>VWZP01004826.1:989876-1181796 GCA_013396995.1 Dicaeum eximium | reverse complement strand
TTTTTTTTTTTTTTTGACAGGCTCCAAGATGACTCTCCCATGCAAAGTGTTTGTTGGGCTGAGCAGCCATTTCCAAACTGATGTGGAGTGGCTGGCAAATGACACCAGTGTTGACATGGTTTATAAACAAAGCAGAGTTACAGAGGGGGAACGACAGTAAGTGTTCCTGAAAGTGCTTCCTTGTGCTTATTGTTCTAACCTGCAATGCTGCAGGGGCTCTTGGTGCAGCTGAATGCAGGTAGTGAAATGGGAGATGGATAGATCTGAAGTGAAGGTGAGAGCTGAGGAAATAAATGGGCAGGCAAGCAAAAAAAAAAACAAAAAACAACAAAAAAAAAAAAAAAAAAAAAAAAAAAAAAAAAAAAAACAAAAAAAAAAAACAAAGAACAAAACCCAAGCCCAACCCAGTCGGTGAAATAAATTCTTTATCTCTGTTTTTTGTGACATGGTATTTTGCAAATGAGCCAATTTTGAGACAAACTTTAAGCACATTTTCATGAGCAACTGAGCTGTTGTAAGGGCTGACTGCAGTGGAAAGCAAAGAGACTTGATCCTTCCCAGTGCTTCTCTTACCTCTCTCCTTACCCCATGCCAGCAAAGTGGCAACATTCTCTCCCTGACATTCAGGAGGTTCTCTGAATACACTAAGACAACAGAAAATGATCTAGTGGTTTGATGGTTTTTGTTTTCTAAACAACACTGTCTTTTCCCCCTAAGCTTGTTCTTTTCCACATTAGTGAGTTAAACTGACTCACACAGACACCCGCTGAGTGCTAGAACAGATGCTAGGGTAGCACTGAAGGGAATGCTGGTGGGAGGGAGAAACAGGATGTTCCACATCCTCTTGCCTTGAGTCACCGTGTCTCCCAGTCTTGAGGAGCCTTCTTTCAGCTGCCTCATAGCTACATACCTCAAGGCTTTTCCCACTAGGGAAGGGAAGGATATCTGCTTTCTCTACCTGTGATGTGTTACCTGAGTAACTCACTACATCCAGGCACACCTCTAGTGTTTTTGTAAATGCGAGCTAAACTTTCTGACTGAAATCTCTTCATTGAGAACCAGGTCAGCTTGTTTTATTTCTTCTGTCATGAAGCTCAGAGTGTACAAAAAGATCATTACCCTTGCCTGGTGGCTCTGCCTGTACTGGTGGACAGAGCCCAGAAGGTTCCTTGGCTCTGGGATGCCATTGCCTCAGCTGTTCCTTGCTAAACTGGTCACACACCAGCTAGCACCTTCCCAAAGGCTTTCTGGCTATTGATTAGGGTTTAGCATGGGCTAGAGGTAATTTCCAACAGAGTTTGGGGATGTGGCATCTGTATTTTGAGGGACAAGAATGTGTAACTGTTATGGATGCGAAATGATTTTGGCAATTTGTGGCCACCAGTGCCAGATAACAGCCTGGATATGCTGCAGCCAGAGGTAACATAGGAACTCAGCTGTATGCCCAAGCCTTTAGCTGTTTTCCCATTCCCCACAGCACGACTGGGGAAATTAATTTATAATCTTGTTTGTATGGATAAGTGAAAATGCATTGAACCTGTGGCCAGGAACCATAAAAATGTGCTGCAGCTATAGTCTCTGCAGGCTTTAGAATAGAGCTGCACTTTATTGCTTGGACTTTAAAAATTATTTTTGTTATGCCTATCACTGTCATTATTGCTATTATATATTCTCATGCAATTGCACGAGGACGGTGACAGCTGAGGTTCCTGCAGGACCCACAGTGTGTGAGACACCCCAGTTCTGCTGGAAGCCCTCATTATGGCAGCATGATGAAACTGCTCAAATGCTACTGGGAAAACAAATTCCTTGCAGAAATCTCTAGCAAAAAGTTCCTGGGAAGGACGCCCAGGGAATTCTATTGCTGCTGTGCAATGCAGGCTCATGATGGACAACTGCTCTGGTAACGACTAAAAGGCATCAAGGGATGATGTTTCACTCCAGCTAGAAAACCACTTTCAAATAGTGGGACTCCTAAAATAATCATGAAGTGAACTCAAAGATAAACAGAATTCCACTTGCCTTTCTTCCCCTCCCTTTTCTTTATTTTTTGCAAGAAAAATCCAGGGGTTTTTTTCCCTCTAGACTCCAGAAAATGCAAGATAGGTACTGGCCACTGAGACTCAAGTAGTTAACACAGCTGGGCTGAAGGCAACAGGCATCCTTGAATGCTGAGGGGCTGATTCAGAAATGAACCAATATCCAATGCATTTTCTTGCAATGTGCTGTTAGAATGAACATATCAAATAGAGAAAAACCATCTTATTAAAATAATTAACATTAAATCTTTATTGTTCTTCCAGTGAAATTGTAGAAAATGGTGAAAACTTCATTGAAGTACCACTGATTTTTGATTCTGTTGAAGAAGTGGACTTTTACACAGATTTTACCTGTCTGGCCCAGAACAGATATGGATACCAAGAACTGCCAACAAGGGTCAAGCAGGAAGGTAGTTATTTTTGATAATTTTTATTATTATTCTAATGCTAAATTATCATCTGCTCTGTTTATACTGTAAGAACTAGTGTTGGGATGAGTTACTGCCTGGGAAAAATCTGGCTGCCTCTCTCACCTCTAGTCTTTGACACAGCCTGTTCACAAAATGGACCTTCTGTAGGTCATCTACTGATATTTTATGCAGGGATAAGGATCTGTCTGTGCTGGTATATCTGTTTATTGGATAAGACTCCAATATAGATACCCTTTGCAAAATAAGTGTTCTAGTGAGACTAGTGGCAAACTCTCTTTGCAGCAGGGCCAAATCTCTTCCAGTTCTTCAACAAGCAGGGAAAAAAAAAGAGACAATAACAGAATAAATGATTGGAGTGTTCCTTTTTCTCATGCACAGACTGTTGCCAAAATAACAAGAAGTGTAAATTCTGATGGATGTTGTTATTCTGGCTCCTAGTGATGGGAAGAGAAGACCTAAACTCAGCGCAATTAATGTTGCAGTGTGATAAACCATTGGCCGAGAACCAGCTGTATAAACAATGTGGAGCAATGCTAATTGTTTCTTTGCATGATGTCGGTGAATCACAAAGCTTGCTCACACTTAGAAAGGCACATGAACACTTTCAGACTTCATGATCAGTTATGACTCACTCCAGCAGCCTGTGATGAGGGATTTGTACTCATTTTGCTGGGCCATGTGCTGCCCTTGTCTTCCATGAGCTACACAGGAATAACAACAGAGGAGGCAATATACATTGGAATAAATCAGAATGGTCTGGACAGACACTGGTGTTGGAAATTAGTCGGATTTGGGAAGAAGTTCTGAGTCTTGGGTTGATTGTTACTAATTTATAAACTGCTCTGTAGGAAAAAAATTATTCACACAACTTGAGGGTGGACTAATGGTTAAGTATTCCTGGTCCACACAGTGCTTAGATTTCCTGCTTGGAATGTCTCTGCTGTTAACAAACCAAGATAAAAAGCACACAGCTGCTCTGATCAGGGGTTCAGAAAATTGGGTGTATGCAAAAGATTGAATTTAAATTCTCACTCTCTGTTGTTTTCCAATCCTTCCTCCTATCTTCATGAACACAATTCCCAGAATGCTCAATTAATAGATCCCTTCCTTTCAAAGGTGATAAGCCCTGCTGGAAGGTTAACTTGCAGACATCCTTTTTATTGTCATTTCTCCTCTTTCCACTTAAGCTTAGAGAACTATGTTCCTGGGAGTTTGTTTTTTCTGTTTTTCTAATATTTAATTTGTTTACTTTTCCAGCTGTTGGTCTGTCCTGGTACATTGCAATGATTCCTGTTGTGCTGGCCTGTTTGATCGTGGGAGGGATATGCATGCACAAGTGCTGGAAGCATAGAGCTGATAAAGGATATACAATACCAAAGGTTTAAAATCCACTTGGTTCTCCAACTGCCAACAGAACAAAAATCACCCTGGCTATCTTTCACAGCAGACACAGTGAGCATTTCAGACCTGATATTCCAAACAAAAAGCATTCCAAACAGAACGATAATAACAGCTCTTTCCCACTTTTCCCAGTCTTCTATGATCTGGTGGAGTTAAGAATATAAGTTTGCATTTTTATGCTGCTTAGATGCAGGAAATCTGGTTCTATTCTTTTGCAACTAGGGTGCTATTTTGGAACACAAAATCATGCTCTGGATATGCAAAGGGTAGGGAAAGGGAGGTGCTCTTACCCTTTGTAATTCCAATAGATGTACTGTCTTTTTTAAAAAAGGAAAAGAAACCCCCTAAAATCTAAAAGGGAAGCTAAGGAAGCTTGCTACAGAAGGACTATTTGACACTAGAGGGAAAAAGCAATTTTTCTATTCAACCAGACTAAATTTATTTTACTTCAGTCTAAAAAGAGCCATTTGTTTTCCCTTTTCCAGAGCCAAATGCAGTTGTCATGGCAACTGTATATCTATGAACTTCTCCACAGAAAAACTAATTTTGTTCACCATTTGGATTACACTTTACTTAAATAGACTGTCTCAGAATATCCCTCCCCCAGAGATAACTCCATCTGTATAACAGATAACTGTACACAGAAGAATTCAGTTCTGTTTTATCTACCAATATGTTGTAGCTAGAGATTCATAAGCAGCTGTAACATGTTGTCATCTTTGCCAAAGAAAGAATTGGAGAGATGTTTAAGTGTTTTGAGAGTAATCTGGCTAATAAAAAGTTTTATTCCTGGAAGCGATTGGACAGATTGCCAGTAATAATGAACAGTCTCACACTTTTGTGCCTCCAGCCCTTTTGTGACCAGTCTGGTGTGGCTTCAGATTGTGTCCTTTAAATTGCAGTATGCAAATAGGTTACGCAGGATGCAAAACATGGCCTGTTAGGTTAACCTAACTGGATGCTAGTCTTGACATAAATCATAAGGGAGCAATAAATAATCAGTGACCATGTTGTACTTTGAGGGTCAGAATGAGTAAAATTATTTGGTTACTTCCTCTCTTCCTCTTCAAAGAGATACCACTCATGAGAGCTGGGAAATCGTTACATGGTATATAATGTGTATTATCTTCATCTGTGTAGAAGGGAAGAGAACCTGCATTAAGGCCTAGATTAGTACAGATCCATAACTGGCACCTCTCACAGGCACCAAAGATAAAGATTTTTGTTCATGCAAATCATCCCAGAGGATTTTCAAACTCTGTAGGAAAAATAAAAATCAGGAAAAACTTTGGCTCCAAAAAACCAAATTGTAACATTAGAGAAGTGAATGGCTCACATCCATCTGGGAGAGACCATGACCTTATTCCTTTCCACCACGACTTCTAGTTGGCTCTGAGTTTGGCCCAATAAATATCTGGAAGGATTTTAAAGGATGTGGCTTGAGTTAAGAAATCTTCACTCTATTAGCAAGAACATTCATATGTAATGAGATTTAAATCAAAGCCTCCCTTTAAATACTCTAAATGCTTGTTGTGAAGATACAGGCACAGAGATTAGAGTTCTGATGCAGTTTGGGTCAAGGGCATCCAGAGAACACCACAGGACTCACTGTTTCCAAGTGTAGAATAATTAAGATGATAAGGACTACAAGCATTTTATGGGCAGATGGGAAAAAGGTGGATGAAAGTGTGGAGAAGAGTCAGTCCACTTGCATTGTTCTTTGAAGGGAGAAAGCTATAGATGAACTGACTAATGTTAGAGGGAACATTGAAAATGTTTTAGGAGCATCAGGAATGCTCATTATTTTCATGAAGTTTCTAGTCTGTACCTAGAGAACAAATTAGGTTTGTCAATAAGTGTAATGTTTAAAAATGTGATTTGCTCTTCCTTTCCATCTGTACCCTCCAAGAGTAGTGTGATCACATACCTGGCTGAAGGTGCAGGGTTGGATTTCACCAAGTACTGGAAAAGAAGCAGAACTCTTCGTATACAGAGTACTGGTGCCATAAGAAAGTAAAATACCTCAGATTTTTCTCCAAAACCAAAGAGAAGAACAAAAAAATATGAATGTAAGATAAAAATTAGATATTTAGAGAATTGCTGTTATATACTCAGTGGCATCTTGAATACAAAAGGAAAGTAAAGAAACAAAGATTTATCTTTTATTAAGAGATATTGGCTTCTCTGACTACTAGTCTAGTAATATTCTGAAGGCTTTCCTCATAAGTAGATGTCTTCAGGTGAGCTACACAGTGTAGTGTATACTTGCAGATAGATTTGAACAAGTGACCTACATAATGTAAATGCTTTACACTGATTTGTATCATTCTACACAAGGGCAGCATGGTTTATCTAGGTTTTGAAAATGTTATGTGGAAAAATGGAGAACAAATAAAACCCAAATGAAAATGCTGGTGTGTGAGTTTAGTGGGAATAAAGATGTGAGATATGAGGTGTCTCTTTGGGGATGGCAGCTCTTTCTCAGACCTGAAAAGAAGTACAATATTAGGGAACATCACAGCAAGGATTCAGGGCTCTGCACCCCGATGTTCCTCTTTGGAAAAATTATGGATGTAATGAGGACAAGGTCACCTTGTTCCTGGGCCTATGTGGGTTTATAGCATTTTCCAGAGAGCTAGTCTATCTGCAACAACTTCAGAGGCACACCTAAGAGGGGAAAAGCCTGGTGTACCATGGTCTTAGCATGAGTTAGCATCCAGGACAGAGGCTTCTCGTGCAAAAGTTGTTTTCAGAAAACATGAATTGAATTAACAGCTTTTTTCTGGTTTTCAGTGTATGTGATCTTGATGCCTTTTATCCGCTTAAATAGGCAACATAATTAATGTTTGACCAGAGTAGCACCCAAACCGAACCTAAATATAATGTGAAGAGCACTAAATAATTTGATCTGCAGGTTCCCAAACAAAACCCTTAAATAAATGTGGGAGCAAGTGAAAACAAGGGCTGACCTGCACATAGCGTTGATCTTGGCTGATCAAGACAAGAAAATTGCATTTTTTTATTCTAGTAGCTGGGGAGGGAAGGTGTGCATGCAGGAGGATGAGGACCTCCTTGTTGAAATATCATTGCTGGAATATGTTTTAGGTATGAACAGCTAATTAAAGTGTTTATGATTGTTCTACCTCAAGTCTGTAAAGCAACAAGTCCAGCGGGGCAAAACAAAGTAAAAAATAGTTCTTATGTTTTGGAGCTGAGAACTCCCTGTCCCCTCATAACCTTGCAGCTGCTAAAGATAGCCTAGGGTGCGGTACCTCTCATCCAGCCTTCACACAGCCTAAAGGAACACAGGTAATCCAATACAGCCACTGATGTTTCCTCTCCACTCAATGGAGAAAGACTTCTCTCTGGTGCCTAAAATAAATGGGATGAATTGCATCTCAGAGGTGTCTGTCTTTTCCTACCAGTTTAAGACAAAGTGAGGTGAACCCATTCTGCATGGATTCATGGATACAGGAATGACTAGTTGTGGATTACTGGATTTTGGGCTGTCAGAGAGGTTACAAAAAGAAACAGTCTAAAGCCCAGAGACACCTTGTCATGTAGTCAAGGCTTCTGGGCTTTCTTGGGAAATGACTTTAATGCTGGCAGCTCTGTGCAGAGCAAGCACAGGCTCACACTAAATGGAAATACTGTAAGAGATTGGGAGGCAGGCCCAAAGGTATATATTGTGGAATCCAACATAAGAGGGAGGCTGAAAATATCTAGCTGGTGCCTTGGAAAAACATCTGTGGCTCACAGATTGTGTGGTCATGAAGTGCCACAGCTATTACATGAAGAAAAGAAAGAGCTGGCCTGTGTGGATGGCTGAAGTACAGAGAGCCCTGCTGGGACCAGGAGGAAGTCTGCTGAGTGACTGCAGGTGAGCTGGGGCCTGTTACCTTTCCTCCTCAGCTCAGCTCCCATGGCATACAGTGTCTGCCTGCTCCTTCCTGGCTCTGCTGGGCTACAGCAGAAAATTGGAAAGGAAAGTCATATAGGAAAGGAAATATCATAAAACTAGCTTGCTTCCAGTGGACAAACTCATGTCATTGATAAGAAAACCACTTATATTCATATATATATATATATATGTATGTATTCTGCTTTAGTGTGCTCATTGCACTGGAAACTATAGTCTCTCAGTCTATATATTACCTAGTATACACAATGTAAAGAGCTTAATAAAGCAGCTGAAATATAACTCCAGTCAGTTTTCAAGAGGAGCATATTATCTTCCTGAAATTCTTCAGCCAGGCACAAATAATAATAATAACGAGGAAACTTCTGAAAACTCATGTAGAACCAAGCTCTCTTTTTAAAGCTTGGGAAATTAATCTATTTCTGAATTTTTAACTGCAAAGAATAGTTTGGCTCTTATAGTTGTGTGTCCCTTCTACCCATTTTAAGTTTTTGCCCCAGTCTAAATTGTCCCAGAACCTAACAACGATTTCAGATGTAAACAGCAAACTCATTTGTAATTTGTTGAAGTGGTCAGTTTCTCAGTCCTGATAAAAAGTGAAGGTCCTCTCTTCCTCACTGTTTTTACTAGTTTGTCACCTTTTGAATCGTGTCCCAGGAACTTCACTTGTATATATGTAAATTTCATAGAAGCTCACATCTTGATTCCTTTGTGGATAATGAGGCATTGCCAGTGTCTCTGTCTCATAGGCTTGAACAGTACTATTCATTTAAAGCTGTAGAGGTCCTGTTCTGCCTTGGTTATAAACGTTTCATTTATCCATCTGCTAAGCTGTGGGATAAATGAATCATAATGTTTGCTTGCTTTGGCTCCCAAATGTGCTTCGTCATAAGTGCTAAGGAGGCCAGGCTATGACTGGAAGTAGTTGATACTGTTTGTTTACTTGCAAAAAAGACTCTCAAGTGACTTGTGGCTTTCAAGTTGGAGACACTGCTGAACAAAGTAATTAAAGGGTGTGATTACATGTACCCACAGTATGTTACTTACCACTATTTTTGCTTTGACTGGGCCTTACCATGGCTGATCTTTCAACTGGTTTGAGAACACTCTAGAGGAAAGTGTGGGCAAGACACAGTGGTTTCTTTGGTGAATGCTGGAGACTTGGTACTCCTTCTTTTCATTAAATCATAGAATGATTTAGGTTGGAAGGGAGCTCAAAGATCATCTAGTTCCAATCCCCCTGCCATGGGCGGGGACACTTTCCACTAGAAGATTACTCAAAGCCCTGTCCAACCTGGCTTTGAACACTTTCAGGGATGGGGCACCCACAGCTTCTCTGGGCAGCCTGCTATAGTGCCTCACAACCCTCACAGTGACTAATTTCTTCCTACTACCTAATCTAACCCTACATACTTCCTGTTTAAAGCCATTCTCCCTTGTCCTATCACTACATGGTCTTGTAAACAGTCCCTCTCCATCTTTGTTACAGATCCCCTTCTTGTGAGTAGAGAAGACCTATCAGCTCAGGGAAGAAACAAGTGCCCTGCCTTTGATCACAGTTGATAGGTAGTTTTTCAGATTAATATAAGCCAGTAAAATGCAGGAAGAAGCATGATACAGAAAGAACTGAGATTCACTTCTCCACCTAATGTTGTACTGTTTCTATGTTGGTTTGCTCCTTGTTGTTATCCCCTGTAATTTGTTTATTCCCAATGTTGTCCCCGCCTCAATTGCCTCCCTTTAAGGTAATCCCCTCCCTTTGTTCTAGTCCTTTCCCCATCCATCACTGTAATCCTGCCCTCCTCTTTTGCCCATCACTTGAAAGAACATATAAGAAGATTGATGATGATGATGATGATGATGATGATGATGATGATGACAAGTACTAGCTCATTGATGATGATTATTACTATTACCATGTAGAGTGGTGCCATTTAGGAAATACAGATTGCATAGGTGTAAGAGATGGTTTGAAGATCCCTCATCTGCCTCATGATCATCACCAGAGACTGAAAATCAGACTAAAACCCTGAAAATCTCAAAAGGACTTGGCACAGGAATCCTGGCCTGGCTGAGGTGGGATGTTTGCCAAGTGTTGCCTACAGGTGTGCCTGCTGGAACTGGTATGCTTTCCTGAGGACATTGAGTGCAGGTCATGATGGACTGCGTCGTTCTTGCTGCCAAGGTGGGCAAGGACTGCGCTGAAGCGAAAAGAAATGGCCTGTCCTGCACACCTGTCCTGTACATCTACCTGTCCTGTTCCTGTTTCCCAGAGCAACCTGCCTCATAACAATGGTTGCAGATTTCCCCCACCTCTTGGCCAGTTGCCCCTCGCTTTTGCAAAGGACTGTAAAGGGACTTTCTAAATTAACTGTTTCCAAGATCTCCCCACGGACAGAAGACGGACCACGAGGACTTCGTCTCATCTGTTGGTAGCTATTCCCCCCTGCCTCTTTCCTCTCTATCACGTTTCTTTTACCTCTCTCTCTCTCCTCTATCGCATAACCATGTTGTTGTTGGTGCTCAAAAAAGGTGCATTGTTTTGATTAAAACTGATTTTCCCCTGCTGTGTCTTTTGCACTCTGAGATCGATGAACGAACCATCATGACCCCTGCTTGTGTTAGCAGATCGTGACAATAGGAGAACATAAACATGGGTGGAAGAGTGTGGGGGAATGGAGAACTTGTGAGGATCAGCAATGCGAGCTTATCTTCTGCTTGGAAAGGCAATGACAGGCCATGATAACTGCCCATAAGTTCATCCAAAGGGAGAGTAAAAAAGTAAGGGCATGTAATTATTTCCACTAATGAAGAAGATTGCATAATAAGACTGTAATAAGAAATGCATAACTTTCACACTAGAGCACGACAAAACCACACAGACAAGGCTCCTCTCCAGCAGGGAAAGCAGCAGCAGCAGGAGAAGGAGAAGGAGAAGGAGGAGGAGAAGGAGAAGGAGAAGGAGGAGGAGAAGGAGAAGGAGAAGGAGGAGGAGAAGGAGAAGGAGAAGGAGGAGGAGAAGGAGAAGGAGAAGGAGGAGGAGAAGGAGAAGGAGAAGGAGGAGGAGAAGGAGAAGGAGAAGGTGCTTTATGTACATTTCAGTGGTATACACAGAGTTTTGGGAATGACCATCGATTGGAGGACGAAGCTACTACCTCTCGAACCACACTGGTCAAGGGAAAAGTCCGTCAAACCTTCTCTGCCCAGGAGAAAGGAATGAAAACAAAAAGACAGTTAGGAAAACATCTGCGTGTTTACATGAAACCGTGTGAGGAACTTTATCACAAAAATGAAAACATCAGAAGGCTGAAAATCAGGGTGACACATAACCAAAATTAAGATGCCTCTAATCACTGCAGCAGTGAGGTATGGAAAGAGCATCTCAGCAGGAGTAATGGTAGGAAAAGAAATTGCTTCAAACCTAGAGCTGGGTACAACTATGAATAAGATTTGATGTGTGTGACACACATCACATTGATGTGTGTGACACACAGGGAGTCCTGCAAAGCTGAATCATGTCCTCTGGCTTTGTGTTCTTTACCTCCACTGGAAAAGGCTGGACAGCTGAAGATAAAAAATGCCATCTAAGAGTTTAATTCCTGTATTATTATTATTTCCTCAGTTAAACCTGCCTTGCTTGTATTTACAGACTGTACTAGTTTGTAAGGGCTGGAATATCAAAAGAATTAATCACTAAACACAATTGCTGGATATGTCTTTGTAGGCATGTCCAAAGTTCTAGTCTTTTAAAATCTGCCAGGAGATGCCAGTTGTCCCTGAAAAATAGCCCTTAATGGGAGTTGGCTTTAATGGTGGAATGATCCAGTCTCTAAACAAAACTGTGTTGTAAGAGATAATTTAGCTCTTCATATGGCCCAAGTGCCTCTGTTATGCAAAGAGGAGAAGGAAGTCCTTAAATGCTACTATGTTGTTTTCCACTCATTCTCTTAAATGTCACTTTCTGTTTGTTTATTTTATTTTACTGTTTAATGGCTGCTTCTGTGGCATTCACTTTCGGCCGTGCACTGGGAATCAAGATGGAGCAAGGGTCCCAGGAGCTTCCTGGTTCAGGCCAGCAGATCTCACAGACTGCAAGCAAGCAGCAGGAGTGATGTCTCTGCTGTGAATGTCAGGTCACTGGAGCCAAGGAGCAAAGAGTGCAGTGGCATCCAACTTCCATCCCTAGAAGAGTGCTTTAGAACACAGAAACCAGCTGCTGAACCATGGCTGCTGGAGGCATGTCGGAAGCATTGCATAGTTTATGGGATTACATTTCAGGATTTTTGCCTGTTCCTGCATGATGGTTTCTTAAAACCTTCATTATAAAAGGAGAATATTGATTTACCTAAATGCAATCCCCTAATATCTCTTAAATCAGTAACTCAAGTTTTTAATTATCTACCCAGTACAGGACACACTGATTGTGCAAAAGCAGTCTGAGACTGTATATGCCAGTCACTGACTTTGTCTTTTAGATTTAGTGCTTGTGATATTTAGCATTTGCTTTCATTCTGTTTCTTTTTGATTAAGAAAACTAATTAAATCCTCCTTTTACAATGACTTCTAGAAGGGGATCATGACTTAAATCCTATTATTCTTGAAAGCAAATTATTATGACCCAATACTTTGAGGAGGTCTGAGCATGCCACAGCTTGTTTCCACAAGCAGAAGTTAATTTTCAGAGAGTATCCTTGTTCCTAGATTTCTCTAGGTTCAGTTTCAGCATTTCCTTTTTTTCCATCTCTCTTTCATTTATTCTGTTTGTAGCATATATTTGAGCAAAGCAGATGCAAGAGGGCCAACCGTACAATGAGCCTCCTCAGGGCAGAGTTTAGTTCCTGGGATGTTTTCCTTGGAGCTGGACCAGTTCAGATTAGCTCATGAGGTGGGAGCCTTTGACTCCTTGCTATATATATCTAACTTAAAGCCGGACATATAATTATTTCTTTTTGACACCAACAGAAATATGTCACCAGCCCATGGATGTTTGTGGTCTTATGCTGTCATTCAGCCTTTCCATGTGAGCTGAGTAAAGTTCTAATGTATGAGATCAGAGTTCAAAAATATTTGTGTATTACAATAAAATAATGAGAGCCAAGGCATTTGTAATGCATTATTTTTAAATGCAGATGTTGATAATAACATATTTTCAATCTCTTACATTTCTCATGTCATTAAAACACTGTAAGAGTGATGACTACAGATTTGTGTAAGACAGCTAAATTTAGATAATGAAAATAAATGCCAGACTCCTAATGACACACAGGTTGGTAAGTAGTGACTAAGATGGCTGCAGCTTTTTTCACTTGGTCTGAGCTTGTCCTTTTAGGACAACTAGTTAATGTGTCGATGTTTTGTTTGAAGAAAGGGGCAATTTTAAAGTTAGCACAATTAATTTTTGCTGCATGTGATTTGTTTGCTCACCTGTTGACCTCTTGCATTCAAAAGTCATTGACTTTGCCTACAATTTTATTCGCGGACATAGCAAAATTAGACTAAACCCAACAGAAGAGCTTGGGTGTTTTAGCTTGGCATGCCATTATCCTGAGGAACATATGCATCACTCTGAAGTATTATAGACTTTTTCAACTTATTATTAAATAGCTTAACACATTCTTGAAAATAAAATCATAATGAACTTGAGCTCTTTGTTGCTCTCTCACAAGCCCCGGAGAGCCTTTCAGAACACCACAAAAGCTTGTGTCTCCTGTACCCACTGCCTGGAACTTGTGGCTCTCCACAGTTTAAAGGCAGGGTCTCAAATGCTGTTTTTCAAAGCTAGGTTTGCTCTGCGGGCTTTGTGCTCCTGCCTCACAGTGAATACACACACAAGTGGGATGGAAAGAAAGAAACAAGGTATCCAACAGTTCTCCTAATTTTGATGAAACCTAGATGAAATTTATGAAAACTTTTTGTGTTTTGAGTTTTTTTGTCAACAGGATGACTGATTAATACTACTGGAGAAAAAGAAAGAAAAACCCCTTAAGAACGTTTCCTTAAGGTATTCTAAACTACTGCTTATTTGCAATGTCTTTGAGTTTATCAGGAACATTAACAACCATTAATAACTCAGTAATACATGCAGCTAATCTTGTTTGACCAGTAAATTCAAAGATTCTTTGCTGCAACATTTGTAATAAATAATTTAATGATCCAGGTGGTTATCAAAGGATGGACTAATCACCCAAGTATGGTTTAAGTGACTTCTTATCATTCTACAAGAGCTTTGTGGCAGAGCTAAGGATGAAATCTTATTCTCAATGGAAACATTCACTTCCTTAAAAAAAATCCTTCTCTTTTACTCCAAACCCTGCTTCATCCCTTACTAGCTTCCAGCTTTTACAGTGAATAAGAAAGGAATCCTCCCATCAACAACCTCCTGTATGATACAGGCCTGACTATTTTCCATGGTAGGGCATCTGTGCTCTCCAAGGTGGAAAAAAAAAAGTATCTTGTATTTAAAGTCAAAGGGATGGACAATGTCAGTTAGAGAAACAGTACTGCAGTGTATGACATGTTTGGACACATGAGTGGACACAGAAAAATACTGCCATTGAAAACTAGGGATTATGATGTTATTTCTACTGTTTGCCTCTTGAGTGACTGCTTCATTAACTGATCCTGACTCTTCGACCACTTGCCGTGGTCCACTTCTGACTGCATCCAGTCTCAGCCTCCACCCTGATGTTCTTTGCATCTCTCGTTCCTGTTTTAGGGCACACTATATTTTGCAATTTGGCTATGAGAAGGTAGAATGTGAAATTGTGACACATGTTCTTTCTCAGTATCTCTGTACTGTTTTCCTGGCTCCAGTTGTGAAGGAAAGCTTTTCCACATCTGCCAGCTGATGACTGCTTAAACTGGAAATTAGCTCCATGGTTCCCATAGAGAAGTACTTTTCCTTCCATGACTGGGAACAAGCCTACATTTTTTCTGGAAAGACGTGAGCTAATGCTACAGGCCATTGGGCTCTTGAGCTGGCTTTTTTTTTTTTTTTTTTCAGAAACTATTAAGCACTTTGCATCTTAACTTGCATCCTTCCACACAGCACATACAGCATGTCTCTGCACAGACAAAGTGAAGAGATTGTGTTTTGCTTTGAAATATGTTTTCTCATGCACCTCTAAAGATAGAGATTATCCGCCCTTCTCCATTCTAACTTAAACTAGGCCAACCAGACCTACGGATTGAAACACAATATTTTTTTTTTAAATGTCAACATTGCCTTCCTGACCTTGCAGCATGTCTAAATTCTGCACATCCTGCACCTTGGTTTATGGATCCAAGACAACAACAACAACTCCACCTCCTAATTTCTAGCATTTCTAACCCTCCAGGTCCAATTCAATATGGTCTGAAAATTTCCTCAGTATCTACAGTGGGATGCTGATACCTGCTCAGAAGGACCTGTTACAGAATGATGTGCTTTTAGAGCTATGCCAATTGTCTGCTGACTTCTACAGAGACACATCTGGCATCCAGGGCAGCCTGAAAATCTGGGCTTTGATACAGCCACAGATCCCCTGGGAAAGGGAAAGACCAGATCTAAGGTGTTATTTTAATGAGTGAGAAAGCTGAAATTCTGTCCCAGAAAAGTGGTGCCAGGCTGCTCCTGGCTGAAACAGCCAGGAGAAAGGACAGGGTGTGAGTGTCTGCTCCAGTGACTGGTTTGCTGCTTCTGATGGCTATTGTAGGAGACAGGTTCATCCCCCACAAGCAAGGAGTGCAGTTCCCCAGCCTTGCCAGTCTCCATTTCCCCTGTCCCGTTTTTGTCTATTTCCTGGAATGCATTGTGGCTCTGCCTCTCTGGAAGTGGGAGGATTTGGGGAGGATAAAGAAGGGTTAGCCCTTCTTAGGTCTCCTTTTGCAGTCCTTTACATGAAGAAATAAACTAGTTGTGCCTAGTTCTGTCTGCTAGCGTTTTGTATTTTATGAATTCAGAAAACTATTTATTTATAGCCATGGCTGTTGATCTACTTGTACAATTCTTTTTGTATTTGAAACTCTTTAGAGAGCATACTATGCAAATCCGTTGTTAAGAACTTCCTTTGCTCTGAGACTGAAGGTTTTGGCAGTTCTGACAGCAGCTGCTGGCTCTTCTATATTCCTTTTTATTCCACAGCAAAGCCTCAGATTTCCTTCCAAAAGGGTAATTGCATTCTTTTGGATCAAAGATTTTTCCAGTCTCATGCAACTTGTGGTACAGATTTACTTACGTTATTCCTGATACGTAAAAACACCATTAGAGAAAATGCAAGAAGTGTGAGAAATACTTTGTGTTAGCTAATATCCTGCTCACAGGTTGTGTCAGAGAGATAAATATGTTCCACATGAGAAGAGTCTTTCAAGACAAATATTTTAAACGTCTGTAGTAGTTAATACCCCCTTTAAAACAAAGATTTGATGTTCCATTACTTCAAATGAAATAAATTTCCTCTGAATTTATTATATTATATATATTTATATGCATGCTATAAACCCACAACAAATATTCTGAAGTTTCTTATAATCCTTTATGTTATTTCTTTTTCACAATATAGTGTGAGATATTTTGTTGCAATCTGGCCAGTTAATATCATAGCTAGATTATATTAGCATGCTGATTTACAAGGGTATAGGAGAGGCACATAAGAGGTTTTTGGCTGCACAGTTTGATTTTATATGATTCTTCTGAAGTCCAGAAAAAGATGGAAGACAGACTACTTTGATGCTTTCAGGTAAAAAATAAAAAAAATTGTGTATAATCAGTCTTGGGGTCAAGACAGAGTTAAGGATTTGCCAGAACTGGAGACCTGGACTATTCAAATATCTGTTGGGAAAGAAACAGAGGAGGACACAGATGATTCAGCAAGTTTTGGGAATGTGTTAGTGGCAACTTCTTATTGCAGAGGCAGAGGAAGTTAATAGATAAGTGACAGTAATTATAACTCTTTGAAATTAAATTCAGACACAAATCACAGCACAATGTGAGTTACAGGAGACTAGAAAACAATAGTAGTCCAAATAAAGGAAGGAAGTGCTGTATCAAATTAAAGCAGGAGGATATCTTTAGAAGGCATTTCAAAGAGTATCCATGGAACAAGAACACAAGCAGGAGACAAAAAGCTGATTAAAAACAAGGTGCATTTGCCAAGAGCAAAACATGCATTTTCAGTTCTGTTTCCTCTTTTGCAGGATAACAGCTTAAAGAGGGGGCAGTAATTTATTATCTCAGATTTAGTAAGGGTTTTTAGGAATACCATGAGTAAACTTGGAAAACATGATGGAGATGATAGGAATGTAAAGGCTGCTCAGACAGCAAATTCTGATCACGGAGGAGTCAACAATGGATTTCTGTGAAATGAGGGATATTTCAAGGCAATGTTGCAAATTTAATTCCTGTAAATGGCTTGACTTTACCAAATCCAGTAATTTAGGTTAACAATGTACGTGATGGACTAAGGAATAGATTAATCAATTTATACTTCAAATTGTAGTAGGAAAGGGTGGAAGCACTGTAGACAAACCACAAAGGTCAGAGTGGGTTTGGTATGTTGGGGTGATGGTATGTGACTATAAATCCAAGAAAGAAAATACCAGGAAAAATATTAGTGTTGATTAGGGAACTGATCAGGAAATAACAGCTCTGCCAGGCATATGGAAAACAAAATCACCCAGAAATGGAGTTGGTAAATAATGCAAGGCAGTTGCAACAAAGACAATTTGCATTGCATATAGTTACAGGGTTCTTGTTTAGCATGAGAGGTACTTATCCAACTATATCCTTATTGGGAAGACCTTATCTGGCACTGAAAATTCATTGAGTTTCAAAATCACATTTTGAGAAAGATGCACATAAATTGGAGACAATCCAGAATAGATATCCAAGAAGAAGATTTTTGGAAAATATGATTTATTTGGAACAAATTTAATACTGGGTTTGTTTATATAACAAAAGACTAAGGGAATGTTGCTTAAATGATAGGAGGCAAAATGGCAAGAAGGTAGCAAACAGATATTTTCCATGTTGACTGGATTAAGACAGGGAGTAATCTCTTCAGTTTTGCATGGAAAAATATTTATTTATAAATAATATACATTATTATGTATGTATATATACATATGTATATATACATATACATATATAATAATATATGAAACTCTACAGCAAGTTTTTCTAGTTTAAGGGCAGAAGTAGACTATGATGGGGGGGGCAGTTTGTGCTCTGTTTTGGCCTGGATGGAGTTAATTTTCTTCACAGTAGCTGTTATGGGGCTGTGCTTTGGATCTGTGAGCACAACAGTGCTGTGAATAGTTTTAGCTATTGCTTACACAGCATCAAGGCCTTTTCTGCCCCTCATCACACCCCAGGAGGGGAGAGACTGGAGATACACAAGGAGCTGGGAGGGAACACGTGGCTGTGTGGGGCTGTTGCCAGGTGGTATTTAAACCATGACAAGGGTACTAAGAAATCTCTATGAGTATGTTAAATATCCATCTGAATATTACAGATCTACCAGCCATACTTCATACTTCAAAAGCACAGATTAGATGCCCTTGTGACATCCTTTTAAGCTACATCCCAGCTTTTACCTTCAGGGTCCTGTGCAAGGGTTTATGGAGTCACTCCCCCTTCATGCAAGCAGAAATGTACACATGCATCAGTTTAACGTGTCAGGTCAGGCTTCTCTTTGTAGTTCAAACAGCTTTATCAGAGTTTTATGGACTATTTCAGAGTCAACCTTTTCTTTGTGTGCACTGAAGCAGAGAAAATATTGTTTGTTTTTTTCCCCCTCCAATAATCCATCAGACCTTTTCATGGAGCAGGCTGGAAACATTCCTTAATCAGAAAAATTTAAGTGAGCAAAAACCAGACTCAATCTGCAAGTGAGAGTCCCTTCCAGTAGCCCAAATTTTCCCTTTGCTTCTGTTGAGGAAGAGATGTAGTTTAACCTCTTGACAGAAATACCAGGTCTGCTTTAGATTCTCTGAGGCTGAACTTCATTGTTGAGCTCAGCATGCCATAAAATCCGAGAGGTTTTCTCTGGAAGACTTCTGTGATGTTTATGAATAGAAGGATGCAAGATTCACCTTAACACCTCTTCCTCATACTGCTTTTCTAAGTCTGTGGACACAAATACACATTTTGCATAAACATACATTTCAATTTTAGCTCAGATTCACAGATCAAATAACATACAGCTCTATAACTAACTTTGTGATTTTGCATTTCCAAAAGACCCTAAGGACCTTTATTCAGCATTATCTTTCTTTCCAAGCTTCTGACCTGTGTTCTTTGTTTTAACCAGGAAAACACTTTAATTCACTGTTTGATTTCTGGGTGATTCACAAAGCTATTTTGGCTGCAGGAATTTGGACGTCAGCAGCTAGTTAACAAACAGGTCGGGTTATTCACATTGACTCTCATATCGATCATGCAGCCTGTGAAAGTTGCTCAAGGCTTTTCTATTGAATTAGGGTTATGATTGTCCTCTAGTAGTTTTGTAACCTGTCTCAAATAAGCCCATTTGCATTTTCAGTAGCAGGTACTGTAAAACATTGATACGCCTGGGAAGAAATTAAAAAGGAAATAATAATGTCTTCCAAAAAGTAGATCTGAAATTTATAATTCAGAACTATAAGGTCATAGCCACTGTGCAGCTTTCTAATGGTTATTCACCATAAAAAAATATACTTGCTTGTCAGATTGTTGCCTTGTAAAGTTAATTGTAAACCAAATTCCTTTAACAAAATTATTCCACTCACATTTTTTTTCCTCATTTGGTTGGTTTATGGGATTTTTACATGCCAAAGTTGAAGATCAGCTGGAAGCAACTCAGGTTATATTCTAAGGATAAAAACAATTATAATATGTTAAGGAAGAAGATCTTTTCCTTGCCTTGCCTCCATGCTTCCAAGAGGGGCAAGTGATGGAAGTTGGCCTGTGGTTTTAAAGCTGCAGGTGGTACAAACCATGAGCTCCTGCCTGCATGTGGCAAGCAGCCCACTGGACTGAGAAACAGTGAGAAGCCTCTGCAAGACTGGAAGGAGACAGACCCTCCAGGAAGAGCAAAAGTCGCTCCCATTCCATGCACATTTTACCTGCACATCCTTGCTGAACGTACCATAAATGTGCCAGCTGAGAGTACATGGCCTGGCACCCAGCCAAAGTTGGCAACCATCCATGTTGTGTTACAATGGGCTGAAATTCCTGTAAGGATTAGTCAAAGGCTGGGTGAAATTTGCAGTTATTGGCAACAGTTTTGTTATGCTGTCCTCACCAGCAGCCATGGAAAAAACAAGGTCTGAGAACACACAGAAGCTTTTAATTCAGCAATGCAGATGGCAGTGCAGTGTGCTGGGGAAGATCCTAGAGTTTTCATCAAGTTTTCTCTTCAAAAAATAGAACTGTGACACAAGATATCACTCAGAGAGACTGTTCAGTAATAATTTGGCTAAAAACTAAGTGTTAGGCCTGAGATTAATTGGCTCTCTCTTAATTTTGTACAGCTTGCCTGTATTCCTAATTACACACAGCTGTCCTTTCATACTTAATCTGTCAGTTGCTGGTGACCAAAAGGTGCCAATCATTGAAGCACATATCTCTTCCCAGCACAGCTCAGAAGGCTCTTGGGATGCTGCTTTGAAGAAGCTGCATGATTTTTGAGGGTGCTGAGACAGGGACACACCACCTTGACAGCTTTGGTAGTACTATCTAATTAAGTACCTGTGAGAGCAAACTATGCTTGATGTGGTCAGGCAGGCAGAACAAAACCAGCCCTGTCCAAAAGCAAAACAGAATTTAGTGTCCATATGCTTAATTCTACGATTTACGTTTAGATAGTCCAGAAGGGAGCAAGGAGTTGTACTCAGTGATCCTTATGGTTTCCTGCCAACTTGAGACAGTCTATGATTCTGAAAGTTTAGAAACATATGCCCAAAGCTGTGATTCTGGAAAGAGGCAATACCTGCAGAAAAGGCAGACAGGTTGGCAGCAGCATGATCAGACTATAGGTACCCGAATTTGTTTGATTAGTCCTTAGCATTCTTTTTTTCTTAGTACTGTCCTGGCTTCAGAGCTGCTCCTCTTCAGATTAAGGGCTCAGTGGGTATATGAGCTTAGTGAGTAACTTGAACCCAGAAGGGAAAGGGCCTTATAAGACATAGGTCAGGAAAAACATTCAGTGTCAGGAGTGAGAGCTGTAACTTCCTGAAAATAAGTGGAAACAATTTCAGCAGAAACTGCACGTTTCCAGGTGAGACAGATTCCCAAAGGCAGTTGTGGATTGTTATTGTGGTCTGCAGTTTGCACAAAATATAATACATTAGTAATTGCAGTCAAGCAGTCTAGTCTGGAAATTACTCATTATTTCTGCTATATTAGTATCCCAAGCAGGATCAGGGCTGTCTTCTGTACTTCACAGGATATGAAGCAAAAAAGAAACTGATTTGCCTTTATACAGATATGCATATATCTGTGTCTCTTCAAACTTATTTAAAATGCTATTTTTTTTTCCAGTTTTCCATCAGCATCACCCTGTAAGTAACCAATCCTCTCCAATAAGTTTGGTCAGAAGCAGATCAGGTCTGTAAGCAGAAGAAGCTGCATGAAAGACATGCATGCTTCACTGAGGCACATAGCACTTTCCTGTGCAAAGAGAAGCTGTGCAACAAGCCTGGCTTTCAAAAGTGAAGTAAAAAAGCAAGTAACACTTTGGGGGACAAAGAGATTTTCCTTAAGTGCATTTGGCTGGGACACGTGACAGCTCTTCCTTTAAATGACTATTTCTAAGAGAGATAAGGGAGCTTTGCAGATGCCTTTTCCAGTAAATCCATTTGCCCAAAACTCTTGCACAAAGGGCTCAGAACAAACAGGACTCATGCAGAAACAGTGTGCTGATGCAGTTCTTGCATGGTAGAGGTTTAAAGGTTTGTTTCAATAATTAGCACACGCAGTTGGCTACCAGGGAGCACAGCTTGCTCCCAGCCACTGGCATGACACAGGAGTGGATGCTGCAATGAAGCTGAGTGGAGCATATGGTTTTTAGGGATGAGTGATACTTGAGGCATACAATGGGGCACAATCCTCTTCTCACTCAGATTAAGGGCAGTGCTGCCATTAACGTCAGAGCTCCTATCCTGCCAGCACAGTGAGAATCGCCCCGTTGGCACATTTGGAGTATGAGCGAGATATGTGACGATATGATTGCAGAAAAGCAAGATTTCACTCGACTTGTACTCCTATAAATGTGGGCTTGGAAGCTTTCCACTTTTCCTTACCAATCCTTGAAATATTTAACTGTTAAGTTCCTACTACATAATGACTGGAGCTAAGTAAGAGAATAAAAGCTTTTTTCCTTGAGGAGAGGTGATTACTGCTCCAGGTAGGCTTTACTTGCCATAACATGGCTTATGTACTGCCAGCCAGAGTTTTGGTTTTGTTGTGGCTCATTTAAGGTCCCAGTAATCCAAATAATATTGGAAGAAGTGTTTTTCTCTTTTGTTTGTCACTGTCAAATGAAATAAATTATAAAAAACCAGAGAGGGCTTTTTGGTATTAACATGTTCTGCAAAAGACAGCAGCAGTTAGTCTCAGTGCCCAAGCAGTTAGGATACTTTTTGGCTATGTGTGTAGTACAATGAGTAAGTTGATATAGTTGGGCTCAAATTAAAGTTGTTCTGACTGCAAGTGCTTTAAAAACAAAAAAGAAACAGGAATTTACTTAATCAGACAACCTTAAAACAAGATAGAAAATTTTTCCTTCACTGAGAACAGAGTTTTCTTGATTAAAACTTTAGTTACTGGAAAATACTGATTTATTGAAACCTAAATTTATCTTGAAAAATTAATTAATTTTGGCCAAATTAATTTCTGTGAAGAATCTTTTTTCCTGAGACATGAGAGAGCTGGGCTGAATGCTTTGTCCCAAAGTGAGTGAAGCATGAGATTGAATCTTTCTCACCCTTGCAATTTTGGCTTTTTTTCAGGAACTAGGATGTTATTTAGGTTTCTGGTGAAAAACTTTGTAAGAATTGTTCTTCAAACCAATGTGCTAAGAAAAGAAATATCCATTACTTTGATCTCTTCACCAAAAGAATTTTTTTGTTTCCTCATAAATCCTTTAGATTTTAGAGTGAGATTCCACAGGCTTTTTGAACTAATTGAGATAATACTCTGGTAGTTGCACTTCCCATTCATATCCAAATTCAAGATACTATTGGAACGTGTGGCTTGCCACAGATATTTTTGGATTTCCTCTCAGTCTGTACTGATAAGACAAGAAGAAAGAACAATATTTTCACAACTCACTTGGCCTCCTCATTCATAGACTGCAATATCTTGATCATCACTGGCACAGACCAGGAACAGCTTCAGAGTGGCACAGTGTGAGAAACTGGAGCTTTTTGCAACATCAAACCTGGCTCGTTTATATGAGTCAGCTGCAGGATGAATGCAATTCCCATGAGAAAGCATCCATCATTCTCCTCCTTCTCTTCTCCTCCCTCCCTGTCTTCCTTCTTTTTCTTCTCCTTCTTCTCTTTCTTCTCCTTCTTCTCCTTTTTCCCTCCTCCTCTCCCTCTTCCTCCTCCTCCTTCCTCCTCCTTCCTCCTTCCCAAACAAGGGAGAGAAGGGAGCAGTATGTGCTTTCTCACTCACTGTTGATAGCGGTACTTTAGTCTGCAATTTTATTTGAGGACTATTAAGTAAAAAATGATAGTATCTCATACTGCCTTATGCAGATTCAGGTCACTGAGGCTGCTGACCTATGAGGAGAGATCTCAGAGGGATTCTACTGATCTCTGCTGGTACTTAAACTTTGTTTTTCTCAAAAAGGCAAGGTGACGGACTTTGCATGTATTTCACAATTACTTAGGCTCCTCAAATACATTAAAACATACAGTAAGGGCTGTGAAAGGGTCTTATTAAATCTTTCACAGAATTGTCTGATAAAATGAGAGGTTTAAATTAGTGTAAAAAATAGAAAACCTGTGGAAAACCAGTATTATCTGTACCTGGAAAGACAGTAATCACTGTCCAAACAGCTGGCTCTTCACTAGCTATGTTCTCATATGGATATCACTGTGACTAATTCTCTGAAAGCAACAGCTCAGTGGTGAGCAGCAGTCTGTCAGATGGGCTCTCTGGTGCTGTTAGGAAAGGAATGGAGAAAGGCACAAAAGGGTCCAGAGTCAGTGTGGGTTTAGGTACGTAGAATAAGTGGCTGCACCAAAGCAAGCACAGCAATGCCTTGGAAAGAGCACACAATCCTAGTCCTCCAACCACTGACAAAACACAGCACAGAGGAGGCTGTCACAGATGATTGGTGGTGTGGGATGGCTTTGCCAGAAGGCTCTTCAGCTTGGAAATGCAAAGAGGATCCTCTGAGTCACTAATGGTGCTGGAGAAAGTGAGCAAGAAGAGGTGTTCATGCTTTCTCACATAATCAGAGCAAAGCCTGCCCAGCTAGTACTGAGTGGCAGATTAAGAAAAAGCAGCAGTGTTCCTTTTTAATCATAGTGTGTGGCCAGTGTGGAATGATTAATGTGCAAGTCATTTCCATGGGATGTGAAGGCAAGCAAGATAAGAAGTTTAAATAGAGACTAGAGAGAGCTATGAAGGGGAAGTTAATTTGTAACTACTGAATAGGGACATGACCTTTTGCTGTCATGTCCTATCAGATAATGCCCTATTTGTACATATGAACAAAAAGAAGAGTGGGAAGGCAGTGCAGTGGAGGTGAATATGAAAAGGTTTCAAATGGATGTGAATTATTAATGACACAAGTCTGTGCCTAAACCAGGCTCTTACTCCCTTATTTAGTGGAAAAATAAGAGAATGTCGTTTAGACAACACAATGTGCAGCTTCCTGCTCATCAAAACATAATGTTCTGGCACCTTCTGGGGCTCCTTAGGGATGCTGCTTACTGCTTACTTAGTTTCCTGTTTGGACTCCCTAAAGGGTACAAGTAGTAAATGATGAAGCATAATGAAGGATTATCATCCAGACAGTGCTTTCTCTTCTTTTTTAGCTCCTCCCCAAACACAGCAATAATTTTTAGGAGCCACAAAAGTGGGACATCATGCTGCCCATGTGTTTCAATATCTGGATTGCACAAGTTTGTGCACAGGATGTTTTAATGAAAGGACTTTTGTCATTAATTCAGCCATTCATTTATTTTAAAGGACCTGCCACAGATCACTGTTATTTGCTATAAGTTACGCCTTTCATGCAAGAAAGAAACAATGAAGCAAAGATGTGGATCCTGCTCTGCTTCTGACAAAACAATCTTTGGATTTGGTAATGTTAGTCAGACATTTGACATTTTTTGTGAGTGTTTTTAAGCTGACAGGATGTCCTCTGGCTCTTGGCTAGGAGCTAAACCAGACCTGGTGGAAAAAAGTAGAGTTCTCTTCCACACCACAAATTTAGGGTGAGATCTGCAAGGTGTAAATATAGATATGCAGTTAAATTTATATTCTCCAGTGATTTCTCATCACTGAAGGCATTATAACAGGAATATACAGCTAATTGGATTAAATTAATTTTGTTACCTGTGAATGGGGAAAGGCAGATTAACAATAGTTCATCATACTGAGGTACAAAAAACTGATAAATACAAGAAGAGTGAGAATTATGCCAGAGATATCCATATCTTCTGGAGTAAAACTGTCTCCTCCAAGTAATGACAGCTGCTGACCAGGTCCTTTGCTTAGATTGTTACTCCAAACAAATGGAAGTTGTTAATAGGATTTTTGTACATCCGGCCAGTGAAAACCAAATTATATAACTCAACTAATCTTTCTAAAATTAGAAGCAGCACCCCTAGTGAGTAAAGGATGCAGGAGACTTACAGTTTTTTGGAGATGCTGGATAGGCTCATGGGTGTTGCACAAACCATATCATTGGAAAAATCTAACATTAACTGCATCATTTTAAATCCCAAGTTGTGCCCCAGATAGTCCAGACCTGCAGATCTGCATAGCTCACACATAGGTCACCTCCTATTAGCTCTCTGTTTTCCTTTTATTACCTACTCTGTTTGTAATGTCAATGTTTAAATTGTCAATATAGCATAGCCTTGCAGCTGTGTTATTAAAATGCACAGAACAATCTCCTGATATTGCCAACATGACTTCAATCTCACAAGCAATTAAAACTTTTTATCCTGGTGCTCAGTCTCTAAGTTATTCAGTCTAAGGGTGAAAGTGTGAACTACTTCATACAGTTTAATAATCACAGTTTGGCCAACTACTTGAATGCTTAATTAATGAACATTTTCAGCCTCTAGACTCAAAGGAGGTTTGTGCTGTGTTATCGCCTTTAATTCTGAATTTCTACATATTTATACTGTGAATTTGAATAAAGGAAGAGTATTACTTCACCCCTCAAAGTGACATTTATTTTGCAGCAAAAATAAGGGATGAGGGGTCCAAACCATGCACTGAGGTGCCTCCCCAAAGAGGTTGTTAGCATGGCTGAGGCCTGGAGCTGGAGCTAGTTCTAGGGTACTGCGACCTCAGCACTAGAGGCAAGTTAAGCTGCAGGTGTCTTCATAAAACCAATGCACAATGATAATGGGAAGCAGGGGGAATACAAACATAGTTAAGAAGGCAGGGTTAAAATAATTTTCAGAAATTGTGGTTTTCCCCAAAAGAGTCAGCCCACATTGCTCAGAAAACTTCAAATGCTTAGGGCTATAATGTGCTCTCAGTTGCCATGTTACACGAAATAATTTCTGTTTCAACAAAACTTTTTTTTCCTGTGGCTTATGTGGTCTCGTTTCTGTAATACGATTACCTTACAGAATGATGCACTGCAAAACTATTTGCAGGAGGAAAAGCATCCCATCCCCTTGTGAATAGACAGCACAGAATGATGGTACTGTGTGAGCCACCTCATGGGATTACCATTTCCATTTCCCTTTTCAGTTTGAAGGGATATAAGATCTCTTCATCTCTTGAAACTCAAAATGTTCTGTAAAATCTCCCACTTGTGTTGCTTTTTTGACCTACTTGGTTAACCAAAACTCAGCATTCTGTGGGTAGTCTTTATCTCGAGGAGAGGTTGATGGACTCAGATATCTTTGATGTGCTTCTTGTTTTGCAAATAAAATCTTATTTCCTCACCAGAGCGCTTTGCATAGGAAGCTATCTTTACTCACAGCTCCAAATCCTCTTTATGTGAGTTTTATTTGATAGTTTATGAGATTTATTCTTGAACTATAGATTAATTATGGCTGTGCATTCCAGTTTTAGTTTAATTACATGCTGCATATCTGCTGTAAAACTCCTTAACAAGCTTCAGTTTGATGGTTGCTGTGTTTGAATTGTTTGTGGAAAAGCAGAGCTATAGACTGATCATTACCGGTCATTATTTTGACCTCGTTGGCTCACAGAAAATTGTTTCAAAACAGGACAAGGATGTGGAGTGAGACTGCTGTACAACGTTATGTGGCGGAACAGGAACAAAAGCACAAGTATCATCTAGCAGTATTTTGTTTAGCAAAAAGCAGAAAAGTGGAATGCCTGCAGCACTGAAACTGTTGCTGGAGTCACCAGCAATTAGCTGCAAAACAAAGAAGAGGCAGAACAAACCATCTTGCTTTACCCAGTAGGATTTGGAATCCCAAGAGCTATAGATGTTTTGTGCAAGTGAGGAGAGGGTATAGATTGCAGGAACTGATGGCTTCGGGCAGCAGTGTTGACCTGACTTACTATTTTTTGTTTTTACAGACTCGATATTGTTGCACCTGATGGTGAATCAGGACTCTTTGACTCCACCATCAGAAGACTTATATGATTTATTAAAATGACTCCATTGATCAGAAGGATTTTGGGCTTTATCTGCCCAGATTCAGACCTAACATACTTTCTTCTTCATGCTCCATACCAGACTGCTAGGATGCTCAGAATTCCAAGATAAGAATTGGCCATCTCACAGGTTGAGAAAAGGAAGGCTCACATCCCCCATATGGGAGACAGGGCAGCCAAACACCACTTGTCCTTGAAACACACACAGTCCAAAGATATGTTTTATCAAATTCTCTGCTTAGAAGTGAGCTTGCCCATGGAAGGAAAAATTTAGCAAGCTTGCACCCAAGAAACTTATAAAATACCATAACTACAACCTGACACTGGCAGGTGGATAGAGAAGGGACACTTACTAATATCTGTCTAAGAAAATCTGTACAGTGTCCTGTAGATATAAATTCCTCCTAAGGCTGATGACTGACCTTTCCACACAGGCATTGTCGCTACCTTGTTACCTGCAGAGCTTTTGTGATTACTTCTGGATAGTTTGAGCTCCACTTATTCTATGCTTTGTTGCTTATGTGACAGTTTCTATGTATTGTGTGGCATATGACCATAGAATTGAAAGTCATCATTGTTCTGCAAAGCTCTGACAAGGGTGCCTGCTCCAACTCTCTCTTTTGATGAAGGATGCAGAACTGTGGGACAGCAGAAAGTAGTCTTCTTATACGTGAGTAAAATACACAAAGTAGTCTTCTCATGTGTGAGTAAAATACACAACAGCTACAAAAAGGGACAAGGTTGAGTTCCAGAGTGCTCTTTTCAGTAGGGCTTCCAGGTGAACAGCTGGCAGGGATCAGAGACATTCTGATCTCCGGGATGTGCATCAGGCATGGATTTGAGAGCATGGGGTGTTACCAGAACATGGGATGTTCTTGCAGGTATATCCTGATGGAACTGGAGAAGGACCAAGCTCTCTTCACCATATGGACTGGGAATGTGTTTTCCTGTGTGGTTCATACACTGTGGAACCAGGACTATGAAAGATGATTGGAAGAGCTCCAAGGATGAATAATCAGAGAACTTTAAGCACATGCTGTCCAGCAGGAAATACCCAATCTGCATCCTGCACAAGGTCTGGGGAAGAGAGAGACTAAAACGATGAGTTTTTAGCTAGAAGAATAGAAAAGCATGTTCAAAGGTCAACCATAAAAGGATAAAAAAAGCTGAATATAGCATTTAAGCAGTTGTCCTTCACCCTCTTCTCCAGTGAGGGCTTGTGTGAGCAAAACCCCCATGTACAGGCTCTAGGGAATCCATGGCAAGCCAGAGAAGCAAGGGCTTCCTTTTGCTGAATGATGTTTTCAGAATGAAAACTGTGAATGTTTGGATAAAATCAGAACAGATCAGATGAAGCACTAAGTGCACTTAAGATATGAAAGCAGAAAATTAAATGGAATGTTGCAAAATGAAAAGTGAAGTGCCCTATGGAATTCTCTGCTAATTTGCAACGGGGTTTCAACAGAGTTTTGTGAGTTCTTCAGTTCACGTGGACTCAGAATATACAAGCCTTGCAAATCTTGAAGTGACTGCATGCTTTGTACTTCCACTCCTTGAGATTACTCTTTGAGATAACTGAGTGTCAGAACGCTGCCTGCTTGTCCATGCTCTCTCCCCTGTGTAATCAAAGGGAGTCTAGTCATCACTTGGAGTTATTTTTAGCATTTAACAAGAAAACTCCTAAATAAGTTGAAACATGGTGTCACAGGAAATGGAACAAATGGGTGTTGTGGTTTAACCCCAGCCAGCAGCTGAGTGCCAAGCAGCCAATCGCTCGCTCCTCCACTCCACCCTCAGTGGGATGTGGAGGAGAATCGGAAAAAACAAAAACTTGTGGTTTGATATAACAACAGTTTAATAATTTAAAAAAATTAAAATTATGATGAAGATAGCAGTGCTGAAAAGGATATACTACTACTACTACTAAAGAGAACTAAAAAATTACCTGCAAAGGATGTAAATATTGTGACAATTAGGGAAATATTTAGGCACACTGGCAATTTTTTTGGCAGCTAGAGAATTGTTCTCAAGTTGAATGCTATTGTTCTAATCTAAAAATATGGAGAACTTGACAATGGAGGAAGATGGTTTGGCAGCATCTTCTTCTCTTCCCAGCCACACACAGAAGAAGATAAAACAGGAACCTTCAGCACATCCCTTCATTGTTATATATTTTTCCAATTGCCTGGAAATGAGGGAGAGAAATGTGAAGAGGTAAAGCCAACCCTATCTCCAGAAACATCAAAACAACCTTAGCTGCTCATAATTTGATAGACTCATTGAGTAAAAATGACAGTTTCCAACTTCTAATGGACTTATACGTATTTCTAAGTTATGCATGGATTTATAAACTCTAAGACATGAAAGAGAAAGGAAAAGGATTAGGTGGGGAAGGAAAAGGATATATAAGGGTTGGGATGATGGCAATAATTTCAGGCACAAGTTTCAAGGTTCAGCCAAAACTAGTTGAATACTGGAAATGTCAAAACATGATTTAAGTAGTGTCTATTATGGCCTGGACAAAATCCCTCCCTGTTGAACAGCTGCATTTTATATTATACAAAAATGATCTCATTTCATTGCCAAAAACTATTGTCTAATGTGATTTTATGTAATTCTGGAAAAAAATTCTAGATTAAAATGATTGCCTGGTTTATGTTTTAATTATGGAACTTTGACCTTATGATCACTGGTAGACAAAGGAAGAACTTTTGAATCCTTTTGAGCAGACCTTTGCTGTCCTCCTGAGCTCAGACTAAATGACGCCACACTTCACCCCATTGTCTTGTAAAATTAAGGTAAGAAACCATTTGCATTTGAAGATGCCTCAGCTGTTTATTCAATACTGACCTACTCAAAATGAACAATGACTCTGATCTGTAAGACTTCACAAAGCATTTCAGCTAGTGAAAACAGTCTATTATTTTTAGTAAAGACATTGTGAAGTGAGCACTTAGACAAAAACACTGGATTGCTTAGCACTGTGCATGAGAAAAATGCCCAAACAAGCTGTCTTCAACAGAAAGTACAGCCAAGCATCAAAGAATTACAGCTCTGTTGTTAAAATGGGTAAAGCGATGATTATATTTAAGACAGTGATTTATAAAGGCATTTATCCTGCTTACTAAATCAGGACAATTTCCATCACCAATTGGGTCAGCTAACCACAAAGTCACATGCCTCATTTCCTCTTCAAGCATGTTCTTTGGTGGCTTCTCAGAAAGTTGCAGCTTTACGGCAAAACTTTGAAACACTTCAGAAACATCATCAATGTTCCTTTTGCAGTTATCAATTTCCTCCTCTTCTGTTTTCTTCCCACTTTACCCCCTTTTATTTTTATAACCATAAAATAAAATTCAATTTTTTCATCCTTCATATATTCAGCTATTTTTAACGAAATTCTGAATGTTTTGGGGGTTTTTTCTTATAATGATACCCTTTTCCTGTAACTTCTTTAAACAACTTTTTGTTTCTGTCAATTTTTCTTATTTCTCTGTGTTTTATATTGCTTCTCTGATAAAGCTATGCACACATGACAATTTCTCCACTCGTATCCTCAATTATTTACAAGTTCAAAATACTTCTTTTCTCCTCTTCTTTTTTACCTCAGGTTTGCCTTCCCATTCTTCTCTGATTTGTTTAATCTTTGTTTCATCATTATGAGTAATTAGGAACTTTGAATCTAACAAAACCACAAAATATCAGGGTTGTTAGCTCAATTATGAAATGTATTTGAGAAATATGGTGAGATAATGTCAGATGTTAAATGTCAAATTGCTGCTCTTATATAAAATAGAAAATTGCCCAATATGGTGTTCAAGAGAGTCTTGAGGTTTAGCAACCTACAGTTCTGAAGATTTCAGCCTTACTGAACATGCTCCATTGGTTTGTGACTCCTGGTGCTGAGAGACAGAACAAATCTGCAGAGCAATAGGACTCTCCAGTCTAAGAAGAAAAGTGGACATCTCCTTGTATTTACTACATTACAATCAAGCTGAAAACTACTACTAAGAGAAATAAAACTGGTCTCTCCTCAGATGTTGGTGCTAATCCCACAGCTGGAAAGTGGGCAGCAGGAATTAATCTCCCTGAGTGCACAGGGCCTACACCTGGGCCAGAGGGAAAGGAATGAAAGAAAGAAGTACATGGTGAATCTCAAAGAAGAAGTTGAGAGGTGTGCCTGCACAGCAGGAGAACTGGGGTAGACTAAATATGGAGCCTAAGACTGAGAAGAGAACTAAATCCCGTTAAAGTTGGATTAGGAGCAAGTAGTTCATATTCTGGTGAGCAGTTTGAAGGGGAAAAAAGAAGTGGGTAGGAAAGAGAACCTGATAAAGAGATTACATTTTGAAACAGGTGAAGGTTGTCTAGCTAGGGAAACTGGTATTAGACACTTTTGTAGGTAGAGAGAAACAACATGTGGAGAATTTGACAGGAGACATGTATACAGGGATTGGGAGACAAATAAATGTGTGTAGGAACTAGAAAATAGGAAACTGTGAACTGGTGAGAATATAGGGAGGATCTGGTGAAGGTATTGTTTGAAGGAGGAGGTGAGTGAATATATTGAGAATGACCACTGGGGAGGAGGGAGTTCATGGACAGCTGTACTGTGGGAGCATCCAGAAACAGGGAGACTGGAGTCACCTGCTTTGGGGTAGGAGAGAATGAGACTGCAAATGAAAGAAGACTATTATTTGGGTTAGAAAATCAAAGAAAACACAGACTATGATAAGAAACTCTATCTCTGCAGACTGAGAAAGTAGGCAAGAAAAGGTCAGATAAATGTCACGTAGATAGATGTAACACAATGCATACAGATAAAAATAATCTAGCCCATATCTACACTATTCCGAATGTAGAACTGGCACTTACAATTCAATAAATTGTGGACTAATGTGCTGAATGCATCTTTTGCTCTTTATAGCTGTTGACAACACTGGCAAAAAAAGAGAAGAGCACACCATAAACCTGCCAGTAAAACTTACCTATCTCATATATCTTGACATCAAGAAACTTATTATCAACTAAACAATAAAAATTACAAAAGGCCAAGCAAAGATGAGATACATGACATTCACAGAGTACAAGTGGCTCTCATCTCTTCAGGATGAGGGATGCTCTAGAAATATGACTTTAGGAATGAAAAGCAGCATCTGCCCAAGGGTCCCAGCTGCTAGTCCACACATGGGTCACATTCATATTGCATATGTGGGCCCAGAGTTGAGCATAGCTGTGAACTAACTTGTATCTATTGTAGACAACCGGGAAATTAGCATCCTGTTTGACTCAGATTGACAAATAATATTAAATATCAGAGAATGCTGAACTGAAAAAAATGGACAATGTTAAAGCACTTCATTAACAAAAATAAAATTTGCATCATGTTCAAGGGATGATGATACTTTTATTGTTTATGACCATGATAGTTCTTCCCTTATTGAGTGTTACAGGGAGAGGCAGGAAGCCTGACAAACCACAGTGGACCAACCACAGTGTGCTGGCACTTTTTGAGAAACGTTCCAGTTGCAGTCTAAACTGACTTAGTGCTGCACTGATTGCTGCTGTGCCCTATATTTGATGTGACAGACATGATTGCCTTTGCCTTTGTGTAACTCTTTGAAAGCTTCCCTAAACAGTAGCTCCTTCATAGCAGTCTATCAATGCCACCATACAGCTCTGCCTTGCTTACACTATTTCTTTTCCCTTCTCTGCTGTGGCTTTCCTAATGGTTGGATCTCTGAGGTTACCTGGGACGGATAGCAAAGGTCATGGGGAGTTCCAGGGAAGAACATACCAAGCACAGAATCTTCTGGCAGGCCAGGAGACTCCTCTGACTGGGACACAGGCTGATAATCACACCCCTTCCCTTCCCTTCCCTTCCCTTCCCTTCCCTTCCCTTCCCGATTCATTTGAATGTCAATGAACAGCTTCACTTGGTCTACACAAAAGTATGTCAGATTTATAATGTCTTCAGCAAATTGAAACATGCCCTTGAAAAGCTGCTCTTGAACAGAGCAAAAAAAGCTTTGAGAAGCTTCTGCTAAGTAAAAGAACAAGGGAAAACACAAGTTTTGTAACTTGTTGAATCTGTGCACTTTCTGAAAATGGAGATAAAGTCTGCTCTGCAATAAGAGCTATGTTGGAGACAGCTTATCCAAAGTACAGATTTGGCTTCTTTAGCTCTGTTCTTTCCCTTGCAGTCCTTTCTATCTTTTGCCTTGTTTGCTCCTCCACCCAATTGTGCCATCATCCTGCAACTGTTCCCTGCAATGCTTTGAGCAGCACAGCAACAGCAATGCACAGATGAATGCTGGGGAAATAAAGGGAGCACTTACAGTTGAATCATGTGAACAAAAATTACTGCCTCCAGTTTGCCTGCATGAAATGTGAAATTCCACCCTTGGTGTGTCATTGTTTAAGAAAGAAACCCCAACAATGTGCTGTGGTCTGACTCCTCTTCCCCCACTTCAGGCTGAAGCTCAGGAAACTGAAATCAGGAGGATGTGAAGTTCACTCATCACCTGGTGGCATAAGGGAGGCCACAAGGAGGCTGGGAGCATTCAGAGCTCAGAACTGCTGCTCCTGTTTGCTCCAAGGATGGAAGAGATGCTTCCTTGCATGGTATCACCTTCCCATGTCTGCAAAGAGTGGCCACTCTTTGACCTGGAGAGGCCACTTTGGATGTGTGGATAAAACTGGTCATTATAGTAAGTCAAACTTTTTAATGCATTTTAAAAAAGTATTGAAAAAGCACAGCTGCTTTGTCCATTTTAATTCACTCTCAAACTCTATGCTTAGCACTCATGAGAGGCTTATATTACCAGTTTAATAGCTTACACTATCATCAGCTCAAACTACAAGGGTGACTCCAGTTAAAGGCTAGACCCTGGTCCAGGTTTTTGTCTCCTCTTACATCATACTCTGGTCAAGCTAACAGCCTCTCAGACATTAATTTACTACCAGTTTTAGGGAATGCCCCACAGGAGGAATCTTTGATGTGACCGGCATGTTCTCCTAAACTGATTCAGCTGCTCAATGTCACAGGCGTCGCCCTTCACCATTTCAGAGCGCTTGCTTTGAGCGGGACAAACACCGAGGCTGCTGTGAGCAGTGCTGAATGAGGTCAGTCTGAATTCATTACAGACTATTGCAAAAAGCAAAATCAGCAAAAGTGGATTTCATAAAAACACTAAAAGGTAGCAATTATATGGCATGAAAGAAAGCAGCTAGTTGACTGGAGGTTATGAGGTTGCTGTCACAAGCTTTCTTTGCAAAAGGATAGACAAGGAGCCCCACAAAAATCCACCCATCATCGATGAGGATCTCCTTTTGATTGCTTTGAATCTGGCAAATAAGGTCAGGACTCCTGAAACAATATTTGCTCCCACTTGGTCCTCTTTATTATTTAACAACATTTTGATACTTCATGTAGACAAATAATAACATCCCGGTCCCTAAATCCAGAGAGTTCTGTTGAAATGAACAAAAATGGGATGAATGACATGTTTTGCTCTCCAGCTACACTTGTAAAACAGTGGTTAACCTCTGAGTCAAAGCTGTGGCTGCTGTTGATGCTGCTCCACCCCTACTGCAGGAAAAACCTGACTCCTGTACGACTGATCAATGTGATCTAGCAGAAGCCATTTATTTTTTACATTACACACATTTTTATAGACTATACAAATTACTAAGTACTTACTTCTTGATTGGTGCCTTTGACTTGTTTACTCATTTCTGCCTGCATTTCTTACGGGTATATGATTGGTTAGAATCCAGGTGTTTCACAGTCTTCTGTTATCTAGTTCTCATAGTCTTGGTATTCAGTTTCTCAGCCTCCTCTTTCCTATTTTAGCACAATTTATGTTTCAGTAGCCTTGATGAACTCTTGAGACTGTGATAACCACCTTACAGGCAGGCTGGCTGGTGCACACTAAGGCCTATCCCTTGCAAATACAGTGCAACACACCCCCTCGCCACAGCAGCATGATGAACATTGAATGAAGGATTTGAATAAGGATTCTAGTTCAAATGTTTGTCACAAACATGTTCTCTAAACTCTTGATTGCTCTTTTGCAGGAAATCATGAAGAAACCTTTCTCTACTTGCAAGCAAGCCTTACCATACTTTATAATAATATTTCACTTCACTTTTCTTAATCTTGCTTTTAGTTGTGGTCTCAGAAATCTGACTAACCCTCCATTCTTCCTACTAATACAAACTCTCTTCTTGCCATTCACTCAGCATGATAATACCAAATTTTTGAGAAGGCTGTCTCTGTTTGTGTAGGTCCTGCTCAACCTTTTCTCTTTTTTATATAAGTCTGGCTGATGTGATAAGCTTTGAAGGTCTAAGACAAAGGTTGAGACAGTAATACTTCCTATAAAATTAAAATTATCAAAATATAAGGAGGTTTATCTTAGAACAGGGGATTTGGAACACACTGCATTGTCTCCCCTGGGAGACCATAGCAAGAGTCCTTTATTGTTATTACTAAGGTTGTCCTCCCATAAAAATATCTCGGTAATATCCTTTAATTTTACATGTATTCTACGCCCTTTAGGGCAAAAGTGAACATCACAGATGTTTGTGCCCTGCTTTGCATAATGGAACAAGACATGACTGGGATGCAATGTTATAAAAAGATGATTATAAGTCATACATATAATGGTTAAGCCCAGTTAAAAAGGCAAGAGACACTAGAATCAGAAAGGTATATAATTAAGTGACTCCAGCACTTGAATTTCTGTTGCTTTCTACAGTACTAATTTAAGCTCTACACTTTGCATCAGAAAGGTCTGTGTGCTTCAGAGGAAGCTGTTTCTTTGGCAGGATGCTGGGAGGTAGGAAGATTTCAACCTTCCTATACTATCACTTTCTATTTTGCCACAACATCTCAAGAAAGAAAAGGCATCAGCTGCTGTGGAGACAAAATTATTTAAATTATTTTCACCTGGTTTCACTATGAAATATTTGAATGCAGGATGCATATGGGAGGTATGTTCACTTTTGTTCCTAAAACTTGTACAATATTGGAACCTGGTACTTTACTTGGGGCATGAAGTAACTCGATACACCAGGAAGAGGTAAAGAAAATAGCTGAATATAAAATATGTTCTTAAGTTTAATCTTAACCTTCTAAGTTCACCAGCATTAAACATCACACTGGTTAGTTTTAGTTTTGTCTAGACCCAGCTCAGGCTGGTACTGTTAATTCCTAATAAGACACTAGACTCCTTAGTCTTTGAGAAGACACAGCCTTGCACAGCTCTCCTGGCTTGCAGAGCAAGGCTGATTTCAGCCAGGCCCACCTGCTGGTGATGCCTGAACCAAAGCACTTTTTGCCCAGTGAGAGTGGGGGATCCCTCACACTCCACAGCTTGCACCTTTTGCCTTTGTGTGCTCCCCTCTCTCCTGCACTTCACTGCACAGCAGAATGGAAGTTCTGACCACTGAGGCACCTGAGCGCAGCCCCCACAAAGACAATCCAGCAAACATAGCAACAAGAAAGGTATCTCCTTGGGGAGAGCTCCAAGACATCCCTGATAAACTCAGACCCTGACAAACTCAATCCAAACTTCCTTGATAGGGAGCAGTCAGCAGAACAAAGAATCCCTGATGGGTGCAGGACAAAGAACCTGACATTCCATGAAAACAGGAGTCAGTAACAACTGCTGTAGGAACCGATGTCCTACACACAGATACTTGTGCCATACAGGTATAAAAAGTAACTTGCTGCCTAACCAAAATGAACTTCTCTGTAAGACTTATTCTGCAGGTGACTTCCCAGACAGACCCTTGCTGGGGATGCACATGGATGAAGTTTTTTGGAGTAAAACTTCTTCTCCATTGTCAATTAGACCCACTATTTGGAGTGGTTTGGTCACTGTCATAGTGGTAGCAATTTGCATAATATATTTATAGGCATGCACACAGGTAAAAGTTTGTGAGTATGTACTTGTTTCACTCATTGGAATTCTGCAATAGCTTCTAATATATCTATATTTGCTTTACTCTTGTAATATATATACTTGTTTGCATCGTAATTTTGTAGTAACTTCTAGCATGTATTTATATTTGTTTTTACTACTATTAGTAAAAGTTTTGTTGTAATTTGTAACAAAGAAATTCACAGAACCCCTGACCTCTGTGTCCATGTGTACTACCAAATCCTGACTGCCACCATCACCATCTCTACACACCCATGAGTCAGGTGACCCCCACAGGCAGGAACTGCTGCAGTGCCCATCTCTGCAGGTACTCACACCAAATCTAGAGAAAAGATAGAGGACAAAAAGAGTGCGTGGAAATCCAGAGAAGAAAAACATTTGAAGTCAAAGAATTTCAAAATGAACTTCATGTATTTTGGAATGTAGCAGCTTACTATGCCATCTGCAGCTGTATTTACTGAGAGCGGAGACCTAGCTTTGATTACCAAAATCCAGGCAAAATATTATCCATGCCAAATAACTCAATAAACAGAGCACCAGTATTTTACCATGACTTTCATATCACAAGTCAGTTGCTAACACAATCAAGCAAGGATCATGGGAAAAAATGTGACTAGCTGGACAAAAGCATACACATAAGGTTCTTTACTCCCATAGCAAGATAGTCCTTGAGTGACTGCCAACAGGAAAAATGAAGAAATTTTAATGAAAGTGACCAGAAAAGCTCTTGAAAATAACGGTATTGGAGTTTGTTTGACTGTTCTTTAATTTTTTCTTCCTCCCCTCCCCTCCCCACCCTTATCTTCAAAAGCCAATTTATAGCTGTGGTCCAGTTGTGTTTTACGGCAATGAAAACACACACAGTGAATGTCTCTAAGGGAGAAAACAATGTTAGTGAGAGCTGGGATTGCTTAACATCACTGTCATCATTTGCCAACTCATTTTTAAATGTTTCACTCACAGAAAACCAGCTCATGAGCTGCTTCTGTATTCCACATTACTGTTTGCTTTCCTTTGGCTGAGGAGAATTGCCCGCTCTTCAGGCAATGGAAAATTTCCTAGGAAAACAAAAAAAAGCTCTCACAAGTTCTTCTGGAAGCAACAAGAAATTACCATCTCAAAGCATAATGCAACACAAAAGGGAAATTGTTTTCCTTCTCTTCTGTGATATGAACCAATAAAAGGAATTATCATAAAATAAATTATTAAAATAAATTCATAGAATTTACTAGAGATGCTGTAGGCTGTTCAGGAAGGTGTGAGGACTGAGTTAATCTTCCCCAGCATACAGATCCAGAGTACAGATATGTTTCTATGGCTGAGCTAGTTTTGAAGCAGACAGAGAGGAGCAGTTCAGAGAACAGCTCCCCACGAATTCTTGCTGGCCAGAGATGGGATGGGTCTGATGAGATGAACTCTAAGTGCTTAAGTTAGACTTTTGGAAAGTTTGAGGGACTTGGCAGCTGAAAGGTCTGAAGAGCTCGCCCTGAAAAGAAGGTTATAAGGAGGAATGTGACGTGTGCAGCTGGAGAATTGGAAGAAGGAAGATCTTAGGACAAGAGTGTGGCAGGGGGCACTCTTGAGAGAAAGAAAGCTGGAGTTTTAGTTCCTGCTGAGGGCTGTAGGACAAGAATGGGATTTAGGAGAAGCTGTTGTGCTGAGAGGAGTTGGTCTCCTTTGGGTAAGATGAGATAATTGCAAATTACTCTTATGAAGTCTGAGCTAATGTTAATGTTTGAAGGACATGTAAGGAAAAGGAAAAAAGCAAAACCATCTGGGTAGTGTTATGTGTTGTGAATGCTGCTGATCACTAAAAGCCTACTGAGAAAACAATTGTTTCTGATCAGTGTCTTACAATGAATGATGGGGATGCCACAGGTAAGATTTTTTGGTTTAAATGCAAGAATGGAAATTAAAATATGCCTCATAGGCTTTAAATATTTCAATTTTTTAAGGCTGATTAATCTTAATTAGGCCTAATATATTGGCACTGAGAAAAAGCTATGTCATGACACAGCCACAGCAGTTTCCTTTTTAAAGTGATTTGATTTTGCTCATCTTACTCCACATGTACTCCTAATCAGATAACTGCAAACCAATTTCTACTTTTTCTTTCTAATCAGAGTCTTTCTACTGTCCTTCCTGTTTGTCTGTGGCTCCTATTTTTGCAACCGAAGTTTATAGTAGGTTTGGTACACGGTGGTTGCAAAGACAAATTGCTGTGCCAAGAAATGTATTTTAGACTTTACAACATATAGTCAGAGAATCATGAATCATGGTTTGACTTGGAAGGGACCTTAAAGATCATGTACTAAAGAATATTGGATAGGTGTTATTAATAGAAAAATAAAAAAAAAATAGGAAGCATAACTAATTATTGAGTGAATGAGCATGCTGTAGTTCCAGCTGTGTTCAGCACTCCAAATTACTTAGGCTTTTCCTAAGACTTCCTTGCAATTAGTTCAGCATCAGAGCCCTATTTGGCTTGCACACAAAACTTCTGATGACTAATCAACTAAAAATTACTAATAACGGTCATGCTATTTATTTGATACAACACTTTAGCAAAAACAAAGCATCTGCAAGAGCACAGTGGCAATGCCAGTACAAGACCCCAAAACATGTGTCCAGCAGACAAAAAAATTGACTTCTTAAAAAATATTAATCAAAGTATTATGCCCAGTCTCTGGAAATATTTGAAGCAGCACTTAGCACAGTGATTCATGTTCAGCCTTAGAAAGACATTAGATTACTCTGCAGAGGCAAAGGGTTCATGCTCCAGTCATGGGAAATCGATTGCTACAGATAATTAATTATTTTATCACAAGCATTATCTTCCAAACAACTACTACTTCTATTTTCTTGCCTTTTAGCTCCAAGGAATGTGAAAGCTCAGGCAAAAGCAGCTCTGAATTTGGTTTCCTTTGTCTCATACAGTTCTGAGCTTTTACAGTGGTAGAAGAAAGCAGCAGTACAGTAATTTCTACATGCTTCTAAGGCAACTAACCCTTCGTTCTAATTTAGAGTGAAATCACCAACATACCCTGATGTCTGCTGACATAAGAATTTTGTTTTTCAAAGCTCAATCCACTGCAAGTTGCTGCTTTTAAAGATTCTTTCTGCTTCAGCTACCATATTTCAGGGTCTGCTGTAATTGTGGATATCCTTTTTGTGCTCTTCTAATAATTTAAAGATGAACAGTCTTGTATGGCTTTCCTTGGGCCATTTTGTTACTCCAGTTTACTTGTTACTTTTGTTCATGTAATGACAGGACAAGGGGGAATGGATTCAAACTGAAAGAAAATAGTTTTAGATTAGATATTGGGAAAAATTCTTTACTGTTGCCCAGGGAAACTGAGGATGTCCTATCCCTTGAAGTGTTCAAGGCCAGGCTGGATGGAGCTTTGGGGAACCTGGTGTAGTGTGAAGTGTCTCTGCCCATGGCATTGATGTTGTAACTACATGATCTTTAAGATCCCTTCCAGTCCAAATCATTCTATGATTCTATGAATTTTAGTGATATTACAGCAAGACACTGGGTAATCTGATGAGAGACATGCAGCCATTGTACAGCTTGTCCAGAGTTTATTGTGTGCTGTACTGCTGTTTCTGGCTGGGTGAGAAGGCTGAATCTTGAAGTCCTTTGCTCACAGTTCTGAGTTTCTTTTCTGCACGTCAGTGCTTACTGTACAATATCTAAGAGTAATTTCTGAGCACACATTGTACAAGCTAATGAGCAAATTGCAAAAGCAGAAGTTAGAGAGCTGCTCCATGATAACAGCAGACAGATTGTTTGTAACAGATAAGGACATTTTATACTCACTAACACACATATATATGAGGGATAAACCACTGCATTCATCTTACAAATCTCACTGCAAATTAATTACAGCCCTTTAAGCTGCACTTCTGCTGACTCCAAGAGCTCTAAGCCACAAAACAGGATAAGATCTTGAGGTGGATGTGTGTTGGGCAGAGATACGAAGTTGTGAAACTTGATTTTCATTTCAATGACTCAACTGCTGGCTAGTGAAGGCATTACTTGCTTTGGCTCTGATGAGTTTTGTTAGTGCCAGCAAACTGTCTCCATCTCAAGGAAGTTTTAAGGAGGATCTGGAAGCCATTCCATGAGCTGTCTTGAGAGCTGCTTTGGTTCAAACCAGAACTATTCAGGTAATGTCCATAATACAAGGATGGCTGATTTACTGAAGCAGTAATGTGGTAAAGCTTTGGGCCTCTTTAGTCACAGTGGAAAAGAATAAAGCTACAGATCTTCTGTGTGCTGAAGGCAAAAAGGCAAAAAGGAGAAGTTCCCCACAGTTGTTCTCAGGAGCCATAGAAAAGAGTCACAGAAATGATAGGAGAGATGCATTCTGCAAAGAAATCCACAGAGAGCGTGGGTGGCGCAGGAGGAGGAAGGTGCTCCTAGCATGCATTCCTGGTTAAGTGACAGTCACATAACTGCCAAGACCTCCTCTGCAACTGCTTAAGCAGCAGTTGCACTTGCAAACATGTGAAGAAGTGATTATGATGTAGAACTGGTGGAAGATTTTCTAGCTTGTTTTAAAAAGAAAAATGAAACCTTGATTTTTTTTTATTTTAAACCAGATTCTAATTGCAAAAGCTGCCTCTTGAGAGAACTGATAAGTTCATGCTCTATCCAGTATAAATTTGCTCTAAGTGCAGATGGATACACCAGATCAAATATGAATTCTCTCTCTTTTTCATATGGAAATGCCAAACACTGTGATTGAAAAAATCTCAATACATGAGAATCTGATTTAAGTTACTGCCATATGTCCAAAAATAGGTATGACGTGCCTTTGCAGGAGTAATACTAAAAGCACTGTTATGAGTGTCTCTCCTTATGCTTCTGTTGCTACCTTGTCCTCTCTAAGAGAGAGCTTTGTATAAAAGGGCATTAATGGATTGGATTTGGTAGGATATGTAGCCAGTTTTGATTTGGACTTTGAATAACTTTTAATAACTTGGATAACAAGAAATTCAACCACCCCCAGATTTAAGATTTTGCTAGAATGAGGATCTTGGTGGCCATGACTTTTGTTGTGCTAAAGTAGATGTGTTCAGACTGTAGGAAACTCAGAACTGGTTTGTGTTTCCAATGATTTTTGGTAGCTTTTGGTGATGCAGCAAGTTGTAGCAAGATTTAACTAAGTATAAATAGTCTTTGTGACATAAATTTGTGTTTCTTGCTTGTTTTCCACCTTAACCTATATTAAATTACAAGTCAAAAGAACCCCATGGAGAACTTTGGTGGACTTACAAAACCGTTCTGAATTAACTCCTGTGACACAGCAGTCACTGCTTACAACATCAGTGATTGATGTGTTGGGAGGGCAGCTACACATTGCAGGGCCAACTGTCAGGGCCAAATATCTTGTTCTGAAGTTCACCCTGGCCAGTTTCTCCTGAATACTGAATGACACAAACCTCTGTCAGGCCTCTTGGTGCTGACTGATTTCTCAGCAATGAAGTCTTGATAGAAGCACAGGCTTTGGTCCAGAGGTCTGAGACCTCAGAGGCCTGCAGCTGGATGCAATAACATGTTTTTTTCCCAATTATATGTGAACATGTACACATATAACCGTACACTCAGCTGATGGAGCAATTAAGGTAACAGGTTGGGTTGTAAAACTACTCACGAAAACAGCTCTAGAGTGGAAGAAGAGCAGAAATTTGCCAAATTACTGCTTTCTGACTGGAATCTTACTAATGTTTCATGATCAATTCATTCACATCATTCTTAAAAAAGTCTAGGAAAGATCCTCTGCTCTGCAAAAAATGCATACTTTGCTCCTGAATCACAACTTGGCAGTACTGATTGTTACGTGTGTTCTTTTAGAACTGTACTTTCAGTTCATAGTGATTAGATTCTCTAAAATGAGTGCCAGAGAGTACTTTGGGTGTTGCTTTAAAAGTGTGGTCGTGACACATATCAGAATATGGATATAGTGATGTGTGCCACACTCTACAAAAAACCATTTTATCTAGTATTTATCAAATATTCTAGACACCCACTATGTAAGTTGTTACACTTCCTTGAGACTGATGGGTTTCTGGCAGGCTCCCTATTCTCTTGCTAAATGGTGGAGAGCTTTCCATTGTTGGCTACTGGGAGACTCTTCTTTCTCTGACTCCCCTGGGCTCACCAAGTTTCAAACCTTTTGCAGCTAAATTTGAAGCATTGCTGTTATCTTTTAGTTAGATATTGTGAAGAAACATACTTTAAAAAAATCTGTATTTTTTAATTTCTATGGCCTATGAAGTTTCCCCAATAGAGCCAGTCACCTTAACATCAAACTTGACTCAAAACCACTGAAGATTAAAAAGTATTTTGTGCAGCTAAAATAGAGTTTGCAAAGGCTTACAAACACAAAGTAATAGGAATAGAAGTTTACTCCTTTAACTCATAAAGGGCTTTCTCCCCATTTACATTATCAGATAAACTGGTAAACATTTCACAGCTTTCCTCCCTCAGAGCTCCATTCCTCAAGCCAGCCCTTCATCCTGATACTGAAAACAAGTAAGAAGCCAGTATGAGAATCCTTTCTTTCCTCAAATTAGTGTTGAAACCAAGAGGGAAGAAAACTAACCCTTCTACTACAAAAAAGTCCAAGCTTCCCACTTGGAAAAGAGTAATAGTTCTGTGAGTCTGGATCACAGCTCTTATCTACCATTTAAGAAGTTAAAACATGCCTTCCCACATTTTTTCAACCCCACAGTGAAGTTGACAGTCCTTTCACACTCATCTGAAAATTGTTCAAACCTCAAATTGAAGCTTCTTGTTACATAACGTTTTTATTATTCCTATTAAAATGTATGTTTACTTCAACAAGAATGTAAATAAAGTTAATGAATGTGAATCTTGAGCAAAAGCAGATATGGGGATAAGCAACCACTGAATGCCCTACAGTTATGTCTTTGAGGAGTGAATAAAAGTAAGCTTATGGGAACCAAAATGAAGGAGATGAAGGCAAGCACAGGGGAAAGAGGTTCTGCAAACTATGGACAAGGAAATAATTCCACAGAAACTTCACCCTGGAAAATTCAATATCTGTTTGAATAAGTTTAGCTTTACCACCAGACTAAACAGAGTATAAACTGTATAAAGTTTCTACACAAACCTGAAGGAAGAAACTATTGTTTGAACCAAAAAAAGTGATATCCTGGCACAGTGGAAGGGACAGCTGATCAAACCAGAAAAAAAGTCAACACTTCGAATCATAGAATCAAAGAATGGTTTGGCTTGAAAGTAATCTTAAAGATCATCTATTTTCAAGTCCAACTTGCATGGTGAAAAGCAAATAGAGCTCTGCTCTAAAACGAGAGGATGGCAACCTCAGGTGATGGAACACCGTAATGCTGGCAGCAGACACATTGCCCGCTCCGGTGGATACCAGACAGAGGTGACAGTGCCTGCACTCGCTCCATGAGTGGGGTGATGGATTGCCAGGGACTGGTTTCTCTTGTGTGACAGTTTCCCAGAGCAGCCGTGATTAAGCCTGGCATGCTCTGGGTGCACGGGGATGCACGGGTACAATCTGTTTCTCTGAATGCACGAAATGCCTCCGCTTCCACCGGGCTCCAAATGGGCATCAGCTCTGCTCTGCAGCAAAGCCGGGCGCTGAGCCGGCCACAGGGCCACGCTTTCTTTCCCAGGTCAGCCCAGCCAAGGCTTGCCATGAGCCCCGAGGGGAGGCTGAGGGAAAACTGCGCTGCAGTCAGCTCGCCAGCCCAGGGGATCGCAGCCTGAAGGGGAGCTGAGCCCAGGCGTGACGGTCAGAGGGACTGATGCCCGAGAAGACGGGCTTAGCCAACCTGCGGGGAGATGCCTCGCAGGAGCTCATACAGGAGGCCACCGTGAGGACCAGCTCGCCCTGTGCCAGGTGCTGTGTGCCCTCGGGGCTCGGCGAGGCTCGGCGGCCTCCCAGCCGNGGTGAGGAAGGGCGGTGGGCGCTGTGGGGACTGTGCCTCGCTCAGTCTGTGGGCTGGGCTCGGCTCGGCTTCCAGGTGACGGGGAGGAGAGGAGGAGGAAGGGTGGGCTGAGGGGTGCAGGTTGGTTGGGGGCAGCTGGACTTTTCCTATCCCGCCTGTCTCCTGCCGTGCCGGGGCCCGTGTGCCTTCCGTGGCTGCGTGGAGAGCGGGGCCGGCTGCGTGGGGCTCCCCGGGCGGTCGGGGTGCCCTGGCCAGGTGAGGCTGCAGCGCCGGCGGCTTCCACCAAACCAGCACCGAACCCCTGGGTTTGTTACTTTCAGCTGTGTTTTGAGGCCGTGTCTGTTTCTGCCGGGTGTGTTGGCGCAGTCTCCCAGTCCTTGTGGCTGCTGGTTTCTCAGCTTTTGTAGCCCCCAAATAGCTTCCCTGGAAATAATTCTGCGTTTGTGTCTGCTTCCTCGTTGTGTATCGCAATGTACAAGCTCAGGTAGGAAGTACGATGGACAAATGAAGGCTGTAGGAGTGCTAACGCTGCCACATTTTTAAAAGTACTTGTAACAGGAAGCAGGATAGTGCTTGGCGTAAAACTTCCTGACCTGGTAAAACACTACCAAAACTATTTCTGTATTTATTTATTGCATAACTATGATCAGACAGGGGCTTTTTATTAAGTGGTTGTGTGACAAGAGCGAGGTTTTTGGGTGAAAGAGATGCTTGTATCCAACCCAGGAAGGAGCTGCTGCTCTGGCGGTCCCAGAGCTGTGCTGGTCACAGCCTTGATGGTGCTTGGCAGCAGCCTGGGGAGCCACAGCTTGGTAGGAGAGATCCTGTAAAAGTTACCGAGCTGAATCCTGGCTCTGGTGTGCTTCCAGCAGTAGCTCTTAGGTTTGTAGTGTTTTCTTCAGGGACTTGAGCAAGCTGCTGGATGTGTTTTGTTTTTCTTCAGAAATTGGGCACTGTGCACTTATTTGACTTGGACCATTTGTGTGTATTTAGATCCTTAAAAAACAGTCTAAAAAGTCTTGCACAAGAGTTATTTTAGAATGCAGAATCCTTTATTCAGATGTCTTAATTCACATATTTTTATGAGAAATGAGAAACACCTATTACTTTTTTTTTTTGGCATTACTGATTTTCTCTCTCCTCCTGAGATTAAGACATTATTTTTTTAATACTTTACATCACTATTTTTGATAAATATAATTTTGTCTGCATGAGCTATTCAGGTTTATTTAAATGCCTCCTAACAGTACATTGAGAATGATATTGGAAACTTAATAACTTAGTTTGGATTTAAATAATAGATGTGCCGTATTAAAATTCTTATTACTTCATATTGACAGATATCAGGAGTTAAAATGACCTAGAAAAGTATTCAAAGCATGAGCTGTGAAATGAACTCCTTCTACTTGATACNGGGCGGTCCGGGGGCGGTCCGGGGGCGGTGGCCGTGGCTCCCGGGCGAGGCGGGGAGCGCTGGCCGCCCGCCCCGCTAGTGGAGCGGGCAGGGGCAGCCGGCGGGGAGCGCATGGAGGTGAGGAAGGGCGGTGGGCGCTGTGGGGACTGTGCCTCGCTCAGTCTGTGGGCTGGGCTCGGCTCGGCTTCCAGGTGACGGGGAGGAGAGGAGGAGGAAGGGTGGGCTGAGGGGTGCAGGTTGGTTGGGGGCAGCTGGACTTTTCCTATCCCGCCTGTCTCCTGCCGTGCCGGGGCCCGTGTGCCTTCCGTGGCTGCGTGGAGAGCGGGGCCGGCTGCGTGGGGCTCCCCGGGCGGTCGGGGTGCCCTGGCCAGGTGAGGCTGCAGCGCCGGCGGCTTCCACCAAACCAGCACCGAACCCCTGGGTTTGTTACTTTCAGCTGTGTTTTGAGGCCGTGTCTGTTTCTGCCGGGTGTGTTGGCGCAGTCTCCCAGTCCTTGTGGCTGCTGGTTTCTCAGCTTTTGTAGCCCCCAAATAGCTTCCCTGGAAATAATTCTGCGTTTGTGTCTGCTTCCTCGTTGTGTATCGCAATGTACAAGCTCAGGTAGGAAGTACGATGGACAAATGAAGGCTGTAGGAGTGCTAACGCTGCCACATTTTGTAAAGTACTTGTAACAGGAAGCAGGATAATGCTTGGCGTAAAACTTCCTGACCTGGTAAAACACTACCAAAACTATTTCTGTATTTATTTATTGCATAACTATGATCAGACAGGGGCTTTTTATTAAGTGGTTGTGTGACAAGAGCGAGGTTTTTGGGTGAAAGAGATGCTTGTATCCAACCCAGGAAGGAGCTGCTGCTCTGGCGGTCCCAGAGCTGTGCTGGTCACAGCCTTGATGGTGCTTGGCAGCAGCCTGGGGAGCCACAGCTTGGTAGGAGAGATCCTGTAAAAGTTACCGAGCTGAATCCTGGCTCTGGTGTGCTTCCAGCAGTAGCTCTTAGGTTTGTAGTGTTTTCTTCAGGGACTTGAGCAAGCTGCTGGATGTGTTTTGTTTTTCTTCAGAAATTGGGCACTGTGCACTTATTTGACTTGGACCATTTGTGTGTATTTAGATCCTTAAAAAACAGTCTAAAAAGTCTTGCACAAGAGTTATTTTAGAATGCAGAATCCTTTATTCAGATGTCTTAATTCACATATTTTTATGAGAAATGAGAAACACCTATTACTTTTTTTTTTTGGCATTACTGATTTTCTCTCTCCTCCTGAGATTAAGACATTATTTTTTTAATACTTTACATCACTATTTTTGATAAATATAATTTTGTCTGCATGAGCTATTCAGGTTTATTTAAATGCCTCCTAACAGTACATTGAGAATGATATTGGAAACTTAATAACTTAGTTTGGATTTAAATAATAGATGTGCCGTATTAAAATTCTTATTACTTCATATTGACAGATATCAGGAGTTAAAATGACCTAGAAAAGTATTCAAAGCATGAGCTGTGAAATGAACTCCTTCTACTTGATACTGAAAGAAGGTATTGTTTTCAATTTATTTGACTATTGATAAGGCTGCTCTTTGTGGTTTGGGTACACTCATTGTCTCAGTTTGATGTTGAACAGAATGAGGAGGTAGCACATCACTGTTGTAGAGTCAACCAGTGGTGGCCAGTTATGTACAGCTACAGATACTGTTTTTGTTTCTTTCCTGCTGTTTGGTAAAAGTTGGGGCAGTTACCTGAACTTGAAGAAGTACACTTCAAGTTCAGATTTAGAACAGTTAATACTGTCTCAAAGTTGAACTGGAATTTAGCTTGCAAAGACCTAACTGTTGCAGGCTTCTTTGTTAATACTCTTTGACTGCATTTTGATGTAGCTTCACCAGAATCCCCTGGATAATGGGTTTGACTTAAAGATACAACCTTTCTGTAGTCCTGCAGTTTGCAAGATTGTCTGCAAAGGAGACATAAGGACTAAAGTTTGTGGTCATTGTGTCAATGTCAGAATACTCTTATAATGCTAATTATTATCTTGCCCCAAATTTAAGTATTTGTTTCCTTTTAGTCGTTGATCCTGTCTTACAGAGTTGCTTAACACATGTGTAACATTGTGTTGTTTTTGACAGAAGCTTCTTTTCCTGAAGATATTTGCTAGAATTCTTTGTCAGTCTCTGCTGCAAGTTTTGTTGCTCTTTTAAGTTATCTCTCTAATGTACAGGGGGATGCTCTTGCTTTTACATTTAGGATGTCTAGAGAAAATTCAGTTTTGTATGTGTGTGCTGCTGTCCAAATGATATGTTTTGTAAAATGTTTTTTTCCCTTTCTCTGCTTTTTACAGGTAAACTGAAACTCCAAAAATGATGACCTGCTCATTGGCAAGTTACAGGCACATACAAGGCAACTAAATAAGCACTGTGGTATGAGGGTTTTGTCACATAAACTGTCCAAAAGAGCTACTTTTATATTAAATTATTGTATTATACTAAATTACTTTTATATTAAATTATTGAACTCTTCATTGTGTGACCCTTGCTAACACCCCAGCACTCCTGCATATGAAATGCTTCAAAAGAAGGAACTGCTGTGGCTTATTTGTGACTGAAGTGGATATAAAAGTGAGTCACTACTTACTTTTTCATGGAATACCTTATCTTGTTCTTGCCATTTGTAGCTGGGTAGAAGACAAATATTAACTAGGACCTGTGCAATAAATGTTTTGCAATGGACTGCTACATGTGAAACCAGCTTGCTTTAGAGTGAGAGGCAGCAGCATGCCAAACAGTCAAAAGCTGAGGAAGGGCAAGGCCACTGAATGCAGATCTTAGCCTACAATGACTGCCAGAAGGGGAAGAATTTAATTGTTTGCCAGCTGGTTGACAGTAGAAAGCTTAGGGAGATCTGTGATGACACCTTACATAAAAAAATGCTGGTGCATCTGAGAGGGAAGCAGGACTTGGTTAAGATTTCGAGTTTCATAGAAGCCACTTGTGGACCACGAGGGCAGTGGGTGTGTTTTCAGTCATGTCTTTGTTGGAGAAAACTGAAAAAAAGACCTGAGGTGTGAATTGAAACTACAGTTCTTGGACACTTTCTTCTGTGTCTGACTGCAGCAATTCATATTAGGTGTGGTTTCCACAGACATTTGACTTTAGATGCCAATTTTAAGTGGCAGATGAAAATGGAGTTACAGTATGCTTGTCCTTCTGCAAAGAACTGCAAGTTACTGCTCTTAAAAGCTGCCTCAGCTGTATAAGAGCAGTTCAGAAAAGGAAACCTTGTACATCTCTGTGATTGTGTCTCTTGTAAGCATTTAGAAGAAAGAAGAGTAGCTTAATCAAGCTTGGTTTTTAAATTATGCAATATAGCTTAAATCACTCTGGTAGAATAATTCGTCTGTACTTGGGGGTTTTGGAGGTTTGTTTTTTTGGTTTAACTATGCTGGTAAAAGAACATTACACTTATGCAAGAGTTATTCCATTAGGATAGTTCTAGTTCCAGGAAAAATTCTAGTAGAAAGCTGAACACTCAGCAGCTGTTTGTGAAGGCCAAGAGTTGCTGTAGTTGAAATCTTCAATAACTGGGACTAAATTTTTCTCTCCCCAAGATGACTAATGCTTCTTCTGATTTTTTTTTTCTTAAGGAGTAATGCAGGGTGCAGAGGGCAGTGCAGCTTGAACAGTCTTACTACACCAATGGAAAAAACTTCTGGTTTGCAGAAAAATATGACATCTATATTTTTGCTCATTGGTCTCATTGTACTGATACCTCTATTCAGTGCTGGTAGGTTAAATACTTTGTTGAAATTACCATTTTAAAAAAGAAAGTCTGCAAGAGATGTGTTGTGTGTTTTTAGTAGGAAAAAGTTACTGAGAACAAGTAGTGAGTTTGGGGTTTGTTTTTGATTTAGCATATTGATCATAGCTGAATGCCTCTGCTGGATTCAAATTGCACTAGGGATGTCATGGACAAATGGAGATAAATTTTTTTAAAATCTAGGCACATAAATTTAGGGCTCTGAGGCTTTGATTAGCCTCTTCATGTTTCTTATGAAGAAATCCCAAAGTGATTGGCTTCCTTGACTTAAGGTTAGCTATAGAGTGCCTTCTTCATGGGACATTCTGTATGTCTAGTCGTGAAAGCAGTAAGGCTGAGTTTTCTTTACAATTAAATTAGTAATATTTTTAATGATAGGTTTAGTATTTCAGTAAAGTTTAGAACTACATAAATTAATTATGCTTGTCTTGCTACTCTTGGAATAAGCAGTCTAATACTAATGTCTCTGAATTAGACTGAGCCATATGAAGACCTACTTGGAAGTCTTTAAATGGGAAGGTAGTGATATTAGAAAGATTAGTGAATATTTTATTTATTTTGAAATTGAATATGTTAACTTTATACAGCCATTCAGCAAGATTTGTAAAATCAATTCAACCAGATGTTTTGCAGTTTCATAAAAATTCAGTGTTGGACATAAAATCACAGAATGGTTTGGATTGGAAGGGCCCTTAAAGATCATCAGTCACCAGTCCAAGCCCCCTGCCATGTGCAGGGACAACTTTCAGTAGACCAGGTTGCTCAAAGTCCCATTCAACCTGGCCATGAACACTTCCAGGGATGGGGCATCCACAGCTTCTCTGGACAGATATATGCAAAAGGTTGAAAGTTTTACAATCTGCTTGCAATTCTACTTTTACAATCTCTGCAATTATAGCCAAATAGTCAGCTCTGTTTGTGCTACAGTAGTATTCTCCAGTAAGGTTTTGTTTCCATATTTGGGCTCTTGATAAATTTTTGCAATATCTGTCCTTTTTTCTCTGATTTTTTTTTGGCTGATGTTGAAAGAAATGCTTGCTAGGCTGCATGGTTGTGTCCTGTCAAGTTGTTACAGACATAATTATAAAAACTATGTCTACATTGGCCTTTTCTGTGATGTTCTGAATAATGGGCCTTCTGGCAAATGTAAGAAGGAAGTAATACATTATAGTCAAGACTTCTTCATCTAAATACTTCTTCTCTCAAATTTTTTCTTCCTGATTTGTTTTTTGGCCCCACAGTCATAGTGTCAGAATTCTGTCAGGAGCTCTGCACTGCTGCTGTTTGCACTGTGCTTTACATAGATAGTATTTACTTTAAGAATCCGGCACTTCTGCAAAAGTACTAGCATGGTTAAATAACAAGGACACAACAGTTGGGAAGCTTGGAGTTGCCTGATGAATCCCATGGATCTTCTTACACCCTGGTTTGCCATAAGGCTGTTTGACTTGCTTGTGCTTGTTGCTGGCTACCTTAAGGGGACCAGGTAAGAGGGAAGTTGTGCCTTAAGCTTGTAAAATATGTGTTCATATTCTCAACCAGAAGGTGGTAACAAACAAAAAATAATAGCCTTTAATGGTAAATTGTTACAGAAAGTTTTTCTAATTCTGTGTAACTTGGAATGGGTATTAATACTTCTTAAACATAAAAGTATACAAATGAAAAGTATTGATAATTCTTTCATTGTTTTCATTTTTTTAACAGAAGGATGTGTTATTTGTGATTACTTTGTGCTTGTTGGAGAGCCTACAGCTATTGCTTGCCCAATAATTACATTGCCAGTGCTTCACTCTGATTACAATTTGACATGGTATAAAAATGGTAGTGCTACACCAGTGACCACAGAGAGAGATGCCAGGATCCACCAGCGAGAGGGCTTGCTTTGGTTTGTTCCTGCAGTGCTGGAAGATTCTGGACTTTATGAATGCAGTGTAAGGTAAGGAAGCAAGGAAACAAGTGGATTGCTAATGCTTGCAGGTGTGATAATTAATTTGTGAAACTTGAGTGTACAAAACTCCTTGTTTAAGGTAAAATGCTTAGATCAGTTGAAAGCACTCTTTCCACCATGCTTTTTTTTTTTTTGTTTCTGCATGATGCCTGTGTTTCTCTGCTATCCCATGCATTTAATACTGCAAAAGTGGTTCATACCAAAGACTTTCTTTATCTTAAAGCATGACGATACTAAAAATGGTCTGTGGGGGTGGTTGTTTGCTTTGTTTGCTTTGGATGAAGTGTAAGGTCACAGGAAAATGCCTTAACTTCTTTGGCTTTTCCTGTGTTCAAATTACTGTTTGATACTGGCAGATCAGAAGAACACTGATTTCTTTGTAGGACAAGGCTAAATGTAAGAAAGTTCTAAGAGGAGCAAACAGTGAATTTTATCACCACAGACTTTCTGGAGAGCTTAGCAACTTTTTGGAAGTCTTACTAGAAATCCAAAAGTTAAAAGGATGAAAACCGTTTTTATGATTTATTTTAAAATATTGTCATATGTTACTGGTCAAAAATGAGAATACATTAAAAGAGTAAAGCAGTATTCTAGACAGCTTTAGAGACTGAAAATAATGTGTCTCTAGTACTACTCAAATGATCTGAGTGCACAGAGAACTAAAAAGGAATAGATTCTTTGAAAAGAATCTATATCTAGCTTTTTAGTACTTAAAGGCTCTGGCTAGATCTATAGCTAAGATTAGTGCACTGGACCTCACTACTTAGGTTGTCAAATCTTTTTTACAGTGGTTGAAATTCACTGTGTGCTGAAAAGGAAATTAATTTTGGGAAGACATACATAAAATGTTCCTTTCCTCATGGTGTTGCCTCAATACACTGAGAACAGCCAATACAGGCTTTTCAGGTGGCCCTAAATTTGTGTTAGTAGTGTGTAGTTATGTGTACTGGTGTGGATAGAGTACACTGGTTGTGCTGGAGGGGTTTGGGTTGTGAATGTAGTAACAATGATCAGCAAAAACTTCCAGTGTCTCAGGCACATTCCTTCACTGGAGTTTGCCATGAAACCAAAATTGGAAGTCAGAAGACATGTAATCCTTTCATAGCTACCCAGCTGCATGATTTTAATTTAGCCTTTCCTACTCTGAGTTTTAGTTACTTGAGGTATGAGATGTGTTCCTGTGGGCACCTCACATCCTTGGCTTACATAATATCAGCAGAACAAAACACTTGCTAATGTTCAGTCATATTAACTGTAGGCAACATGATGTGCATCAGACACTTAAGCCTTAACTGCAGCTCTGAGAAGTCCTGACATCCCCTCTCATATGTCCAGAGCAAACTCCATTTCTGCTCACAGCACAAACTCAGAGCTTATTCCCATTTCTTTGCATGGAACAGGGGCTGAAAGGCTGAGGATGGTGCTTACAAACTAAGGGACTATAGCAGGGGTGTTATAGAGCCAAGGCTGGTGGAGATGCTGAAGTCCCTCTCCCTGACTTTCTGAAAATAATGAACTGTTACTTACCTGACATGTCTGCTATTCTAATTACAGGAGCCTTAACTACTCAAACAAAAGAACTATAAACTTAACAGTTTTTAAGAATGATAATGGTTTGTGTTTTAATGGAAAAATGAAGTTTGAACAAAAAGTGATGAGCACGAATACTGGAAAGATTATATGCCCTGATCTAGAACACTTTAAAAATGAAGACAATAATCAGCCTGAAGTACATTGGTATAAGGTACTGACCATGTGTATTTCATATATACAAGATACAAAATGTATTATTTAAAAAGTCTTAGGAAGTAACTGTGAAAAGCAGCATTTGGAGGGGACAGTTTATTTCTCTACAGTTTGAGTAAGGCATGAGTGTGAATAAGATTTGTGAAATTCTGGTTTATCCTTTGATTATTTGATGTAGGCAATAAGTTTTAAAACTTGTATGTTTCTGTAAATAGAAGGCTTTGCATAATTATTTCAGTTTCTCAGAATATTAGGCATTGTTGACGATGCTGTCGTATTCTTATGCTGCTTGCTTTGATTCTATGAAAATGCTCTGTAGACTATGCAAACTTGAAAACTGTATTTTATCTGTGTTAAGGTAAAGATCTAAACAGTTCAACTCCTAATTCTGATGCTGGTATTTAAGCAGCTACATGGGCCTATTCATGTTAAACAACCTTGGGTGCAGCACCTATACATCTTTTGAGGTGAAGAGATTCTCCACTGCTTGTAGGTCAATGAAGAGCAGGAAGCTTTTTTCCCAGAATTTGCATTGCCACAGAAATGGGGATACACCCAAACAGCATGAGGCACTGCTACAGCAGCTCTTTCATCACAGAGGAGTAGGGGTTGAGGGATATATTCTCATAAACTCTGCTGCATGTGTAGTAACTTCTACTACACCTGAGATAGAAAACTGTCAAGCTGTTAATGAAGGCTGTGAACTGAAGCACAGGGTTTGAAAACTTAAAGGGTTGGCTGCAGTAATTTTTTTAAAAGTGCAAATGGAGCAAGATATCATCCAACTTCGTTAGACTGTAGTGATGCTTGGAAAAGAATCCACATCATGGCTTTCAAAGAAGTCAGTGTTTGCCAAATATTTTAATCATCAGTAGAGTGACTGACCGTAACTGATTTGTCAGATTTTTTTAGTTCCCTTTAAGTCACAGGTATCTTTGGTGTGTTTAGGAGTGTAAACCTGGATTTCTTGAAGACAAGCGACTTGTTTTGGCAGAGGGTGAAAATGCTGTCTTGATTCGTAATGTAACTGTGCAAGACAGAGGAAACTACACCTGCCATATGGTATACACATATATGGGAAAACAATATAATGTTTCAAGAACCATAAGTTTAGAGGTCAAAGGTGAGTGCATGAGGTTATTCTCTTTTTGGCTCTGCTGTAAGCATTTGTATACAGGCATAAGATATTTGGCTATTATAAGGTGTTACTTTTCAGCTCTGTGAAATTAGAGTTGTAAGTCTTCTTTAATTTATTCCTGAACATAAAATTGAAAGGCAGTGTGGCACGTTGAGCATTCCTTGAGCATTGCTTTTGAGGAATAATTGTCATGGGGAAATGAGTAATGCAGGGTTAGGAATGAGAAATAGAAGAAAGCAGTGGTTCCTGGGGTGGAGGTATTGCTTTTGCCAAAACAAATAGTGCACCATTAAAGTAAATAAACTTCAAAATAGAAGATATGTTTTCTGAGACTGTCACAGCAAATTACCTGCTTGAAGCCCTGTTGGTGAGCTTGCTTCTCTGTTGATGGGAAAGGAGATGTGATAAGCTGTATAAATAATAAAAAGTTAATAAACCTTCCTCTGGAAAGGACTGGCTTACTGTTGGCACTTAGTGATTATTTTCTGCTGTCTCACTCTGCCAATAGTGTCATTTATTGCACTTACCATTGTGATTATGTCTTTGTGAGCAATGTTTCTGGTGATCTTATTAGTAACATGATAATAGTCCCATCAGAATAGTTGTCTGTAGATGGCATGTCCATCTTCTTAGGTTAAACCAAAATTCTGACTTTATGTAGGTGATATAAGAACAGTGGGTTGTTGGCAACCAATCTATACATTGTGCAGAATGATACAATTCCAGCCCAGTTTAAGTATGCATTTGTTTAAACTTTTACTTAAAAAATATTCACCTTATCTAGGAGGTCATTGATACAACCCTTTTTCTCTTCCTTATCCATCTCTGCAAAAGTTAACTGTGTTTTTTTGGTTTTGTTTCTGTTTTTTGGTTTTGTGCTACTTTCATGTCTGCTGCCAGTTTTTTTAAAAAATCTGAGATTTTTTAAAAAGTATTTTAAAGGATTTTTTTTTTTGTTAACTTGGAAGCTGAAATAGAATAACTTGGAGAAAGTGGAACAAATATCTTATGAGACATTTCTGTTGTAAATTTGAAACTCGTAGTAAGTATTGCAATACTACAATAATGCCAAACAATAAAACCAAACCCAGTGTTAAGCCAAAACTATTGTCAATTGAACTAAGTTGTGGATCTTTTCCTGCCTGAAGGTTTTCTTTTTGTTTGTTTCTGTTAGAAAAGCCATTGCAGATGCAACCAGAGTTTATTTATCCAAGGAACAATACAATTGAGGTAGAACTTGGTAAGTAGTGACTATTTAAGAGATCATTAACTTCAATGAAACAAATAAGCTCCTGGTCTTTTTGAAATTATATGTGAACAGTTCCACAGACTTCAGCAAGACTGGGAGATAAGTATGTGGATTGAGAATATCTGGAAGACAGAGGATAGATAGATAGATAGATAGATAGATAGATAGATAGATAGATAGATAGATAGATAGATAATTGAACGTGATTCCCACAAATAATTTGTAGGGAGAAGTAACTGTGCCTAAGATTAGAGTCTCTTGACCAGCAGTGTTGTGCAGGATGCATTTATTTATTTTCTATTATTGCCATCTGTCCTTTTTACCATTTCTCAGTGTTTGTGTCTTGTTGTATCCTCAGTATCTGTGGAAATATGGTTTATGTACATGTGGCATGTTAGGATACTTAGCAATTGACCCGTTCAGTAGCTCCTTCCCTTCCTGTATGTTTCCTGTCTCCCTTTCCTCTCCACAACCTGGATTTTATTCCTTGTTAGGGTGGTACAGATTTTGGATACTGATCTTTTGTGAAACAGTGAGCTGCTAGTCGATGCATATCCCAGGTACTGTTTATCTTGGAAATTTCTGGGTATAAAGAACAACTTCTTCACAGGGAGGACAGCTGGGCAGTGCAGCAGGCTGCCCAGAAAAGTTGTGATGTCTGTCTTTAGAGGTTTTAGAACCTGACTGAATAAATCTCTGAGCAGCCTGATCTAACCTTGGAATCAGGCCATACTTTGAGCAGGAAATTGGATTGAAGACCTCTTTCAACCTCAATTATTCTGTAATTCTCTGGGCCCAGTATATGGTATTCCAGTCTTTTCCTAAGCAAAGTTACATGTGTTTAAAGTGCCCCACATATGAGACAGAGTTGTGTTCTACTGACAAAGTCCAGAAGAATGAGATTGGCGCTGCTTGAACTGTGTTTTTTAAAATAATTTTGTCTCAAAGTGAGCGGTTTTGAGCAAAATAGTTGATTTAAAAGGGTTTTAACTGATTTTGGAGAAGTGTGATTGGCTGTTTCCTAGACTTTCCTAGTACAGGAAACAGTTTTGTAATCTTTTGAGGAATTAGATCATTTGAGAAGCTCTGAGCAGAGGTTGCATTTGGACTCTGACACCACATGGCAGGCCAGGTCAGGGCATTGTGGATTATTTTTATGTGCGTCACCCTGATGGAATCTCACATAACACATCTACTTTTGCTGCTGCTTTTTCTGACACTGAGCTTGTAAATTGTGCGCATCAGGTGGTGTTTTCTCCTGTTAAAGCTTCGTGTTTCTTTGTGTCATGTGGAACATTTTTGTCTGTCCCAAATTCTAACTTTGAATATATGGTATTAAATTGGACAGCACTGAAACACAAGTGGGTTTTGTGTGTGTGTGTGTGTTTGGAGGGGTTTTGGGGTTTTGGTAGTTTTTTTGTTTTGTTCTTTTCTCCTTGGCCTCAATAGCTTGTGAAAGATAAATTACTCTGAAGTTGCCAGGTTCTGGTGAGGATCAGTAGATTTTGACCAGAATTGTGAATGTGCTTTAATAGAAATTATGTTCTTCCAAAGTTCAGAAGGCTTTTTTTTTAAACAGTGAGAATATTCAGGATCTGATACAAAAAGACTATTTTTAGAAAAATTATTTTAAAAGCTTACAGTCCTGTGGTCTTCAGATGGTTATTTAATTCTGTTGAAATAGTCTACATCACTCAGCAGCCTCTTCTTTTCTGGTAATTACATCTTCTCTGTCTTCATTGCAAGCAATACATGCCTGAAAAGCTTTTGATTCTTTCACTACTAAGGAAATTTGTTCACCAGATTTTGGATGAAACAGGGAGACATTCAGTAGTAATTATTTTACCTCACATAACCCTAATCTTTGTGTGAAAACTTGCCTTTTTCTTTGTAATTGTAACTATGGAAGAAATAAACTAATGTTACAGTCGGGCTTCCCTGTTCTGTATCTCCCACCCATTAAAGTATCATGTAAGTCTCATCCCCAGTTTTGACTGGTAGTTATGACTTCTCATTTAATTCAGAAAAGTTCTTACTGATGCAGCCTCTACTCAGAAGTAGTCTGTTCTGCAGGCTCTTAAATTTACTGAAAGCAGTGTTAGGGTTTTTTCAGTCCTTGATAGTATTTTCTGATCAATTAATAGTCCAGGGGCTGCCTGTGACTCTCAGCCTAAGCCTTAGGTCCATATTTGTTATGGCTTGGACACAACATTAATTAAAATTTGTGCTGGTGTATTGTTAGATGCTTTGGACCACCCAGGATGAGCAAACCTTGATTACCTTACAGACATTAGGGTAATAGCCACAGGTGAGACTAAAAGGAGATTCCAGCACAAATTTGGTTTATTGTGACTCGTGAGCTCTACAAATGATTCCCTAATACAGGGGTACATGGGGGGACACCTTTTAAAGGAATTTGGTGAGATTTGTTTTTGTTTGTTTTAAAATGCTATTGCCATTAAAATATTCAATATTCTGTGTCCAGTACCTTCAATGGGGTACTGGGGGAAAAAAATAAGTCCTCCTACTACATGTCTGGCTGTGGGGCAGCATCTCTAAGCAGCTGCATGAACACTTGTATAGAAACACCTGTATGATTTTTGAATGAGAAGTAGCAGGAGAAGGTGGTGTAGAAACTTAACAGTACATTAATGAATGTGTGGACATGGAGGGCATGGAACACTTGAGGGGTTTTTTTTGTTTTTTTTTAATAATTGTGCAATGCACTAAACCACATCTTTTAAAAAAATTAGCTGTTGTGGTGGAAGGATGTGAGAGAAGAGATAGGGAAGCATCTCTGATTTCTGTGCGAACTCTTGTTCAAGTAACTGCTTTCCATGTGAGCTAAAGGTTTATTCCATACTTTTGTTAGAGACCATCCCTTGGTGGAAGCATCTAGATCTGATGCGGTTCTAGGAAATGAAAGACTAAGATCTTTACATAGGCCAGCTGAGAGAGCCCACCTTCTCCTATCAAATCGTAACTTCCATGGGTAAAATACAGAAGGAAAGGAATCCAAGAAAGCTGCTTACCTTCCTGTACATGGAGCTCGCTGAGGTACACTGGCAATAAATACATTTTGCAAATTGGCTTGCTTAATACTGAGGTGTTCTGTAAGATCTGGACTCTTGGTGGCAAAGGACCTGAGTGACAGGTGAGCTTGCTCTGGAAGTAAAGTGTGATAATATTCAGAAACCATCCCAGTGGACAGTGTTGGCCCAAAGACCCTGATTTGCAGTAAAGATATGCATGGTCATGGAATGGGATTCAGCTCCCAAATGTAGGTATGTGCATATGGTCTGAGGTCCTTAACTCAGGCCAGTATCAACAGGGGCTCAGTTCAGTTGCCTACACAAAAAGTGCTGTTTTGGGTGGTCTGGCTACTCTAGCAGTGCAGTTTTCTTGAAGATCTGGAGTCCTTTCTAACAACTCCATGTGGATACCTTGGATGCTGGAGAGCATCTCAGATGTTGCCATAGGAGTACATGCAGTTGATTTGAGCCCTGGAGATCTTCCAGTGGAGTCTGGAGTCATTCAGTTAAGGTATCTACTTTAATGTGTGTGGACTTCAGCAGGGATGAACTCTTGTTACTAGCTTAGACACCAGGCTTGTATGTAGATGTGAACATTAGATGCCTACATATAGGGTGGAATTTATATCCAGATTGTAGACACCCAAATTTGAATTACAAATGGATGAGTTTTAACAACTTTGCTTTTCATAAGGTAAGTAGGTTTCTTTTATATCCCTCCTTTTCCTAGCTGTTCCCTCATCACTTGATTCTGCTCCTATTTACAAGACCTTAAGTTGCTGTGTTTACATTTGTTTTTTTGTAGGTTCTCATGTAGTTATGGAATGTAACGTATCAAGTGGCATAAATGGCTTGATTCCATTCTGGCAAGTTAATGATGATGATGTTGATATCTTTGATAAAACCTACAGGGAACAGTTTTATGAGTAAGTATCCTTATACATTGAATTTGTACTGCATGTGTATGTCAAGTAATCTGCAGTAATTTACAGTGAATTCATTATAAAGTAGACTACTGGTCAAATGCCATTAGTCATTGAAAGGCTGATTAGGAGTCTGTATGAAACACAACTATATTCTTACTGCTTGGTTCTAAAATAATAACATTTCATTATAAATATCATGTCTGATACAAATGGAATGAAGCAATCGTCAATTTTTATAATGCTATTGTGAAATACAGTTTTGTAATGCTTAGTTATGCATTTGTTCTTATGTGATTTTTTTTAATAGTACGTTAAAGCCTGTCCTCTGTCATTAATATGGGAAGGATAGATTTTTCCAAAATAAGAAATCACCCAACTTATTTGTGAAAATGGTCCTTTTTAAAGTACAGACATAGCTGCTAACCCTCAAGAACACAAGGCAGAAACTCTTGTTGCAGGACATTTGGGTTAGGACAATGTTTGACTACCCTGAAGTAAAAAAGCGTTCAGGTGGAATTTCAGATGGGAAAGTCATTCAATTTGAGTTCATAGCCTCTTGTCCAGTCAGTGGGCACTACTGAAAGGAGCCTCTTTTCTACTCCTTCCTCCCATCAGGTATTAACACTCATAGATGAGATCCACCCCCTGCTCCCAAGCCTTCTCTTCTTCATGCTGAGCAGTCCCTGCTCTCTTGTATGAAGGATGTTTCAATTCCTTATCTGTCACAACACTGCACATGACTTGCTCCAGCAAATCCATCCATCTCTTGTACTAGGCAGCCCAAGACTGGCCCCACTACTCCAGGTGTGACCTCACCAGTGCTGAACAGAGGTGAAGGATCATTTCCTTTAACCTGCTGGCAGTGTATTTCCTAATGCAGTCCAGGATGCCTGGGATCTGGTTATTCCTCCTCATGCAGGATTTGCATTTTGCTTTGAACTTCATGAGATTTTTCTTCTTTTGCCCATGCTGTCAAGATTCCTCTGGATGCTGGCTGTTGTATCAGACATCCCTTTGAGTTTTGTGTCACCTGCAAAATTGCTATTGGTGTACTCTGTCCAGCCTGGGGGAAAAAACCCAACAAACCCAACCCAAAAAAGCCCTAAAACAACTAAGCCCAGTATGTTTTTATTTCATGAAATTGTTAGTTACAAGGGTATATTTACTGTGCTTCACTATCTTCTTAGGTTTATAGAGATAAAAAAATTAATGTTTTTGTATTTGTGGATAGATGGATCTGTCTCATATTCAGCATAAAAATTCAGATATGTACAGATCTTTCCCTTTTACCTTTTTTTAATGACAGAGAGGGGTTTCCTCATGGACTTGCTGTATCTGGAACAAAATTTAACATTTCAAAAGTAAAAGTAAAGGACTATGCTTATAAATTCTTCTGCCACTTCATATATGGTTCTCAACAATTTACAGCCTACATCAAACTGGAATGCCCAGGTAAGAGATCTCTTCTTGATAAAATGGTGATTATTGACTTACTTCTCAGTTAGTTTGACAATGCCCTTCTTAGAATTAAAGCTGTGTGATGTACTTTTATGCAAAATGGGCAGTGAATCTCAGTACCTTTTTTGTGAATTTTTTTGTCACATTCTTAGCAAAATGAAAGAAAATAGTGCTTTTGATTTGCTTTGTCTTCTCTCATTCAGTATTTTAAAACTGAAAGTGCATATGAGCTCTAACTTGTTACATGACTATAATTTCTTAATAAAGATTATCAGGGTAGGATTTAACCTCAGAAATTATTTAATGCATTGGCTAAAAAAGATGCAGTTTTTGGAGGGTATTTTAAGGACAGTAAATGAGTAGTTTCACTGACAGGTCATTGAAGGGGCAGAGACAATGGGAAGCTAGTTGCTATGGGGAGATTAGCAGGTCGGGAAATCACCTCCTCACCTTTGACTTCGTTGCTTTCTGACTGGTAGAATTTTGTACAAGAATTCTCATTCTGCTGCTGTGCTGGGTTATATGTCAATATTTTATTTTGGTGTTTCAACTGAAGAATAGCCTCATTTATCATATTGTTGAGGTATTTTTTCACTGAAAGATAAAAGTAGGCTTATCAGATAACAGTAATGGCAGAAAGCATACATTAAACAGTTTGTCCTGTTCTTTCACTCCTTTTGAAACAAAAATATTTTAATGATTAAAGAATTTTGATCAATCCTTGTCTTTCCCTGGTTCTAATTTATAGTTGTACTTTATTTGTTTTCTTTCTTATTCTATGCTGCTGCAGCTCAAAACATTCAGGGATACTTAATTGGAGGAGGAGTTTCCTTGGTATTTTTAGTATTTTTTACTCTCTTTATCTACAAGATCTTCAAAATTGATATTGTGCTTTGGTATCGGGACTCCTGCCATCCTTTCCTGGGGGAAAACGGTATGTTTATGTAACAGTGCTGAGTGTTGTTTTGAGCTCCCATCTTTACTTGCAAAGCAGTGAGTTACTCTCATGGATCATGATTGGTCTTTCTTGGGGTTTTTCAATGGATAATATTGTTTTTAGGATGTTTAGAATTAGTTCAGATGACAAAAGCATCTACAGGGGAAAAAATCAGCAACTTTCCAGGAATCCAGAGCTATCATTGCTTTTCCTGAAGACCCACCCCAGTGGTTTGAATACTGCTCTTACAGCAGTTTTTCAGATTACTTTCAATTACTGTTGTTGCAGAAGGCAGTAACACATCAGAAGTGTTAAGTGGTTTTTATTTCCCAGAGATGAAACACGGGAAATAAAACTTTGTTTTGTTTTCTCTTTAAAAGCAATTCTGATTATTATACTTTCTGGAAATTTTGCTTTCCTGGCATTCAAAAAAATGTTGATACGGGTGTTGTCTATGAGAGTATGCTGAAGTATGGATAATTTCCAAACATCTGAGAGGAGATACTTTCTGTTTCTCTAGCTATGTATCTTCTAGAGGTATTGATCTTAGATTTTCTTAGAAATCTTTTAAATTAGGTATTTCTGAAAAGTTTGATCCAAAATATTTAAAACAGTTTGGATCTTGAAATTTGGCACTTACTTTGTTTTTGTTGTCATGTCTAAATGGTTGCTGTGGTTTCAAACTCCAGGTTGCAACAGCACCTATGAGTCACATGGCAACTGGAATTTTAAGTATCAGTTGTGCCTCTGGGTCCACTGTTTTTCAAATAATTGCATGATTACATTTTTTATTTAGTGTTCAAAAGAGAAAGCTACAACTTAATTTTTCAGGTCTCTTTTGCCTATACAGATTTAACATCCTGAATCCTAGAAGGCCTGATCCTACAAATATTTCAGGCTTTGTAGAATCATACATGCTTAGCTAATATAGCAGGATTAGGACCTAAAGCAATGATTCAAGTATGGGAAAACACCCAGAGTTTAGAGATTTTGCTTGTTTAATTGTGTCTTTAGAATTTATTTTTATGGAAGTTCTGTTGTTCACTCCTTAGTTTCAGATGAAAAGATCTATGATGCTTATGTTCTGTATCCAAAGAACAGAGAAAACTGCTTGTATTCATCAGATATTTTTGCTCTGAAGATACTGCCAGAGGTCTTGGAAAGACAGTGTGGATATAACCTCTTCATACTAGGTAGAGATGATTTACCAGGAGAAGGTAAGTTAGCAGAAGACAAATGTGACCCGAGTTTTCTTGTTGACCTGCAGATACAACTGGGAAACAGGCAGTTAGTCAGATGGGAATCCAAATATCTCTCATCATCAAATGAACTTTTTTTTTACAGTTGAAGGATTTTGATAGTGGTTTGAAAAGGAAGGGCTCCCTGAGAAGTAGAATCTAAAGTTCTGCTTAATTTTTCCAACTTGAAAAAATGCAATAGTCTGTTCTTAGGGTTTAGCCATGGAGTTTTTATGTGGTATTTGCCATATTTCAGTGTTGTGACTTAACTAACTAGAATGCCATTGATAATTTTTTTTCCTCTCCCACTTACATGTAATAAAACCAGTTGAGCGTATCAGAACAGACTGTTTAAGGTAAAAAGCTCCTGTGGTTCTGAAACTTAGTGGGTTTTTTTTCATTTGTACCTATGAAGGTAATAAAATGGCATTAGCAAGATAAGTAGTAGAGAATTGGTAGGTTTTCTTTGTTTCTGCAAAACAAGGATATAGACATAGAATCTGATGGGGTCAGATTGTGTTGCGTTGGCTGGATCTCTATGATTGGCTAACCCAGGGTAATTGCTTGCATGCTCATATCCTCTCCCTATTTTGATGTAAAGTGTGTTGGCTTAAATATCAAACAGTTGGTGAACCAGCTGCAGAATACTGGTAACAGAAAATAGAAATGTACAACCTTAATTTTTTACAACCTTTTTTCTCTACAGCTGTGATCAGCGTTGCTGATGAAAAAATCCGTCAAAGTAGGAGAGTGATAATTGTTTTAGTACCAGAGCCCTCCTGTTACAGCATTCTGGAACATGAGTCTGAAAAGCAGCTAGCCATGCATAGTGCTCTTATCCAAGGTGGCATTAAAGTAATTCTCATTGAACTTGAAAAAATACAAGATTATGCAACCATGCCAGAATCCATCAGATATATTAAGCAAAAGCACGGGGTTATTCGATGGAAAGGGGACTTCTCAGAAAGGTCCCACTCAGCAAGTACCAGATTCTGGAAGAAAGTGCGCTACCAGATGCCATCCAGAAAAAGTGGCTCTTTATCACAATTACATTTGTTACCAAAAAACTTGAATTTGCCTTAAATAACAAATGAGAAATGACACTTAACAACTGATTCAGTTCACACGGTTGGTGATGGATTGACTGAAAGTCACATTAATGTTTTGTGCAATCTCATCCTGATACACTGGAGTGAAGGTACCACAGTTTCATCTACAGCTGTGAATATTTTTTACTTCTGGATCAACAGAACACCATGAAATATCATCAGTAGCACATGTAGAAAGTACACAAGTACTTTTCCAAGAATGATTCTGTGAAATTCCCTTGTATTAAAAATTAAAGGACAAAAAATTGAAGCCAATGAAGGAAATTGAATTTTTTTTCCCTGCAATTAAAGTTTCAATATGAAGGGAATTATACTAATTATTGTTATATTACATAATGTGCATGGCTGGTGCCAGTAGATGTTTCTTTTTTTTTTTTTTTTTTTAATGAAATCACACAAACCTTTTCTTTGTTACAAGTTTGTTACTTGCGTTGTTCAGTTTGTGGAAAGAGAAATCTCCTTGTGTTACTGCATCAGTGTGTTATCCAGGAGAAAAGGTAAGAGACAATCCCAGCTCTCCAAAAGTTCTGTTGAACCTGACAAAGCTTAAATACTCTTTCCTGATCTTTTTACATTTGAAAGATCAATGCCATTTTTAGTCTCTTGTCACATGCAGATGATGATTGACTTCGTCCACCTTAGCTTAAGGACCATGTCAAGGGGCAGAGAGAGAGAGATGCCCCTGTGTTACCCCCTGCAGCTGTTTGCTTTTCTCCTTTCCCTCTGATATGTAAGGAATCTGAGATGACTGAGTGCTGGAGGCTGCAGTCACAGCTTTCCAAACAAAAGGGAAAGGAAGTTGTGTAAAATGTTGAATCCTTTCTCTTTCATTTTAAAACATTTTAATAGTATTTTGTATGCCCCAAGTGTTAACTCTAAAGTTATGTTTGACTTGTAGGCAGTGATGTAGTTCACAATGATCAATTCATTTTTTGGGGCAGGGAATTGATTTGATTGATCAGAAAAATTCATCAGACCTCTTTAATGCTATATTTACAGCTATTAATTTTAAAGAAACAGGAGATGAGGGCCAAATTGCCCATGTAATTTCAGTGTGTCCTTGAAAGTTAAGCTTTTAGGTTGTGAGATTGTATAGGGAAGCATCAGGAATTGACTGTTACTGCTGCTTGCAGCTCTGAATTTCTGTGTCCTATCAGATTCTTTCTTGCAGCCCCTTTTGCCCTCCTCCCATTCAAACTCCAACCTACATTTTCTCTTGCACCTCCTTTATCTTGAAACAAGCAACTTGCTTTTGTGTCCAACTCCATCACTTTCCAAGCTCTGATTGAAGGCTGTTGCTAATAGAGTACTAATATTTTGGCAGAAATTTTCCCTCTGGTATCTCTGCTTGTTTGTCTGAAAAAAATTATGTTCTGCAACCTTCAGAATCTTATCTATTCATTTACACACTGCAGTATTGGCTTTTCTTCTTTCATGGCTCAAGCAATTTTCTTATGCCTCCATACTCAACCAAATAAAACTGTTCTGGCTGATAAGTGACAAAAACAGTGAAAGTAGTTCTTCTCCTACCTAAATTACTTTGGTTTCCTCAGTGTGTGCTGGAAACTTGAAACAGTGCTTTTGAGAGACAGTGCCTTCTGAGCTTTGTGAATTGTGTGTGTTTGGCCAGAATGGAATAAGAATCTCTTCATTTCAAGAGGAAGGGAGGAAAGTGCATTTGAAATGTCAGACTAATTCAAACTGTTATGGTACTGAAATGTTTCATTGATGAATGTCATAGATGTACAGACCTATGCAGATGCTCATAGTCTTTTCTCATTCTGTGTTTTAGTCACAAGAGAAGTGTCAAGGGATGATCAGTCCTAGTCATGAAGTGCTACATTTACTTAGCTGTTCATGCTATCTGCCTTTAAATATGGTGTATGTTCAGTGCAGCCTGTTGTAGGGTAAAAGAGCCTTGAGGTTCATCTGAAGTTACTGAAAACCATCTGAACAAGGCTAATTGTTACAGTTCACATTGATAGAAGACTCAAATAGGACAGAAGCTGTATGGTGTGGTCACAGAACTCTTCTTTAAGAAGACCCCTGTATTGAATGTGAAGACCAGACACTGTCATTATGGTATTTGTTCTCTGAGGACTAGGGTGTAACAGTGACTTTGTGCTTTCACCTTGACAGGCTCACAGTATGCAGCCCAGCCAACAGAGTTCCAGCGACCTCAATGCTCCTAATTACTTCTGCTGACTGGAACAGATTGAAAGGAGAACTGCTACTTGTTATCCCTAACTTTAGGAACAGAAGGTTATTTTACTGAGCCAAAATAGTGTTTTTCAAAAAATATTTGTTCCTTTGATATATTTATATAAATAATGCTAAAGTTTTCATGTGTGTTATGTAAAGGCACTTTGAAGAAGAGTCCATTTTAAAATTTAATAAAGGCACTACATATTTTTTTCATACACACTGCTGTTTCTTTGGCCCTCATTTCTCCACTAAAGCATACTGAGAATGGACAATGGCAAGCAGCAGCTGTGACTCTGGCTTAACAAGACTGCTATAATAGATCTTCATTCAGGCTGCTGCCAGTCAGTCAGGCTGTGGTTCAACACTAGCACAAACCACCTCACCCTGCTTGGGCAAAGAGAGGCTGTGAGCTTGACTCTGCTCTCTCTGGTCCTCTCCTTGCAGCAAAGTGAAGCTAGAGGAACCCCAAGGCTGCTGCATTGCTCTCTGCGACCAGCATGGTCCTCAACAGTGCCACACTGAGCAGCCTTTTGCTGCAGCTCCTCAGAAGCTGGGGAAATGCAGGAGATCTCAAATGGCAGAAATGCCAATTGCTTCTCAGCAGCAGTGGAGAGCCAACCTTCTCTGCTCAGCCCCTGGGACAAGTGCTTACTCTCTCATCTGCTCAAGGAAAGCCAGAGCCTTGTGCTGTAGGGGTTGGTGTAGCCCAAAACCCAGTTGTATCCTGGGCTCCATCAAAAGGAGCACGGCCAGCAGGGTGAGGGAGGATTCTGCCCCTCTGCTCTGATGATGCCTGACCTGGAATGCTGCATCCAGCTCTGTGGTCTCCAATATTGGCCTGGAGTGAGTCCAGAGGAGGCCACCAGGTTGGTCAGAGAGATGGAGCACTTCTCCTGTAAGGAAAGGTTGAGAGAATTGGGATTGTTCAGCCTGGAAAAGAGAAAACCTTGGGATGAACAAATAGTGGCCTTCCAGGGCTTGAAAGGAACTGACACAAAAGAAGGGGCAAGGCTTTACAAGAGCATGTAGTGACAGGACAAGGGGGAACAGCTTCAGAGTGACAGACTGTAGGTTTAGATCAGGTATCAGGAAAACATTCTTTACTCTGAGGGTGGTGAGGGACTGGAATAGAGTTCCTGGAGAAGCTGTGGATGTTCCATCCCTGGAAGTGTTCAAGGCCAGGTTAGATGGAGTTTTGAGCAACCTGATGTAGATGTCAATACCCTGCCTGGGGCAGGGGTTTTGGAACTAGACAATCTTCAAGATCCCCCTGTATCTCTATGATTCTGTGGGTCTGAGTAACCTGGCTGACTTGTCCTTGCCTCCCACCAGCTTGAGTCTCACGCAGGCTCATGCTGATTGCAGTGGCTCCAGTGCATAGATATGGGGCAGTGAAGAGGGGAGTGCTGTGCTCCTTCTGCACCTGCCTTTTCTGCAGGGTGGTTTCACTGCAGGATTCAGGTTTTCAGCAGGTATGAGTCATTTCTCCTGAGTTATACCCAATTTTTTTTTTCCTTTTTTCTGAAGTTTCTTACATGATAGAAAAAAAATGTGGTGAAACCAGAAAAATGAAGATGAGGGAGGGAAGGATGAAGGCAATGGTATTTATTCCTTTTTAGAAGATTCCTTCTTTTGTGTTAGTACATCAGACAGCAGGGAATTTGATTTTAAATGCAGTGCATTCCCTAACCTTGTGCACTGATTTCACTAAAAGTCAATGAGGAAATAGTATTTAGGAAACAAGGATGAAATAATATAAAAGTGACACACCAAAATGCTTACTCAGTGGTTTTGTCTTCATTACATGACAAGCTGTAACAAAATATGCTTAAATGTCTTGGCACTTAGAAATACTACTGGCTTTTATTATCATATTATTTTTTAGTATGACTGACAAGCCTGAATATTGTGTGTCTTTATCAGTAGTGTTTCAGAAATGAGAATGAATGAATTGCCCATTCACTGATACAGGGTATAAGACATTAACCTGACTGACTCTACCTAATTTTTAATTATGGGATTTATTTTATTATGTTTAGACAAAAGAGGAAATGAATAGTCATATGACCTTTTTTATAAACAGTGTTACTAAAATATTTTTAATAATATTAATGCATGTGATTAAATTGAAACTATATTGTGGCAGCACACATATCCATTTTCTTTTCAGCTTCTACTTAAATAGTAAATGCATCCTACTCTAAAAAAGCAAAGATGTTGTTTAAGTAAGCGTGACTTTTTATGTCAAGTTTTTGTATTTCTTGGTTGTTTAAATAGGCTAGGTTATTTTCTTTGCCCTTCTTCAATTTCTAAATTGCATTTAAAAAGGACACCTTAATTTTTTGTCCATATAAAGACACAAATGTAGGTGATAAAGTGATAGTTCTCGAATGGCTCTAGAAGTGAAGGTGGTTCAGTGCATCTGAAGAGCATCACTGGGCCTCAGTAACTTTCCCACACACCTTGTCTTGATGGACTGCTCCAGCTCTGCAGGGCTTGTAGCAGGCTTCTCAGCACCCTGTGGGCAAAACCAGCAGTTAGCTATGATATGCAAAGTGGGAAAAAAACCCCAGTTTTCAGAGATATTTTAATGTGAAAAAGCTTGCTATTGTTACCAGCAAAATTACTTCCTGCATTCCTGAAGGAGTGTTATAGATTTTGAATTATTTCTATTGTCTGTGTTTTAATAATTTATTGTTGTTGCATTTAGAAATTTAATCTGCCTAAAGACAAAGGGTTTCTTAGATTGAGAGGGGATCTTCTGACTGACTGTGGGTCCCTAGAGGGCAGTCCTGGGACACCTACTCTGAGGCAGCTGATGCTTGGGATACCCTTTTGCTACATTATGGTGAAAGAAAGGCGATCAATTAGCCTTCAGGCCAATGTACAGGCAACAACGATTTAAACTTTATGGTAGGCTGGATGGTCTGTAGCAGCAACTTCAACATTTCTGAACAACATGTAGCAGCAGTGGTTTTTGAACAGCCTGTGGATTAAGCTTTTCTGGATAACATGTGGCAACAACAAATTAAACCTTTACGAAGAGGGAGAAAGGAAGAAGGAAAGATAGGGAAATAGAGAAGAAAAAGATCTGGGTCACCACCCAGAGTTCCAGCACTGTCTCTGGTCTGGTTCCTGTGGATGGTGAGTGCAGGGATGATGGGTTCACACCCCGCCCCTCTCTGTTTTGCTATTTATAAGCCAGTCCTTGCCCATGTGTATTTTGTTATTCTTGAACTTTTTGGAAGGAGACTGGGGGTCTCATGGTTTCAAATCCCTGCCCCTGACAGATGCAAGTGCACTGCTGTCTCAAACTTGATTTTAGAAATAGTTTCCCAAGATAAGCAAGTTGACCCCAGAAAAGCACTCTCCTGCCTTCACAAGGCCCTTTTTTTAAAAACTGCACCATATCTAGTTGACGTGGTAAATTCCTTTTCTCTTCTGCCAAATGTTTGAGACATTACCTCTTTCAGGTTTTCAGTTTCTCACACTGATATGACTGAAAAAGGAGTGGAAGGAATTGCTTAATGAAAATCACATATGGTTGCTTGGGAAAGTGTTATTTACATAAAAGTTACTAGTCAGTCTTCAGTCTTTTGTGCAAAAAAGTGATACAATTCCATGGATTTTTCTGTAATTTCTTAATCTAAATGCAAAAGTTTGATGTGATGATTCTCTGTATTCATGAGGAACATTGAATTGAAACACTTAAGAAAAATGGTTTTCTTCAATTATAGTAATCCATTCTAAAATACCAAGTTGTAATAGAATCATTAACACTTCTGTTAATAGTTTTGTGTTTAGAACAGGAAACGCAGATATTACTCAGCTGCTCTTTAGTTGCTTGTTGCAAACGTAACTATGGACCCGAAGCTGAGTTCACAAATAGTCTATGAACTATAGGTCTGGTTGCATTCAGAAGAGATAGCTGGATACATGAAAAACAGGATTTATTGGCTGCAACATCTGTGGTTCTTTTGGAGTGCCAGTGATACGGGCATTAACTGCAAAATAGCTGTATATAGCACTAACAATATGATTGCAATCACAAGCTCAATATCCCGGGTCAACACTCAGCATAGCTGAGGACACAAGACTTACCAAAAGGATCCCTTCTGGGGAGGGCAAGGGGGGACAAACTCATCAGCCTGTCCCTGCAATTTCATGTCAAATTCTCATCCCCCCACTTAGATATGACATTGGGGTACATTTTATACCTTACTAACAACTATTTTGCAAAGTGCTGTGAGTGAAGCTGTCGCCCTGATTTTTCAGCCTTCAGATGTTTTCATTTTTGTAATAAAATTTCTCATGCTGTTTCATGTAAACATGCAGATGTTTTCCTAACTGTCTCTTTGTTTTTCATTCCTTTCTCCTGGGAGGAGAAAGGTTTGATGGACCTTTTCATAGACCAGTGTGGTTGGAGAGGTGGTAACCTCATTCTCTAATCCATGGTCGTTCCCAAAATGCTCTATGATATGAAAATCAAAATAAAGCCTTCTTCTTCTTCGCCTTTTCCCAGGCTGGAGTTTGCTGTGTCTCTGTGATTTGTGTCGTGCTTTATTGTGACATCAGCCTGCAGTCAAACCTTACATTCTTTGTTGTTGTATTGTACAGAATATTTCTCCATAGGAGGTGTACTTGGTTTGTACAAAATATTCCAGGGTATCCGGTAGAAGGGAGAGACCCTGTGGCTTCCACCTCACTCCATGTTCATCCCACATGACATGGCAACACAAATCACAAGACCTCCATTTGGTTTCCATGATTGCATTGTGGGTCCTCTGACATACTGAGCTTTGCATTATCCAACAGTGCTCTTGCCACCAGTTACTCTTTTCTAGTCAAATGATGCTGGTTATGAGTGGAAAATTTGAGGTGAAAATCACCATCCCAGAACTTATTCAGCACTTACCAGTTCTTGGATGGCAAGTGTGGTGAGTAGCAAGCAGGTCGCAGCACGTGGTGGTTCATAAGGCTGTGAATGTGGGCAGTGTGGATGCCCTCCTAATACTGCATCGCACCTTCATCGCCTCAGGGGTGGAAGGAAAGCAAGTTCAGGCAGGTAAGTCTTCTGGGAATCAGCAGAACCATAAGTAAAACTTTTGAGAGCTGTCTGTGACTCCAGTATTACAGGATGTTTTAGTTCTTCGGTGCTCTTGAGCCTAGCTGCACGGCACAGCTGTGTCCTGACTCCACACTGGGATGTCATGTGGATTCAAACCACCTCTTTGGCTTTCATGGAAGAAATCCCAGTCTGCAGCTAGAAGGGTTTCCTGAGCATGCTCTGTAGCAGAGCCCCAGCATGCAAATGGTCAGTGCTTTGAGAGGCTGAAATATTGTGAGAAGTTCCAGTGCAAACCCTTGATTAACACTGAGTTAAGGATGACAGCCTTCGTTTCCCATTTCACAAAGACCCAATCTGTCAGAGGCTGCTACTTCGTTTTTCAGTCTCTCTTTTCAACCCTTGCTTGATTCACCCAGGAACCCTTGAAGTTCTTCCTTTCCTGAGCAATCTGTTCTGCCTAGACTACCAGTGTAAATAAAAATATTGTTACAGTTTCAGTGTTACAGATTTTTTCCAACAAACCACTGCTATGACTACAAATTAACACTTAATAACAGAAACCAGCTGTTTGTAAAATCTTCCCCAATGTTACAGAAATGTTTTCAGTTGGATTTTTTTCATGCAACTGAAAAAGACACCAGGGAGTTACAGAAGTTTTGATGCCATATTAGTACCACGTTGGTCCTAAGAATAGATAATTATTCAAACAGTGAAAAGTGATGGTGTTGGAGCTTGCTTCTTGGCTTAAAAAGAAAATAATAGGAGCTTGGTAGCTGGATTGAGATGGTGAACTAATCAGCAGATGAGGTACTAACCAGTCAAAAGACCACTTTTCTTGTTTCCTTTTTTATTAAATGAATAATTTGAATGTTTGTCTACTACAGAGGTATTTCACAAGAAAGCTGTATCTTAATATAAAATAATATTGTTCAGGTATTTCTAGTCACAACAATGCTTCCTTCTTTTCTTCCCTGTCCATAATAATTTTGTTAGATCTCTTAGGGATTTTTTTTGGTTAATGGTATATTCAAACATAACAGCCCAAACAAATGGAATGATATTTAAAAAACAGTTATACCAGGCACAAATAACAAGAATTCATCTGCAGACCTGCTTTTTTTTTCCTCTTTTTTTTTCTGTTCATTAGCAAAACAGAATGTCACTCTATTATCTGCTACTGAAATTTCTAGGCTAGTGCTGTCCCACTTGTTTTGGTACATATTTTTAGGCTAGTGCTTTTTTCTCAGATAACATTTTGTATTTGCATCTTCAGGAGGAAAATGAGCTTATTTTCCCAAGAAATCATATTGAAATGAAACTTGGTAACTACAGTGGAGCTTAAGGGGGAAGGAGGAGAGCAGAAGGAGAAGCCAGAGAGGAGACATGTCTGATGGGGAACATGCAAAAAGATTTCTTTTGGAGGAAATTTAGTACATCCTGGCGTCTGTTAGAAACTTGTTTTAATGACCTACAGTGAAGTTCTTACAAAGATGCTGGAGTAATTTCTTGACTAGTTTTAAATAATAAAAAACCCACTGCAAGTAAGAGATTTGACTGTCTCTGAATTGCCCAAAGAAGCCCTTTTAGGAAGTTAGAGACCTACATTTCTCTGTTTTGCATTTTCTTGAAAGTTGTGGTGATTGATGCAATACTGCCATTATATATTTCTTTCCTGTTTCTCATTTAGCTCAAAGCTCTTGTGGTTGGTTGTAGGACTACTTGCACCATTTTTAACTGTTACAAGATGGCACTGAACCCTGTCCTCTGCCTGCAGAAAAGGGGCTATGCTTGTGTAATTACACAGATAAAGTGCAGTATGCAATCTTAGGTCTGCTAAGAACATTTTAACAAAGTAATTGTGAACACTTGCAGGAGACAACCTCATGGAGAATTTTGTTTGGTAATTTCCATGAAATCTTTTTACCATTTAAACTATAAGCCCAAATGCCATCTTCCAGTTTTTGGAGGACTTCATCTCAAACCTCCTAGGTTTATGAAAATTTTATGACAGTGAGTGTGACATGTATTTGATTATAAAAGCATTTTTTTTCCTTGTCTGTGACCAAAAAATTGGCTGTACATACCTGTGCATTGTGTATATATAGCACCTAGAAGACCTGAGCTTGGGAAACACAGGATAGGAAGGGGCTGCCTCTGCCCTTTGGCTAGCTCATTCCTATCTCAGGTATCCAGTTATGTTGTTCTCTCTGTGAGTTACCACACTTCATCCTAACAAAGGAGTTGTTCATTGGTATATACTGGATGTATTGTTTATAGGCAGAAGTTGAAGTCTGTTTACAATTTAACTTAGACAAGCCAAATTAATTTAAAACTTTCCTGAAATGTAAGCTTCTTATTTCCTCTAGTATACCTGTAGCTCAGTGAAGTTTCTTGGAATTTGTAAACATATTAATAGGACAGAGCACAACATTTCATCTGAAGGTGGGCCAGCACCCTAAAGAGTGTTGTCAGGGGTGTGTGGGCATGCAGAAGTTACTGATCCATATGATAGCTGGTGCAAGTGGGCACAGGCCTGAGCTGTGCTGGATGCACCTTGTGCTGCAGGTACAAGTGGGGCCAGCTCACCGGTGTGGGGGAGCTTCAGGCAGCTCACACTTGGCACCTGGCGACGGCTCCACCCGATGCCTCAGCTAAACTTGAAGTGAAACAGCCTGTTTTCATACACCATCCTTTTTCATGACAAGAAAGATGATGAATAGAGTTTTCTACTTCTCAGGACACTTTGTAAAACCCTAAATCTTTCAGTGCTGGCAAATGTCCCCACAGGTGGGATTTGCGTGATGTGGCATACACTGACGAGAGGTCTGGCTGCGCAGCTCTGGGTTCCCAGCTTTGGAAGAGACATAAGATGATCTGTGCTATCATTTCCTTTTACCTTCTCAGATTATCTCAAATAACCTCAATTTTAACCAATATCCCATGGATTCTGAGCACCTTTCTCACTAGACTCTATAATGAAGACTTGCATCAGTGCATTGCAGGTGCCTTTGGTACTTCTCTAATTCTACTGGAAACAGTTCACCTGATTTAAGGCAGCATTTTCTATATTTTTTTAATTTAAAAGATATAATATATTGGTGAATCATAGGAATCTTGATCACAATTCTCCTTAGTCTGTGATTCTGGATGTGTTTAAAATTAAAGAAAATAAAATAGTGGTGTAATTTCTGAGTGCAGGAAGAGTAAATAGGTCAAAATCAGTATGAGCCAAGCTGCAGGGTCACATCCTTTTTTCCTAACTACTGTGCCATTAGTCAATTACATAGGAAAACTTCAATTTTTCTGAACTGCCAGGACTAATGAAAACATTGATATGAAGGCCACAGCTAATCCCCTGGCAAATTCTCTCCATGGCAGTAGCTACTGCTACACCTTGGCTTCTCCCTTTTCAAGCATCTGCTGCTATCTTTTCCTAGGTGGCTTCCCAGTCAGCTCTGCAGCTCTGGCTTTGCAATGGAGCTCAACTTTCTCTGCTCACCATGACAATCGGTTACCACAATGAAGGCAATGAGGATTGAAAGAACAGAGTAATGTGATGCAACCAAACACAGCAACATTACTTTCATATTTTAAATTTCCAATTTTCCTGCCCTAGCTTAACTTCTCTAAATCAAAAATTTTTCATACCCTGCAGATTATAGTGTTCTTGAATACTTCTTCCTCAATAGAAGATTTTTCTGTTCTCAAATAACGTATTACATACGTTTTATGCAGCTTTAACTGTATGTAAATAATTACCTGCAATTACATTTCTTGATATTTTTTATTCTTATAGCTTTAAAACATTTGTACATACAATGATAATCTTAATGTCTTTTAATGTCATCAAAGTTACCTTGTGAGACAAAGTTTAAAGTAGAAATGGTATAAAAAATTACATAAAGTGCTTTAAAACCCTGTTAAGTTTTTATTTGCCCTGCTCAGTTTCAGATGACAAAGATACATGATGAATACATATGGCAGCAAAACCCAAAAAATATAATGGTCACTATAAACCACAGTTTTGCCCTAAATATACTTGTGGTTGTCTTAGAGACATGGTATGACTATAGTCTCTTCTCATGTAGAAGGGATGATTTACCAGGTGCAGGTAAAACATGAGATTACTGGATTCTATAATTGCCTTAAAAAGACCTAACAACTACATTTGCCTGTCATTGGCACTTGTCTTAAAAAAATCAGGGCAAGTATTGCCCTGATTTTTGCAATTCAAGTCAGTTGGTGTGGAGGACCTGGTGACCACCCAAGGCACACTTGAAAAGACATCATTTCAGACTGACTGCTGTCAGGCACTGTTGATATGTTGCCCAGCTAGTTGGAGTTTATCTTCAAGTTTTGCCTCGTCTGAAAGGAATCTGTTTGATGGGCTCCAGGATTGTTTTATGACAGAAGTGCTCTCTTGATCCAAACAAAAAGTTAATGCAGCCACAAGCCCCAAGGAGATGATACATGTGAAAAGGGAAAGTTGTCAATACTGTAAATTGAGAAAGACAAGTGATCTTGAAAGCTGGAACAAAACTACTGGATGACATCTCAGGAAACTTCCATCCCATCCTTCCCTAAGAGAATGCTCTCATTCTGAATTTCTTCTAAATGTAACTCAAAAGAATTGAATTATTTATCGTAGGCACTGCACTCCCTTCATTTGCTATATAATGTTTATGAAATAAAGAAAGAAGATGCCACCACCTGATGGAAAAAGATCTTCTCAGCAATACCTTATTTAGCATTCACACTCTGGAGAAATGCTATACACCAAGTGCTATGCTCAAGTCCAGTCTCTTAATTTGCAAAGAAGTAGCCTTATCTGAACTTTTCCTCAGCTGCAGAAAGGTATACCATGATCATCACTCTGCTGCAATCCATTCTCAAAGATGTGTCTGGCGAACAGATAGACCCCTCCTTGTGCTAATTATGACTGCTTGTTCCATCTTAGAGCTATATGAGGTAAAATACATCTGAATGTTTGCATAGATTTAAAAAAAAAAAAAAGTAAATTCCTCTGCATAGATCTGATCTGGAGGACGTTGGGTAACATTTTGCTTAGCATCACCTTCATTGGTGGATCTGCTGATTCTTGGTCTGCTTTGCAGTGTTCCCAGTGACCATACCAAATGTTCATGCAGACTAATGTCAATGTCCACCTTCCTGAGACAACCCACACCTCTGCTCTTTCCTGCAGTTTTTGTCTTATGACTGCCACGGTCTGTGTATTTTTGCTATGTCATGAAATCTAGGCATTTCAGCTTTACTACACCATTTTTTTTTTTTTCTGAATTCTGGTTCACATTCAATGAATAGTTAAATGACTGAATAGTTCTGATTTTACCTGTTCATTTTAGTAATATTTTAACAAAGTGTTTTACACTAGAAACCTTTTTACCAGAAACATTTTTTTCACTATTAGTAGTATTACAATGAATACAGGAGAAAAAGCCCCATCACAATTGCATCCAGCAGAACCTCTAGCATGTGTACCTCAAAAAGAATTCTTAGAAAGTTATTATTTTTTTACAATCAGTGCTTCTAGAGCAATATAGTAGAGACCTCACTTAATCAGATTCCAGTCACAGATTGTTTGTGCAAAATAATACAGAAAAAATCTTGCATAATCTTGCATTGTTTGACCTAATACAAGGAGTTTATGAGAAACATTTCGAAAATTAAATACGGATAGAAGTGGTGACCAAAGAGACACAAGCTGACTCTATAAATCCTGTTTGCCAAGTCAGGAATGGATTAATTTTCTGTGTACCTCCCAACAGCTTTGGGTTGTTTGGAAGTGTTGCAATGTGCCTCCAGCTAGCACTACATACCTTGTATTGATGGAAGACGGTTTATGCAGTCACAGCAGGACATAATCTTTCATCTTCACTTATCTGCAGCTAGTGGGCAGGATGTTTGAACATGTTTCCATTAGGTAAATATAATAGTACCAGAACATGCAATGAAAGAAGTACCAGAAGCAGGATGAAAATGGGTGGAAGGGACAGGACCTGTCTGGATTGTTCTCCACAGTTTTTTGCAGAATACTTGTAATTTGCTTAGCAAATGTTATGATGTATTTTTAACAATAATTAGAACATCTACCTTGATAGTTCTGTAGTCTATCATTGCTGCCTGCTTTGTGAAGAACATAAGAAAGAGCTTTCCTCTACCTTAATATCTAGTTCAGTAGTTAGTCAACAAGTAAGTGGCAGTGCAGTGTTAAAATTGCCCACATTTGATTCCATGTTTAACAAAATAGTTTGAGGAACTTCTGCCTTGAAAAACTCTGTCTCTAGCTGTGGTGTGAAAGAGAGAACTAAGGATCACCAGAACTTAGAGAACATATTGTTCCCAGCCAAAAGTTAAGTAATCTCTGTACAATACCAGAACTGCTTAGAAGTTGTTAAGTTTGTAGATAAAAACTTAGGGACAAAATGAGACTAACCTGTATGTTCAAGCTTCCAAATATCTCAGTGACAGTGGGCAAGTCAGACCAAGCAGCCTACTGAATAAGCAAATAAATCAGCTGCTGTCCCCGAGATGCTCCTGCCAGCAGCCTCCACGGAGTCTTGAAGGGCTCTCTCTTCCAGTGACACGGGCTCTTCAACTAGGGAGGTTTGCAGCTGTTCATGCTTTGAAAACACACAAACAAACAAATAGACAGACAGACAAACAAACAAACAAACGTCAGTCACTTCAGATGTTGCAATCTTTACTTGCAGGATTTCCTCCTTGGAGGCTGAGCCCAGCCCGCAGCAGCGAGGGGTTGGGGTGGCTGCTCCAACGTTTTGTTTTTCGGCGCTGCCTTCAATCGGCACCGCTTACCTGCGCCGGGGCGGGGAGGGACGGGGGTGGCCCTGCCCTGCCCTGCCCTGCCCCGGGGCCACCCGGCCGTCCTGGGGACGCGCAGGTTTGCAGGCGGCAGGCGGGGGAAGCTGAGGCGTCGCTGGGAGGAGCCGCCCGTGCCGGGGCAGCGGCGCCGCGGTCCCTCGGCTGCCGGGGCTCTCTGGAAGGGGCAGCGAGGCTCCCCTGCCCCCGAGGAGCAGGTAGGGCATTCCCCGGGCCCCAGCCCGGCCCCAGCGAGCCCTCGGTGTGACGGTGGTCAGGGAATGGCCCGGCCCACGAGCCCCCCGGCAGGGGCTCGGGCGGCGGGGCCTGGGCAGGTGCGGCCGGGAGCGCTGCTCGCCGCGGCTCCTCTGACAGGGCGGGCGCCTCAGCCAGGCCGGGGTAATCCGAGCAGGAGATCCGCAGAGCTGCGCCGATGGTCGCACTTTGCCCCGACGCCTCGCTTTTGGGGCTGGGAGGTGGCTCGCACCGAGGTGGTGTCTGCTGGGGAAGCGGAGGGCTGGGGACGGCTTAGGAGCAGGGGTGAGAGCTCTGGTGAGGGGCCAGCCCTGAGCCCCTGCTCTTGGCAGCTGCCCCTCGGCACCTGCCCCGCGGGTCACCCTGCCCGGGCCGGCCGCCCCTGCACCGCCCGGGAGCCACGGCCCCTTCCAAGGGAATGCTTCCAGGAAGACGCTGCGATTTAAATGAGGAGTATTGGAAAACGATTTCCTGCCGTACCCGCTGAGGGATGCAGCGTTTCACAGAAACACGGCTGTCGTGATAGTCGCATTGCTATCACTGCATCCTGATGGGGCTCTTCTACACTGACTAGCTATGTCCAGTGAAGGAATTTATGTATTTTCTGTCATCATCTTTTTCTTGATCAAAAGTGAGACACTTGATTAATCTCTCTAGAAGAGGCATGGTGTACCTTGCAGTTAATAGGAGCATTTAAGGTAATATGAATATACATATACATGTATATGTAAATGTGTATATATATATGTGTGTATATATATACGTATATATATGTATATATACGTATATGTGTGTATATATATGTGTGTATATATATATGTATACATATGTGTGTATATATATATTCATATTAATTTTTTATGATTTAAAATGTCCCTAGGCTTATATACCAGAAATAGTGTGATACTCTGTGTTGGTTCTCTCAGTTCTGAGGACTGTTGCTTGTTTGAATCAGTCCGTGCTTTTGAATAAGTGATTCCAATAGAACTGTTACAAGTTTGCCAAAATCAGTGAAACTTGTGATCCTTTGAAGTTTTGAAGATACTTCTTTTTTTAATTGGGTAGATCGACTTTGAAAGGACTAAAAAGCAGATGAAAAGGTGGTTATGCCAATTTAATGAGAAATATTAATGGAAATTATTCCTACATGCCGTCATTGATGCTATAATTTTAATTCAGGTGTTATTGAAGACCTCTTTCAGATGATGTTTTTTTTGGGGAGGGAGGGGTTGGTTGTAATAATTTTTTTTAAACTTCAACTGATAAAAAATATTTCCTTGCAGGGTGAAATATAATGGACATGGCTTCGCATACCTGAGATATTTTTTTCACCTTTGGAAAATCTGGGCTAAGATAACTAGAGCTGAAGTCTGTTGTGAATGATAAAGCTCCACAGGTCGATTGAGTGCTCAAGATGTGGACAGAATGGCTGGGAAAAGGGAGAAATTTAGCTGTTTATCATGGCAGAATGTGGTAGGAAAAACATTTGCAATTGGTTCTGCAGTTGTATGTATGTTATTTTCATCCTTATTTATGTGAATGCATGCACAGAGAAGAGCCTAATTTTGCTATTGTGTCTACCTTCCATAGAAATGGAAATTTTTCATCGTGAAAAGTGAGAGACAAGGGAGTCTCCTCAAAGTAGTGTGCATGGCTTTTTACATTTACATTTACATTTACACAAGGCTGTATATATGTTTGCAAGTCTTCTCTGTTGACAAGAGGGCAAATTATAAATTTAAATAGATAGAAAGAACATTGAAATTATAGAAAAGCAGGATCCTGGAAGACTTTCATTCAGGATGTGTTAAAATACTACTTCTACCTCTGCTGAATCTACTGGTGGGGCAAAAATCTTCTTGAGAGAGCTCTTGTGAGACAGAATAGTAGAGCAAGGTAATGCAGTAAGAGAACGGTTTGTGAAAAAGCAGTGATTCAGAGAAGTCATAAAGAAAATACGTGCTCATAAGTGGAGTCTGTTCAATCCTGTTTTATCTTTAAATTATATCTGTTGCAATATCTTCCCCTTTTTTAAAATTAAAAAAACCAGATTTTTAAGAGTTACTGTGCATCGCCAATAATGGAAAAAGTTGTAGCTTTTGTACAAACACATATAACCTACCTCCTGAGGTTTTAATGTTTTGTGTGTTTCTGCAGTCAGGATTCTTTCAGAGACTCATCCCATCTTAGAGCTAGGCAAGAAAAGACCTGCCTGGTAATTTGAGTGGAGGTTTGCAAGGAGGGAGGAGGAAAGATAAAGGGAAGAAGGGAAGCAGGCACTGCAAGGAGCAGTGCTGATGACTCAATACTTGGCACACTTCTGAGTCAGCCAGAAGTGTCACCTTTGATTCTTGTGGAAAATGGTAACCAGCTAAATGTTCATCACGACAGGATGAGGTTCTTCTGTTCACACTTCTGTTAGAATAGTTGCATTTGTCCTCTCACTGTGCTGTGAAACACTGTGGTAGGCTGAATAGAAAACAAACCAGTAAAGCAGGTCAAATTAAGGAACAGCTTGCCAGAGGCATGCAACTAAGAGATCCTTCTCCAAACATGCTAGGGATCAGAGGACTACTAAAGAGTCCTGACAATCATTCTCAAATACATAAATAAGCATGCAAAAGATAAATGTCTAGATTTTAGTTGAAGAAACAACACTACTAGAGTCCCAGACAACTCTTCAGCATGTATTTTGATGATCTAGACAGAAGGAATCTGTTTCAGTGGCAGAATTTGCCAGCAATACAAAGCTATTCAGGTAAGAACATGGAGGTGTAAATTGCAAAGAATAGCACAAAGATGTCACAATAGTAAATGACTGGGTAATAATAACAGAAGAAAACTGTTGTAGACAAATATAAAGAAAATTTAAAATTAAAACATATGGCCAAAATCCTAACATCCTGTGCTCAACAGCTGACTGAGTTTGCCTGATTCTTAGCATCCAATTATGAGATCCTGAAATTTTACTACATAGGCCCATGGAAATATCTGATCAATACTCAGTAGTACCCAAAGAACAAAGATATGGTTGGAAATCATTAGGAAAAAAATCCAGAAAAAAATCAATAATTGTTTATAAATCCATAGTGCTCTTATGCTTTAAAGGCTGTGTGCAAATTCTGTCCTGTCCTCCCCATCTCAGACAGGTTGTAGCATAACTGGGTGCAGCACAGAAGTGCATGGCAAAAAAAGTCAGAACTATGAAATCAGATTCCATCTAAGGGAGAGTTAGAGAATCTACACCTGTAGCTTAGGAAAGCAAGAAGTGGGAAGGAGTGTGCTAGAGATGTAAAAAACCAAGTGCTTGACAAGCTGAAATAGGAGATGTTCACACTTTTTTTTTTCTTCTGGTGCAATAATTTGGAGCTGTCAGATAAAACAAGCAGGTAATAGGCTCAAAACAAGTGAAAGACAATTCCTGTATTTCATGTGTCCTCTTTAAACTGTGTAATTTCCATATTAATTGTGTAATGCATTAACTGTGTCATGCAAATGCTTATTTTAAATTATGGAAGTTCATATTGGAAACCACTAATTGAAGGTTTTCTTTTCATTTTAGCAGGGAAACATGACAGCAAAAACACTGTTTTCATATAACATTGCAACAGCATTTCTGTCTTTAATTATTGCAAGTAAGTCTTTTGGTTGCTATGGAAAGTTTTGTTCTGAACTTTTTATGGAACTTTTTTTTCACAGGAGTAATACTAACTTTCTGTGTAGATTGCCATAATAGTGAAATTTACATGCATGCCAATGAGTTCTTTTAAATAGTCCCAAGAGCAGGAAGCCATCAAACATAATATGTGATATTTTATGTTCTAACTTATAACAGAATCATTTAGGTTGGAAAGGAGCTCTTGACATCTAATCTTATGGGGTCAAGATTTTGAAAACCTCTGCAAATGGAAGCTCCACAACTTCTTTGGGCATCATGTTCCACTGTTTGATCACCCTTGCAATTAAAAAAAAAGGGTTTTTTTGTGTTCATATAGAATGTTTTATGTTTCAATTTGTGCTCATTGCCTCTTGTCCTGTCCGTGGGCAATGTTGGCAAAAGTCAGTTGCTCTTCATTGCTTCCCATCGGGTATTTACACACGTTGGTAGGATCCACCCACATGCTCCTCAGACCTTCTCTTCTCTAGGCTGAGCAGTTCCTGCTCTTTCATCCTCTGCTCAGGTGAGAGGTGCTCCACTCCCTTAATCATGTTTGTGGCTATGTGCTGGACTCTCTCCAGTAAATTCAAGTCTGGCATGTCTTAATGAATCCCAAGACACTGTTAGCCTTCTTTTGCCATGAGGGAGCATTGGTGGCTCATCATCAGTTTGTGGTCTAACAAGATCCCATTGTTCTCTGCAGATCTGCACTCCAGCTGAGTGGTCTTCAGCACATGCTGGTGTCTCTTACGCTGTTTCAGAATATTAGCATTAAGTGGCAGAAAAAGGTTATCAGTTCCCGTGGCCACAGCATTTCATAATCATCACAGTTATTATGGGGCATTCAACACAGATACCTGAGTAATTCAATGTTTGGATAAGTAATTTGGAAAATATCTGTGGTGAGGTGATGAGCACTGTGGATTACACACAATTATTCTTTGGTGGTTAAAAGTGATGCTTGCTTTGCAGGGGGTGTCTGGATATCAAACAGTTTAGTGATAGAATGTCAGTCAGTAAAATCAAGTGGATGTGAAGGGGCATGAAAGGGTCCTGCATTTATAGCAGAAGCAAGTATGCTGTATGTGTGTGATGTAAGCATTAAGTTAATTAACAGCCACTTGGGAAAATCCTGCTTTGATATTTCTGGGTGCTCTCTGGAATCATTAACTCTGTCATCAGTGGTGAGCAGAAAACCAGAATTTTTGGAAAGCAGCAGAGCAGAAAATGGAAAGCCTCATTATGCTACTCTTTAACCCTACAGTGAATGTGTACCACTTGAACTCTGCAGTTCTGGCCATTCCATATCAGAAAGATGGTGTCAGAAGAGGTGGAGAGATGAGTGACAGTGTTGTCTGATATGGGATGGCTTCCATATGAGAAGTCTCTAATTGAAGGAGGACTCTGAGGTAAAGAGACAGAACCAATATGGGATGAAGGTCCATAAAAATGTAAATACCATAGACTAGGCAGATGAGAGGAAGTTTACCATTTCTCATAACAAGAAATGCATGATGCTCAGAGAATTTATAAAATCCAGCAAAAGGTTTTTCATGCAGAATGTAAGAGGAAAGAAAGGGACTGAAATCAGAGCAGTATTCTATTTGTTGTGTCCTCCTCTCTTCTACACGTTTGCCACTGATAGTTATCAGAGACGGGATTTTGGGCTAAACAGACACTTACATGCTCTCTGTGGCAATTCTTATATAATAACAAAGCAAGGAAGTTTCAATAAGTATGTTACTGACTTGGGAATGTGACCATGGTATCCAGAGTTGGTGCCTTTTTTGTCATATTGAAAAAAAAAAAAGTCCAAACCATGATCTTGGTGTTGCTTTTTTCCTGCATGAGTCTGTGTCAGAAGTAAAGAAAATGAGCTCATTGGTGATTTTAATAATTCTTCTCTCAATGTTCATAAAATGAAGGGTCAGTTGAAATTCCCATAGCAAACTTAGTATTTTTGCAACACAATCTATAACTTCTGTGCCCTCTCAGAACATTTAAATATCAAAAGCGTAGTCTGTCTTTAAGGATTATTTTGACTACAGTTTAGCGGAGTTAAAAAATAAAGACATTAAATGTGAAATTTGTGTGCATGTGTGTTTGTGTACATGCCCATGAAACAGACTAGAGAAACACAAGTACTTTAGTAATTTGCATCTGAAATAAAACATGCAAATGACAACTCTGCTACAAAAACATTCTACTGAGTGTAAAGATTGCATTCAAAAAACAGCATTTCATTTTAGTGGCATAACTATATGTGTAAACTACTGAGTAATACTCTCAGCTGTAAAGATAAGAGATTAAAATTGTACTTTTAGTAGTTGATTTGAGAATGGAGATGAAAACTCCAATGAACTGTATAATCAGAAAATGAGTTAAGTATATTTTTTAGAGTGTTTGAGTTTTTCTTTAATGTTTATCTCTTTCCTTTAGAGAAATGTGAAGCCTATGATGTGATGTTGAGGCAAAGTCTTGTGCCTGATGGGCAGCCTCTCGCTATTAAGTGTTCACTGGATAAGAGCTTGAAAAGTGGAGACTACAACTTAACATGGTATAAAGTTGGTAACCAGAGAGCTGTGCCAAGAGACAAACTATCTAGAGTTCATCAGCAGAAGAATCTAATTTGGTTTCTTCCTGCAATGTTAGAAGATTCTGGAGATTATGAATGTGTCATAAGGTGAAAGTTAAAAAAAATTATATTTTTACAGAAATGAGTTGCAAAGCAAGTAACTTTTAGAAAGCAAGTAAAATTTTGAGCGTAAGAGAAATACTAATGAAGAAGAGGGAATGCATCTACAAACACTAACTTTAGTTTGGGGTAATGAAGCCTAGTTTTGGGGTTGTTTTCCTTGTAGGCAAAAGTAAATCTATTAAAGAAACTGTAAATATTTTTCTTCTCTTTCTTCTCCAAAAAGAATGCCATACATTTTTTTGACCTGCAAAATATGTTAAATAGATTAATTTAACATTTCTATTGTGTTCTATTAATTGCAGGAATTTGACAAGCTGCAAAAAGATGTGTACAAAAGTAACAGTTTTTGAGAGGATTGATGGTTTATGCTTAAACGAAAAATTTGCTGTAGAGGAGGTGATTTTCACATCGTCTTCTGCAAAGGTCGTGTGTCCCCACTTGGATTATTTCAGGAAAGACAAGAATATTCAGCCTGTTCATTGGTATAAGGTGAGAACATGGTGTTTTGTTCTGTCTTACAGCTGTCCATTATTTATAATAAAAGTCAGTGATCTTTGAGAATTAGAGCAGAAGAACTGAAGATTTACTGTAAATTAGAGAAAAATGCTTTTAAAATAAATTGGAAGAGGATTAAGACTTCCTGCTTTTTAAAGGTATTCTTGATTATCAGGGCAGAATTTCAGCTGAGGTGTAGGAGTGATGCTGACCCAGGTACCCATCAGATGGCATCTGTTCACCTGCCAGGGTAACACGGCCTTGTGTGGAAACAGATTTGCTATGGCATTTCCATTAGGTACTCAATACTGTTCTAGTCCATTATTCTATTTCTTGTTGTTCACGCTCTCTTGAAGGCTCTTTCTGTTACAAGAATGTAGTGCCTTCTGCTAGATTCCTGCCTTAGGCTCATGGAGTCCATGTGGTACCAGTAGCATTGAGGCTCCTTAAAAAATTAAGTCTAATTATTGGGTGATGCTTCATTCATGAATACTTTTGCAAACACTTGACAACCCACATTTTAATTTCTTATTTCTCTTATATCGAAAGTTATTTTCCAAAGCGAATGAACTTGGGTATCTTTAAATTAAAATCTTAGCTGATATGAGGTGTGCATTTCTTTATATTCCACTGCCCTCACTCTTCCTCAGCCCTTGCAGAGTGTCCATCCTCATGCTGTGGTCCACTGAAAATTCAGATTGTATCAAAGAGAGACAAACCATGGAAATATACAGAGATATGAATTAACAGAGTTCTCTACACACTTTTAGGACTGCCAGCTGCTGGAAGGAAAAAGGTTTGCCCTTTCAAACAGTGACCTTATAATTTTCAATGTGACTGTACATGATCGAGGAAACTATACGTGTGAAACAACATATACCTACAATGGGAAACAATATAACATTTCACGAGACATCAGTCTGATTGTAGAAGGTAAGTAAATAATTTGTTCATAACAATGAATAAACTGTGTTTGTGTTCATAACAACTCCAGATTTTTGTTGCAAATTTCTAAAGACTAAAGTGGAAAGACCTAATTTGCGGATGGACATGCTTAGGACTACTGTTTTTCACCTGAATGTGCAGTAATGACTACCTGAGATATGGTGCTTTCAGTATTGAGTGATATTTTGTTTAAAAATGGCTGACAACCTTGTCTTTAGTACAAGGTGAGTTTTTAGGTTGTACTTGCATTATAGAGCATAGAACAGACTGCAACTGCCCTTGGTTTTCTGAAAAGCACTTTCTTTCTTTTGCTTAGTGACCCCACCAAAAAAACCTCCAGAAATAACTTACCCAAGAAACAACTCTATTGAAGTGGAACTCGGTAAGTAGTTTTCTCTAGAGAAAATATGAATTTGTATCATAGTTAAAATGTATTCTCAAGGAGTGTCCTGTTCTGTGGTTTCTTGTTTTTATTCTATGAAAAAAAACTAGTTCAGGGATCAGTTTCTCTCTGTTGATCTCCCAAGGGAGGAATGAGGGTTGAGAGGGAAAGAATGAGGCATGTTGCTTGCAAAGTCCTAAAGAAATTTCTCAGATGCAACGAAAATTGCAGGAAGCCAAGCGATTATCTGTCCCATCTGTTGCTTTCCATCACTCTGGAAGTGATTCTAAGAACAGGTGCATCTCGAATCTGCAGACAAAGTGGTGCCCCAAGAGGAGCATCTTCTTCCTGGATTCAGCTTCTTCCATCCTACCATCCTCTTTCTGGACCTGCAGATCCTTGTAGGTTAGAGTTACTTTAGAGATCCCTGTTAGAGTAACTTCTCTGAAAGGGTTTAGTATCATCCTTAGCTGGTGTGCGTGTGTGAATCAGTGAGCAGGGTTGTATAGACTTTAATTAGGTTATAGAAGTTAACTGTTTACTTTGTAACACAATTTTGTAGGCTCACAGGTTACTGTGGATTGCAATACAACAGGTGCTGATGGGTATGAGGTGTACTGGACAAGCAACGGTGTGTATATTGATGTATTTTATATGAGCAGAATTTTTGCAAGTCCCTATGAGTAAGTATATTTTCAGATTAGAAAATACTGTGTTGGCAACCAAAGTGGAACTTTCTCCCTTTGACATGAAAATATTTAGCAGCATTTCCCCCTTGCTTTAAATAGCATTCTTCTTAAAAACTTGAATGCTTGCCTTCTCCAACTGACTTCCTGCTTTGAAATAGAAACTTTAAACATAGTAGGCACATGGGCTTCACATGTGATTGTGCATTTCTTGCTCGTTGTGAAAAATCAGTCTGAATTTCTAACGTTGGGAAAAGTGTTTTGTTACAGTCCCATAATTGTAATACAGTTTCTTTTGAGCAAGCTCTGGCCTGGCAGAGACCTCTTTTGGTCGGATCAGGCATGTTCAGGTGCATGATCTGCAGACTGTCTCTTTCTTCTGTGTTCCACATCTGCCTACCTGAAAGGTTGCAAGAGGACAAATCTGTGCTATACAGGAAAAATTGAGATTTTTAGGTTTAAGAGCATTAAGTTAGAGAAATTTATCAGCTGAAGAGCTGAAGAGCTAATGGAAGCCTTTATTGAGGGCATTTGTACTGAAGCTGAGGGGATAGAAAAGGGAGACAGATTTCCAGTGATGAGCTGGGTTTTGGGATTGAGTGAAGCATATGAAGGGCAAGTGGGAGATAAGGTGATGGTGAAAAGCAGGTTAAATGGAATTAGAAGAATAGAAATTATACCTGACTGGAAAAACCAACTCAAATTGGAGCAAGAGCCAATCTGAAATTTTCTTAGACATTACAGGTTTTAAACTAAAAAATCCAGGTCTTTTTGTCAGCCCTTATGGTGGTGCCATGAATAAAAAAATGTGGTAATTTTTGTAAATTCTGGAGCACTATCTAGGACCAAAAAACCAGTGAAGAAAAGAGAATAATGTCTGTAAAGTAAGAATATAGTTGCAAGAAATAAGTTTTCATCATAAAACAAAGGGAGAAATAAAAAGCTTACTTATTTGGGTGCTCACCAAATGCAAAAGTAATATATTATACTGTCATAAAGAATTGTAGTGCCATAAACAATTGGACTGTAATGCAGAGACACATGGTCACTGAATTGATACTGCAAAAGCAATGTTATTTTTTGTACTTCCTGGCAGTTACATGGTCATCTTTGGTCACTTGCATTAGTGATGTTGGTTCATTCATTCCCTGAATGTCATATCCTATTGTGAAATAACTCTGTCCATCTACTCTCACGGGGATTGGGAAGCCCATAAAAAGAGTTTATTTAGGTTTGTAAGGCATATTTTTGAACTTCCAACTATAGAAGCCTTACATTCCTTTGGGGAAACACAGCTGGAGATAAGATAACATCTTGATGTCTTGATGCTTTCCAGCGCTTATGCCAAATGTCAGTAGGAGGAGAGGTCTGACTGACTGGGTTTCTTTCATATTATGTAATTGTTCATCTGTTGTGAAGTGTGGTTGACATTTGCAGAAGGAAATAACCACTGTTGTGCTGCTGATGTTAGAGATGAAGCCATTCCTGCAAGGGCTGTGGTTTTTATGGTTCTATTTGTCACCTTTTGGACAGGGGAGAAACTTCTTATGATGGGCGCCCTATGCATTCTGTGAAGCTAATAATTTCAGAAGTAAGCAGTGAAGATTATGAACAGCCTTTTGTCTGTCAAGCTTCAAATGCCTTTGGGCAAGTGGCATCCTATATTATATTAAAACACAGAGGTAAAAAATACTATTATTTTTGAGGCCTGTAATTATCTATACTTCCCCAGAATGTGTTTTGATACCAAATTCTCGTGTATCATGTTGAAAGAAAACAGATTGTATTACAGTCTGCAGTATGCATGTGCCTGTTCATAGGGAAGAAATCACTCTAGCATGATATTTATCATTATTTAAAAAACAAGGCAAATAAGAATGAAAAATGTAATATTTAAATTTGTATTGAATTTATGTGAAAGATCAGATTTGGAAAAATTCAACATTTAAAACAAATTTCTTACATTTTTGTGCAGTTCCTGACATAGGAAGATGTCTGACTGGAGGGCTTGTCTCTTTGTTAATTTTAACATTTATTACTTTGATAATCTACAAGATTTTCAAGATTGATTTGGTGCTTTGGTACCGTAATTCTCTCTGTGCCCTTACAAGTAAGGAAGGTATGTGAGTGTGACCAGGTATGTAAGTGTAATTAGCCTATTGATTTTTTTCTCTTGCCTTTACTTCTGAGAAATAATGGGATTATTTAGTACAATGTATGTAAAACTTCCATAAGGAATGCACAAAGACATTTTGTCCAGGATTTTTTTCAGTCATATGGAGAAAAGATATAATTATGTTTGAAGTAATAAAAACTGTGTAATATTGAAGGCAATCATAGTGAGATAGGCCAAAAGAACGGTAGGTTATTCCAAAATGAGCATGTTATTTTTTGCTTTTCTGTAGTTTTCATGTAGATTTTCTTTCTTTACATGTAGATTTATGGTCACTCTGATGATGAACAATAGGTGTCAGCAGAGCTACATCCTGTAAACTGGATGTTTAGAGACGTGCCTTAAATATTTATTTTGAAAATCACACTCATTTGTCAGAGATGAATTTTGTTGGATTTTTTTTTTCATTTTGTAATTTCTCTCTGTTACCCTCATTTTCCTTCTAAATCCTGTCAGTTATGATGTTGACATATCAAAGAGAAAATTTGCTGCTAGTTTTGTGTTCTGGGATTCTTCTAATGTGTTTTAGTTCAATGCACTGTAGGCAAATATATTGGACAGGTGTGAAAAATTTGAAATAAGCACAACATCATAGATGTATTTCATGTCACTTCTCAGAATGAGACTGTCTGAACTTCCCCATGGCTTGAAAGTGAATGGAATGCATACATTAAGATAGTTGATGTTTACTCATGGTTGTCCTAAATGTTTTCATGGAAAAGTAATTTCAAATCCTGATCAAAAATTCATTTTACTATGATACTGTAATAGAGTTCTAATTAAAAGGAAAAAAAAAATCCAAGTTTTTAACTTGTTGAGTTAGATTTGATTTTGGCTTGGTTTTTTCAGTCCTGCTTGCTATGCAGCCTTAACTCTCAAAACCTCAGAGCCTTCTGGTCTTTTCTTCTACCTGAGAAAAGCCCTCTCAGGATTATTACAAGAAAGAACTGCCACTTTTCCACCTTTTCTTGTGGTTAGTCAGAAGTGGGGATAACTGCTGTTGAGTTTCTTTCAGGAGAGGTGTTGAAGAAAGTCCTGTGAGAGGGTATTTCCTCAATGTCTTGGCACCTCTGGGGTTGGGAGCTCCTTCCTGCAGGTCCCAGGACTTGCATCCAGCTCATTTGGTGACTCCTCCATCCCCAGGATGGGAAAGGAAGTCAGATTCTGTGGCTGGTCATCTTTATTTTGATTCATAGAGCATTTTACTTCTGTGAGGTGATTCTGTCTGATGGGTGAAATCAGCCCCACATTACTACTTCTAAACAGTGCAAAAATGAAACTTTGCAATAAGGGCATTTTTCTGAGTTTTAGTTTTTTAATAGAAATGTTTGTGTTTGTTTTAGATGGGAAAATCTACGATGCATATGTCCTGTACACAAAAAGCAGTGAAGCCAGAAGTATATGTTGTCTGGAAACCTTTGTTCGTAGGATACTCCCAGATGTTTTAGAAAAACAATGTGGATATAACCTTTTCATATTAGGAAGGGATGATTTACCAGGAGAAGGTATGCTTTAATTTGCAGAGTTAACAGGTTGCCTTTTGAAACATTGTTCTCAGGTTATAAGTTTATCTATGCAATTAAAACCCACATTTTTGGAAAAGAAAGCTGTATTTATTTAGTTTTAATGGATAATTTGCCCAATGCAAATTCTTTATTTTTCTTTTTTCTTACTGAAAACTCTGTTCTGATGTTATGAGGGTCTGTGCTTTCTTAGTAATGAACAAATGAGGATTTAATAGCATGAATAATACTGTTGAGTTTTTTGAATGATATCTTCTCCCAAGGGCTGAAGAAAACAATTTTTTTATAAGTTATGTCATGCAATGGATCATGAATCATGACTGGCAGTGTGAAGATCTTAAAGTAACCACTGCTCTGAGCTAGCCACAGCTTCACATGTTTGCAATTTTAAAATAAAGAACTATTTTACACCAGTTGTAAAGTTTCTATGCAGAGTTTGATTGTTCCTTCATCGCTTACAGCTGTAGTCAGTGTTGCTGATGAAACCCTTAAGCAAAGCAGAAGACTGATGATTATTTTGGGATCAGAAACATCTAGGTGCTGCCTATTAGAAGACACCTCTGAGCAACAACTAGCTATGTATAATGCTCTCATCCGTGATGGGATTCAAGTGATTCTTATAGAAATGGGTGAAATACAGGACTACACAAGCATGCCAGAAACAATCAGATACATTAAGCAAAAGCATGGAGCTATTCAATGGAAAGGGGACTTCTCAGAAAAATCTTGTTCAGCAAGTACAAGATTCTGGAAAAATGTGCGCTATCAAATGCCATCCAGGAAAAAGGTATCTTATTCTGGAGTGGATTTGTTGCCCCTAACATCGAACAGTTCTGCAGCAAAGGGAAGTTAAGAAGCACTTATTTAAATATTACTAAGAAGGTAATTCTGAATTAGGATGTTTCTTGCATAGTCTTTATACTACAAAGTGGATGTTTTCTTCAAGGAGTAGAAGCTGCTCATCCCTTCCATAAATTACACCCTAAAAGAAAAAACTCCATGCAACTTTATTTCTGTTATGGGTTTTGGATAGTGACACAATTTGTTCTGGTAGTTTCCATCAAATATTATAAGTAAACATGGTGATGGTGATAGGTGTAGTCCACATAAATATTGTATGAAGAAACAGCTGTGAAGTCCATTTTTTAAAAATCAAAACTGCGGTTGATAAATTAAAAGTCTATTTCTATCATCAGCATTTTCCTAGTCATTCTGTTCCAGTTCTTGTTGCCTCTCCATGATTGTCTCAGTTCCTTATTGCTGCAAGAATCTGCTCTGTGCAAGCTTTGTCTCCTGAGCAACAGACCTTACCCTTCTTTGTTGGATGGGTTGGGGAAATTCGCAGGTATTTCCCTGACATAGCAGGTATACTTAAAACTCATCACAACACTAAATCTTTTTCTGCTGAACAGTTGGTACTAAATGCGTTCAGCAAATAGAAGGGAATGAAATCCATGGATTTTTAGACTGTTGAACAATTCTGTGGTATCTGATGTATGTTTTCTTTTTAAACTCAGTCTCTTGTAATGCTTAGCAAACTGAAAATAGTTCATATTTCTTGAGAATGGGGAGCTTTCTAGACTGTGTTGCTACTCTGGAAACCAGATGTTCTCATGCTGTGTCTCAGCTGTGCTAACTGCATGCACAGAAGTTCACTGAGAATCTATCAAAGAACTGTGCTTGGGCTGGGTATCCTGGAGAGTGGAAAGTGGCCAGTTCTGAAACATGACCAAATTCTAATGGCAAGAAATAGTATCTCATCTACTTGTGAAAGAAAAAGTTAGAGGCATGTGGCTATATGAAACTGCTTGAGAGTAACTTGGTATTTCTGGACCACAATCCACTTTCTGTGTGTATCACTGTGAGAAAATGAGATGCTGCTTCCTTTTCAAGGTGGTCTGAAGCAGCAGGAGTTTTCACACTCCAGCTGTGAAGATCATCTAAATGCAAATACAAATTTTCCTTGTTTTTAAAAATTATTTTCTGAAGTTATGTAGGTTCTTACATTATGTTTATTGCCAGGATATCATCTTTCATGGAATTCCTTTCAGTTGGTTCTCAGAGGTATGTATATCTAGAATATATTCTTCATTGGGCTGTATTGATGGGAGAGAAAGCAAAATCTAGGAGTGGAAATACATAATCAAAGGGAAAGATTTCCAATAGCATTTCATGGTACCTTTTTTCTTTTTAAAGGTGTAGTAAATACTCCTTAGGAGCAGTGTCTCATTCTTCTGGCTGTGGGGTTCACAGCTGTGTAATTTTCCACAGTCTTCACTGACTAGAAACTTGCTCTGAGGTGTCACCAGGAAAACTGGGAACAGGATAGATCCATCAGATTAGGCACTACTGTCCTAGTAGATGTCGAATCCATTTTCTTTGGATATGTGTAATATTTAGGCTGGAACCTTTAAAAAATAAATACAGGGACTTAGAGAATTCAGATAATCATAATGTCAAATTTTTGCATTGAGATTAGACTCAGCTTGCTCAAAAAAGTATTTAAAATCAGTTTCCTTCCTTCCTTTTTAAAATTTGTCTTTAAAACCAGAACCTTCTTATTTTCCATGTAGAAAGAGAAAAATAATAAGGAAAATGCGTTGAAACTGTGGCATATTTTTTCAGCTTCCTCATTTCATATGCTTTAAAATAAAAAAAAAACCAAACAAACTAATGACTAGGACTTGCAGTACTACATAAAAGTAAATTGATTTGCAATTTGTGCTGGTATTTTTTTTTTCTTCTGTGAATGTACTGTTTTGATTTCTGGCTGGTTTTTTTTTTTCATAGTTCTTTATGGAGATTTGCCACATTATTCAAGATAATAATTTTCCCATTTCTGCACTAAATGAAACTTTTAATGACTCTTAAGTGAAGACAGATGATTGTGGGTCAGCATTGATTTCCCTGATACTTTCTTTCAAACAACCACATTTAGTATGATTATTTTGTGTCCTGTATAAAAGTGAGTGTGGGAGATAGGTTTTGGTTATCATGGTTGCTTGTTAGCTAGCTACTTCAATGTAGCATGACATGAGATAGCTTATCCTTTTATCACAGGGCTTAATTTTGAAGCTGAATTTTGTCTCTGCTTTCTCTCCTTGGATACTGTTTTTTGCAAGTCACATTGGAAACACTTTTTTTTTTTTTGGTGGTAAAATAAAAGAAGTCCCATAGAGACAGATGTGCTAATTCCTCTTTATGAAAAAAAAACAAAAACAAATCCTGACAACTCCACAAATGATTAGTTGGCAAGAGGTTTGCCCCTGAAAACTTGGCAGATTCAGAAGGAAAAGGCAAATGCAGTGTAATCAGTGGAAGAGTATTTGTTCATCACTTCGTAGTAGATATATTTATTGTTTATGCTGACAGAGAGCAAAGTCTAAATGGTATGTGGCATAAGATACTTTGAAAGCATTCTCTGCACCATTTTTAGCTTTTCAACCATAACTACATATTTATTCTGTTGGCTTGCTACTGTCTATTTATTTGGTACTCCAGATTGCACTGTCCTTTCCTTGCCTTGTGATTGACTTGTTGGAATTCACTAATTCCATTGCATCTTTCTTGCATTGCATGCTGTGACACTGGTGCTTTCTGTGAGGCTTCTTTCATGATTTTTTATCATTATCATATCCTGCTTTCTTACATCTATGGTAAATGGCACTGAGATATGCACATTCTAAGGTACACATCTGTCGTGGTTTAACCCCAGCCAGCAGCCACACAGCCCCTCACTTCCCCACCACTGGGATCAGGGAGAGACTCAGAAGGGTAAAAGCCAGAAAACTTGTGGGCTGAAATGAAGACAGTTTAATAGAGAAAGCAAAAGCCACACACATGAGCAAAGAAAAACAAGGAATTAATTAATTGCTTCCCATGGGCAGGCAGATGTTCAACCATTTCCAGGACAGCAGGACCCCATCATGTGCAATAGTTACTTGGGAAGACAAACAGCATCATTCCAAATGCCCCCTTATTCTTCCTTCTTCCCCCCACTTTATATATTAAGCACAATGTCATCTGATCTGGAATATCCCTTTGGTTGGTTTAGGTCATCTGTCCCAGCTGGGTCTCCTCCCAACCCGTGCAAAACCAGCACAGCATCTGTGATGTATTAATTGATGGACAGAGGTTTATGTGATTGGGAGGAATGTGCTCTGACAGTTGTCAGGACCTGGTGGAGTTAATGCAGTAGCCCCAGTAGCCCCAGACAGGACAGCCCTGACTGACTTTGTTTTATTTTTTTTCTTTTCCTTTAAATTCACCTCTGTATTGCATCCTAGAAGGTAGAACAGTGCAAGAGCAATTTTACATTTTCCCTTTATCTTGGTGCCTTGAGCTTCCGCTGGAGAGGTAAGCCCATCCTGCCTTTTGTTTAGACACTGTGGTAGCTCAGTGACTCTGCTTCCTTTCATAGCTGCAGTTAGCTTGAAGATGAAGCAGGCAGGATACAGTTAATATTTATGACATCTGTGCTATGGAGAGACCTTTTTCCTAGAAGTACCAAGGAAATATTATGTTGTAGAGCTTCAGAATACATGTAAATAGAATCACTGGCTAGCAGCTTTCCTTCAGGGTATTTCCAGATCTCAGGTTTAGTCAGAGATGCTCCAACTCATGAACACAGGAGCAATAGCACTTCCTCCTCTCATCTTTACACTCATTATTCTCGAGAGTAAAGGCAAAGCATGCCACTTGATGTGCAAGTTTATTCTTTTTAATTTAGGATAATATTAACCCTTACTCAATGCCTTTGTTGAGACAAACTGAACATTAGTCACTAAAAGGGAGCTAGAAAAATAGCAGTAGTAGAAACATTTGCTTCCTCAGCCCACTCTAAGATTGCTTCCCATGTTAAAATTGAAAAAAAGGAGTCTGATGTCTACTGGGCATCAAGGGGCACAGGTAAAATGTACAGCTTGTGTGACTCCTCTGAGAGAGCACCTGGGACACAGTAGCATTGCAGCTGGAGTTAGAGCCCTGCTTGGCAGCGTTTATCGGGGTTACTATCTCACCCTGAAGAAAGGTAGAAAGGTCACCAAGTCATTAAGGTGAATTTTTTGCTCCAAAAAGTTGATTTTGAATTGCTGCTCCAGATCAAGTGACTTAGATGTGTAAATATTTCCAGTTCATTTCTGCTGCCAGCCCCTCATTTGATCTTTGCCCTAGTTTGTTTTTTTTTTCTTGAGCATAGCAGTGGCTGTAATCAGAGGGGAATTTTGAACACTGTCTCGTTAATTTTTTTTCTTTCTTTTTGATTATATACTTTTCCTGATGGGCTTTATTTCTGCTGGCAATTATTAAAATCCATGTTCTCTCTTTCCCTTATTTCACTGGCTATATGCATCAGTGGAGTGCTTCCTTTTCCTGAACTGTCTATGGTAACACACCCCAGTGCTGTTTCATCTCTCCTTGAGAGTTGATCTTTTGCACTTTCTTTCTGTGTTTATCTAGTGTGCCCTGAAAGATGAGAAGGGAACAAGTTCTTAAGAAGGCATTTTTTTCTCTCTTTGAACACATTATTTCTAATATCCATACCTTTTGTTTGTTTATTTGTTTGTTTTCTGGTTTTTTTTTTTTTCTTTCCAAATATGCATAGCATAACTATTTCTTCTGTGCCATGGAATTAGGGGATTTGGACAAGCACTAGATTTGGAAAGAAATTCAAGCTATCTACTTTTTTCCGACCTCTCACTCCTAGGGAAGCACACTCAACTAGATCTGTGCTTTGTAGGTAAGGTGTGAAACAACTACATAATTTCAAGTGAAGCATAGCAGAAATGGCAGGACAAATGCATCTTTAGGACCCTGAGATCACCTCAGTTGGTCAGAGCATGGCACTAATAAAGACAAGGTTGCATGTTTTATCCCCATATGGGATTCACTTTAGAGTTGGACTTGATGATGCATGTGGGTCTCTTCCAACTCAGAATATTCCATGATTCTGTTTAAAGACCCTCCTGAGGGGTAAAGTTTGTAAATTCTGAAATGGCAAATAAGCAGAGTATTTGGGAGTTACAAAAAAAAAAATCATCTGTCCCTTTAAAACAGAAAAAAACCTTGGCAGTTAACTCCCCTACATATTGCCTCCAGGAACAAACAGGGAAAAAGCTAAAGAGCTGTCTGGACAGGGACACTCACAGTGGGAAAAACTTGTGTGCCATATGTCCCCTTTCCATCTGTGTATGCTCTCTTCTGGGTCGTGACATCTGGTTGTGCTTGATATCTGGCTCCGATTCCTGTATTTTTAAAGTAAATAGGACTTAATTCTCCTCAGAGACTGAAGGGAATAGACCACATGCTGACTTTTAAAAGAAAAGCCAAGTTTTTCATAAAAATATGTCTCCTCATCCTAGATCTGAATGGCTTGGTACACGTGTGCATTTAAATGAGCCAAAGATGTGCCAGCACCGTCTGCTGTCACTTTTAAAAAGCTGCTAACTTTGGCACGTTTGACATTTTTGGAGGGTTGGGCCATGAAGTTAGTTGGTTACCTAAATTAGAAGATGAATTGGCTTATTATTAAGGAAAGGATCACATCCAAGAGAGCAGACAGCTGAGGATGGGAAAAGATTGGGTATTCCAGGGTGAGGGTTGGTGAGCCATAGAAGCTGGCTGTGAGGATCCTAAAACCCCTGGAGCTGTCAGCCACACTGGCCTTGTGCTGTGCAGTGCCTCCACCTAGTGATGCCTGAGACTGAAGCTCTCCCCTTCCAATAAAAGTCACCCTGTTTACATGAGATCATAATGAAGTTCTGCTGCTAATAATGCCAAGCCACAGCATTAAAGGAAAAAAAAGCACACCAAGAGGGAGTAAAAAAAAAAGAAGATAGTTTGACAACTGCTGTTCTGTGTTATACTGGAATTATTATTTTTAGTCCTTTTCCTGTCCTTTGTAAGAACTAGCAGGGAATTTAGTGGAAAATGAGAGTTTTGGCCCTTGAATCTGTGCAACTGTTAATCCAGAGCCTCAGAGCTGACTGGGAAATGGGGAGAAGGACAGCTCTGTAGAGCTGTGTTTCTTAATTAGCCTCCAGCATATGTCAATTAGACCTAATTGAGCAACTCTTACCATTGGTTATTCCAAGAAGAAGACAATGATTGGAAACCACTTCATCTGACATCTGCATTCCAGCAGATCTGCTGTGCATAATGGCTGGAGGATCATTACCAGCCATGTGCTACCCAGGCAACTGAGAGTCCTAGAATTTACTTGACATAGTGATAGATGAGGAATTTGTGCCTAATTTAATGGTCTAGTCCCCTGAGCTGGGAACAAATGGATGCAATAGTTACATGGTGAGAAAATCTTGGAGTCTTGGATGCTGAATTGTTTATAGGAAACCAGACAGCAAATGGAAAGTAGGCCCCTGGGGTCCTTGAAGAAGAATTGCCTCAAGGCTGCCATCAGAGGGGAGCAGTCAGCACATCATGAAGATAATCTGAAATGGAACATCACAGCATTCTCGGAGCAGAAAGCACTGGCTGCCTCAAATGACCAATCCTCAGTTCCCAGTCCTTACCTTGGATAATGTGCTCAGATCCCAAGGGACCTTGCAAACTCTTTTTTCTAGTCATATATGGTGCTTTTCATTTTTTACCCCCTAGTTCATAATCTATAGACACAGGGTTTGTAAATTGAAGAGAATTTGCAAAACGGAAGAGATTGGAAGGTTTCAAAGTCTATCTAGGACCTTTGTCTGTTAAAATATTATTATTGTTGTTGTTGTTAATGTTGATATCAATAATAAGTGCAGCCAAATCAAGAATCCTGCCATGGTTATGGCTCAGGCAAAATGATTCTGAGTTCCAGAACTAATGGTAAAGATGAGACTGCAGAAAGTGATTAAAGCAATTAGGACAAGGAGGCTGGGGCAGTGTGGTTCATAATTCAGTGGCTCTCAGTAGTAGTTGATTTTGCACTCAGATGGCAATTCTTAAAGCTTTGTAGTAGTATATACATTAAGATACATGAAGGTTCCCTGATGACTGAAGGGTCCCAGAACAGCTCCAGACATGCTCCTTATGTAGACCCTCAAAAGTGCAGGGCTGCCAAGACCAACGTTTTCTGTCCCAGCTGTGGGAGGCTGTGAGCAGTCACTGGTATCTTGGGGTAGGCTAAGAGTTATGGAAGAGAAGGGCTTAGTGGGTTTGGTGAGGCTTCAGGAATCTATGAGTCAGGCCATGCATTTGTTTCCCTTATTCATTTTATCTCTCTTCCTTGAAACCCACCAAAAAAGGTGGCCTCCAGCTAGCCTCCAACTCAGCATCACACAGCTGTGTCTCTCAAAAAAACAACCACCTTACTCATATGCCTGCACTTGTAAATTACAATAGCTTCTAGCTGGGATTGGGCTAGACATTTCTCTCAAGGATGTGAATAATACAGGGTGGTGGCTGTTTCCATTTCTAGAGTAGGTGGATAGTATGAGATGATCTTCCATAGGAAATGAAATTGGAATTCTTGGCCACATCATAATGTGAGTTAAATCAAAGTATGCATTTTGCAAAAGAAAACATGTCATTTAAAAAAATAGCCATATGACTTCTTTGGTATCTAAATACCATCTCAACTGAGTAAGATGCTAATTGGAAAAAAAAAAAAATTCTTGTAATGCTTTGCAAAAATTTGCTGGACTTGGCAGCATTTTGAAGTCTTGATGGCCCGGCCTGGCAAAGAAGAGCGGAGGTGAGGAGGAATCAAGACAGCAGCACTGTACATAATTACTGATTATGATCATATGTTGCATTTTGAGCTACTTGTGGGACACATAAAGCAGGAAAGTGCCATTTTATCTTTGTACCTACCCCTCTCTAACCACAATGTACTGAATATGGACATATTAATTGCTCTTGGCTCTTTTCTTTGAAAATAAATCAGCCTGATGATCTTTAGGTTTCCTGAGTGGGGCCACCTCCTGGGTCACCATGCTCCTTTACAAGCCCCAGTGTAGCGGAAATACCCTTGCCTTAGATGTGGAGTGGATTCTTTTCTTTCACTAAAAGCTCCTGGTTTCGTGTCAGCAAAGTATTTTCCAGTTGTGAGTACAGAGGTGAGCCTTTTGAGGTGAGCTGTAGCAGGAGTTATTTTTGACCTACAGTGAAGAGATGCACCTGTGTTTCATAAGGGAGTGCAGGATATACCCATCTGCAGGTGATCATAAATCCCTAAGTGAGGAAACCAAGGCTTGTGTTGTGTAATGAAGTTTAGTTACAGATGCTGCGCGTCCCCACGATCCTCCAGCTAGGGGTACGTAAGGGCTGGAGGGAGATGTGCCAGCTGCAATAGCTCCAGCTGACCTATTCCTCCAGCCAAGAGCTGTCTCACAGGCTAAGTTCACCGTTTACTTCCAAGGGCTGAGGGAAAAACTGAGGAACAACAAACACTGGAGGAAAGCATGAGAAATGCTCTGCAGAGTCAATGCAGGTTCTTTTTTTGTCATCACTATTCTATTCTCTTAGTCTTTGGAACATAAATATTTATTTTATCTTGATGAAGATGATACTGCTTCCTGTTGGACTTTACATTTTGACTTAAACTTCTGGCTTCTTCATCCTTCTCATTAATTTACCCAGAACTTCAGTCACTAGAAGTTAACTCCTTCTTTCCAGACATTGTTCAACTCAAATGATCGAAGAAATAGGTAGAATATTTTTAATAAGAAGACTATCTCAAAGACTTCAGTATCTCCTACTTATTTTTTCAGAATATATAATGTAGCAATTGCTGTACAGATGGGTTTTCTTCTTTGGTCTATCAGCTAGAGGGTTGCTGTTCTACTTATGACTACTTTTAAATTGTGTCTTTCCAGCCTTTAGCATATGAATTCGTAGAAAAAGGGTGCTAGTGATGTAGAGAGATAACATCAATTTTCTGGTTATATTTTTATGAGAGACTGCCTTTTCTGCTGAGCTCTTAAAATTCAAACTGTGGCTATCCAAAGGTCAGATCTGACACCTGAGGTTTTGCTGGGGCAGAGAACCAGCTTGGCAGAAACGTTATGCTGATTTACCAGTATTGATAAGCTTTGTGATAGCAGCAGGAGGAGGGTCTGTGAAAAGATTCTCCACACAAGCATTCTCATTCAGAAAATTTCTGGTCTGAAAAAACTAGTATAAATTAATCTGCATGAAAACAGTATTGCTTCTGTGATATTCTGTGGGAGTAGAAAAGTCAGTGCCTATGGACAATTTCTTTGCATGAATTTAGGCACACTCACAACTCTCAAAGGGAGAGGGATGATCCAGTCTGGTTAGTGGCAGAAGGTGAGCACCTCTAAGAAATTCAGAAAGAGTTCTACTTTCTTATTTGGCTAATCTTGATTAATCCTTGCTGTTGAATTTAGAGGTAACTAATGGGAAATGCCTACTTCCACCCCCAGTCATGATGTAAGCTGGCCATCTGTCTTTTGAGACTAGATGTTAACGGAGCAGAAACAGCTCTGATGTTACAAAAAATCTGATGATTCAATAAATCTGCGCCCCTGCTCAGTTTTTCATACTCATCCTGGCCTTGTGGTTAGAGCAGTCATTAGGAAACTGGTGACCTCCCTTGCCCTGAAGAAGAATGTGCTCCCCCAGCTTCTCCTAGAGACACTTTCTGCTTCTTCTGAGGTACCTGGCTGAACTTGCACCTGGTTAGTACAGTTTTGCTTGTTGAAAGCAAATGTTTGAGAGCCTGACCCACTTAAAAGGAGTCAGAGCCTCAGAATATAAATTTCTTACTAATGTCCACCCCCTAAATGGCGAGAGCCAAATTCACTCCTGGCTGTTCTGTTTTCCTCTAAGTTCCAAACAAGTAGCATCCCAGTTTCAGGATACAGGATGGAGTGTTCTTCCTCAGATGTAGAAGCCCTTACAGACCTCAGAAGTTGGGTCTTCTGGTTTTTGGTTAATTTTCTGACTGAAAGCCTCTTCTGGGCATTGTGGATTGTTCCCAGTCTGAGCTGTAAATCACTTTACTTTTATGAATCTTGTTACTGTTTGGGTGTGCAGTGTCTGACCCAATTAACTCCATGTCACCCACCTGTCCTGTGACATCTGCAGCAGTGTGGGAGTGTCTGCACTGAGGTTGCTGAGGCAGTACGGAGCACCCTCTGCTTGCCCTAGCCTGTGATCAATGTGTTACCTACTGTGCAACTCTGTAATGTCTCCTGAGGATGTCAGGCAATTTTTTTGAGACACAAGAGCCTCAAGATCCTCACTGAGCTAATCAGTGCTCTGGACAGAGGGTGTGGCCCTCACTTGTGCAATTATCCAAACAAAACATTCAGGGTTGCCTGCACTTGCTTGGGAGTCCAATACACAGTGCACACTTACTCTGAAATCAAGAGTATGTGAGGGCTTACCTGCTGTGATTTGTCAGACTTTGCAGGATAAATATCCACTGAACTCATATGCATTTTTTCTATTTCTTTCATAATTTCTATTACTTACTTCTACTTCTACATTAGGGATGTTTATGTACCCTGAGAGATACCAACATGTCCACATTAGGTGATAAATCAAAGTGTACTTGAATTTTCCTTCTTTGACACACACTTACTTCAGCTGCTCTTTTGTAAATAGAAAGGAGGTGAAATATGGTTTCTCCTTCACCCTGAGATATAGTTTCCACAGCAGTGGAAGGACATAGACGTGCCCAAAGCTGCTGCTTTTGAATAGTGTTTTTTCCCCAAATTCTCTGCTTTAATGCAAAGGGGGTCTGCAGTTGAGGCAGGGGCCCTGTCCAGCTGTGTGATGTGTCTGCAGTCTAGACCTTGCCTCAGTGGAACAATACTTCCTTCATATCTCACTGGCAATCTGAGCACAAGGCAGGTTTCATTTCCTTTTGCGCTCTCACGGTGCTGGGTGACCAGAAGGTGAAGGGATGACCAGTGGGGCAATGCCTGTAATCAGGACCATGGCTCTGGAGAAGTGCTGCTTGAGCAGGATGCCTGCAGGCCCTAATGTCCAGCCTAGGTGAGTGAACTGAGGCTTCAACAGAGCTGGTAGTGCTGTGGGACTTCCTGAAACACCAAGGAAGAGACTGCCAGAAAGCCTGTTTCCCAAAAGGGCTTTGACACAGCACTAAAACTGGGATTTGGAATGGGAAACTGTCTGTTGGCATAAAATATTAGGTTTCTTTGCTTAGAAATGCAAAATCTTGCCACTTTACATTTGTTCTCAGTGCTCAAAATCCATCTGTTTAATTGCCCTCTGTCTGAAGAAGCATTTTTGCATATATCTGCATTACTCTATATTTCTGAGCCACAAAGAATGGAAATTTGTTGTGAGATTTTTTTTCCCCTAGAAGGTTTTTCTGCTCCAAAGTAAGAACAAAGAGGAGGAAAGGAGCAAACCTTTCCCAAAAGCACAACTTGAGACCTTATAGGAACAAATCTCCAGACTGCAGGAATTCCAGGTTTCATGGAAAAAAAATTCACTTTTGGCTCTTAGCAGAAATATTAATCACAGTTCTTGTGACATGAAATTAAGTAACTGATAAAACCAAGAAAGGAATTTAAATTCAAGTGAGAGTTACCTATACTTTTGCATTTCTTGTTTCCCTGTTTATGTGAGAAAATAAGAACTATCATACCAGCTTGCACAATTTCCCCCACCCACCATCCCCAGATCTTTATCCTATTGCTAACCAAAAGCACAAGCCATCAACAATGGGTGAAGAAAAGGGTGATAAACTCTGCCAGTGTCAACCACAGGGGGTGGACAGCCTCAGTTTAAAGCAGCTTTTCCAACAGCACCTTAAATGGTGATTAGTGTGCCTCTCCTTGAGTTGTGCCTCTTGAAACCAATTGCGCATTTATTTCACTAAAAACTTCACATGGCAATTAGTTTTAGGTTTTATTTGTTTGAAAGAATAGTGTTTTCTGCTTTAATCATATGTCTGATCATTTCCCTGTTTCCTTTCTCATGAGAGGTACTGAAAAATAGTTTCCTGTGTAATTTTTCCTGGTGCTGAAAGTCCTCTCCTTTCTCAGCCACAGAGTGACAGACAATTTGGTTTATTCTTGTAGCAAAAGCCCTCTTTGCCTCTGATACCCTTACTGCTCTTTTTAATAACTTCTTTTTAGGCTACAATATCTTTTTTGTCAGTGGAGACCAGAATCACACCCAGTGCTCAAGATAAGGATGTGTTGCATCAGTATAATAACATTTCCTGTTTTGTTCTCTGTTCTTTTGCTAGTAACTCTTCACAATCTCTTTGCCCTCTTGGTGGCTTCTACCTTTCCCATCAATATAAAATGAGCTATTTATTCTTATCCATGGTCACCAAACCTACTTACCACTACATAACATGGCCTTGGTGTATCGATTACTTACTTTGCCATTGTCAACCAGGCCAAAATCCTAATTTCTGTAAGATTCTACATGGAAAAGGACCTATATGTAACTATGGCCTGTTGCAAACACAGACAGGTCTTCTTTTTTAAAAAAGAAAAAACATCAGGCTTTTTTTCAGAGAAAATCTAAAATGACCTCAAGATGTCCTTTCCATGTAGCGAAAGATGATCACTTTGTATGTGTTTGTAGGATTATTTCTCTGAGAATAGGGCTTTGTTTAGTTCAACAGCTGAGAGAAACCAAATAAAGCTAGAGGACACCTGATCTCATGGCATTTCCCATGAAAATTTATCTACTGGCCCAAAGCAATCATTCTGCTACAGAATTGACTGGCATTTCAGTTAGTTTCACAGGATCAAGGAAACTTCCAACATTTGGGCCTCATCCTGGAGCCTCAGTCCTGGACTGGTGTGTTTGGAAGAGACAGGCAGAGAGTATGGCTGTCGGGTTCTGGCACGTGAGGCTGAGATGAGGTGCAGGAGGACAGAGAGGTGTGCCTGCTCGTGTCACACAGTGCACAGCACACTCTTCACTGCTGATGTGGGAGATCTTGGACAAGCCTGTTTCTGCAGGCTGTCAGCTGCAGAGGATATCTTCAGCAAGTTTGGCCTATGGTCATGGACCCTGAGAGCAATTGGGCAGGAGTGCTTGAAACCTTCAGCTCTTTGAGAGCCCTGAGGTCCTCAGAAGCCACTAGCAGCCTGCAAGCTCTGCTGCTGGCTATGGAGACGAGGTAGAACAGAAATGCTTACAACTGACATTTTTGGATATGAAACAGAGAAGAACTGACCTCCATGTCTGGCTGAATGCACACTGAGGACTCGTATTCCTGGTGCAGGCATTGATTAGCTGTGGGTCAACCTCCTGATGGAGGAGGCAGGAGCTTGGGCTCTAGTGCCTCAGGGAACTGCCTCACACAAGTCATGGACCCAAAATCTGAAGAATAAATTACTTTAAACAATGTTTGTCTTATGTTAAGTGACTCCATCATTCAGCATTGTTTTCCTGTAGAACTGTGGATTGCCTATATTATGATGCCTACATCCTATGGGGAAAGCACATGGGGTAGAGTTTCTACTGTGTCTTCCCTGCAATGTGTGGTTCTTACTGCCACTTTGCAGGACCAATTTTTGAACAAAGACTCTCAGATCTGTGAAGAAGTCCTGGTGAAGACCTGCCTGTGTTTGCAACAGGCCATAGTTACATATAGGTCCTTTTCCATGTAGAATCCCACAGAAATTAGGATTTTGGCCTGGTTGACAATGGCAAAGTGAGTAATCGATACACCAAGACCATGTTATGGGGTGGTAAGTAGGTATGGTGACTATGGATAAGAATAAATAGCTCATTTTATATTGATGGAAAAGGTAGATTGGCTCCTGGAACAGCTTATCTCCCAAGAAGACTTGCAGGAAATCGTGGAAAACTGTAAGAAGGTTTTTGATAAAGAAAGGAGTCGCAGTTTGGTGAGGGAAGGCAAAACAGATTATGTTGAGTTTCTATTTTCATGATGGAGAAACAAGCCTGAGATCCGGGGTAATAGGTGCTAAAAGGCACTCTGCATGCCATTTGGTATCTCTACAGTTTGCAGAGGTAGGCAACAGTCTATATTCTCAGAATTTCTTAAAGTTGGCCAAACTGAGAATGTAGAGTACAATTAACAGCCTGTTTTCTGATAGTCTATCCTAATTTCCATGTGAATAGCTGCCAAGAGCCAGGCCCAGAGAAGTTTTCAAGTTCATAGCCCTTCCTGTTTAGACAGGTGCTCTAAGGTCTAAGAATTAAATGCTCTAAGAATTTCTGAGCTCTAGCAAAGGAGTCCTTGGCATTTGGATGCCTGGCGCTTCAACTATACAAAAACTAACAAATATGTTGGTTTTTTATTATAGAAAAATTAACTTGGGTGATATTTCATTTTTATGAGAAGTCTTGTTTTTCTTTCCAAAATACTTTAAACTTTCAGGGAATGCAAACTCTAAGTTGCAGCCAGATCTGATAAATGCAATTAGATAATATTAAAGAGAAAAACAGTTCTTCCAAAAACCCAGTCCATAACCTAGTGAGAAAAAAAAAAGATATTTTCCTAAGTAGTGGTATTGTAAATATTTTTTTTACTAACTGAAGGTCTGCTTTTGAATGTTGTCAGTATGTCATGACCCTCTTTTATCAGTAAGACATTAAATTCCAGTAATTAATACACATTAAGGAACAAACAAGATGTCTTTATAAACATTTTAATTTGTCAACAAATTATCTTCAGTGGCTTTCCAGAGAATTGAAATTCACTTTAGTTGTGTAAATCAATAAGAATTGTGTCTTATGCATCCAAGTTATGATTTCCAGAATGCCACATATTTGTAGATATGTCTTCCTAAGAAATTGTGTAGAAAAAACCTCTTTGTTCTCAGGGAAGAGGTCAGATAGGCAACAGTGATGTGGCAAATAATTATTTCCACAGCAAAGAAAAATGGAGTGAGTGCTGCATGGAAGGAAGTTATCTTTCCATGCCCTCCAAGGGGAGTGTTGGCTGTAAGGACCTGGGATGTCTGGAATGAGTCTATGATGCTGCACCAAGAAGTGGCCTCCTTAAATTAAAATTTGGAAGATTTCACTTATGGACATCTTGTTTCTGCCCTGAAGTTATTTGGATACAAGAGTGACGGTTACTTCAGAGTTTCTTTTGTGTATAAACTTAGGATAGGCATCTTGCCCAAAGATAATTGCCTCTTCAGACTCATCCTCACCTCTGTGCTGTAAGGCATTCTGGCATCTAAGGACAGGACCACCTGTGGGAATGGAAGATTCTGGAGACTCAGCAAAGTGTTTTAATTTCCATAAGGGCAACAGATGTGCTGCACAGATCCTCTCTGTGGAGGGCTTTGTGGTCTCCCCATGGGGATCCTGCTGGTGGCCTGGCGACATTCAGACATTCAGAACAGCTGCTGTTATTTTCATTCTGGCTGGCTGTATCCAGACTCTGTGGGATGGCAGTGCAGCTGCTTTCCTTTTGGGACAAGACATGAAGCAGAGAAATTTAGGATTTCTTTAGAAAGGGAAACTAGTTTTAAGATACAAAGGCTTTGTTAGTGATGTTACGGTTTTTGTTTGAATTTTTGTTTTTGTTTTGATTTTTTTTTCCCTTGGCCTGACAAGCATAACTATCATTATTAGATTTTTTATAAACTGCTGGTGATCAAATAGCATACCAAGTAATGTATCAATGTGCAAGCCAAAGGAAATACTTGCCATCCACATAAAAAAAGCACAGATATGATTCTAGTTACTTTAGCCAATTACTTCCGTCAAGATAGTCACCTCTATTTTACATCCTCTGAACTTTAATACACTATCTAGCAACTACAGTGGATTTGAAAACCTTAAAAGATACTTAATATTTCTGGCTTGGTGGGATGAAGGAGTGAGATGAGTAGGGTAAAAATACTGATGTCTTTGTAAAGCTTAAATTCTTATTAATCCTTTGCTGTCTACATGTGTGCCCTCACTGCTGTGTGGGAGCCTGCCATGCCAGTTGACCTTGCCTGGTCACCATGGCCCCACCAAGCTGATTTATTATCCTCTCAATAGGACAGGGAGAGGAAATAGTATGAAAAGTCCATGGGTTGAGAAAAGGACAGGTGGATGACTTACCAATTACCATCAAAGGCAAATCAGACTCAGTTTGGGGAAATTATTTTAGTTTGCCAATTATTAACAGAGTGGGATAGTGAGAAAAAAACCTAAACTAATCCCATCCTCTCCCAACCCCTCCCTTCTTCCCAGGCTCAGTTTCACTCACAAGTCTCTTACCTCCTCCTCCCAAGTGCCACAGGGGGATGGAGAGCAGGGGTGGTGGTCAGTTCACAACATTTTGTTTCTGTTCCTTCTTCCTTCTTCCACTATTCCCCTACTGCAAAGGCCCCTCCCCTCTTTTAGGAGACACTTGACAAATTTCTCCAGTGTGGGGCTTCCCATGGGCTAGAGTTCTTCACAAACAGTTCTTTACATGGGCTGCAGCCCTTAGGAACAGACTGCTCCAGTGTGTGTCACCTTCCAGAAAACCTGCTCTTACATCGACTCCTCTGGGGCCTCAGTTCCTGCCAGGAACCTGCTCCAGCATGGACTCCATGGACGACAGCTTCCTTCAGGTCACATCCACCTGTTCCTGTGTGGCATCCTCCATGGGCTGCAGGAGGACAAACTGTATCGTGATTTTCCCCATGGTCTGAAAGGGAATCTTTGCTCCAGCACCTGGAGCACCTTCCCCCACTCCTTGTTCACTGCAAGGTTGTCTCAGCCCTCACTCACAGTTGCTGTGGAACAGTTTTTACCTTTTCTTAAGTATGTTCCCACGGGGTAGTTCCCAATGCTGCAGGTGAGCTCAGCTGTGCCCAGCGTGGATCTCTTTGGGAGCTGACTGGAACTGGCTCTGTTCAACATGGGCTAACTCCAGGTGTCTTCTCACAGTAATCGCCTCTGTACCCGCCCAAATTTTGCCAAACCCAATACCCAATATTTCCTGTTTAGGAATGTTTCCACCAACAGTGTCTTCTTGTTCTTGGGGTAACTGTCTCAAACTTCTCGATGAAAGGAGCCATCAGAACTATTTGGGGACCAGCCCCTTCATCACCCACAATGTGGGTGGTACTAGGGCTGCACGATCAATGATAACAGCCAGGGGAAACTTTTTTCTTGGAAAAAGTCCATCTCTATTAGAATACTATAAACCTTGAAAAATCTAAATCCCCTTTAACACAAAGCATGAGATGCCTTTGCTAGCCACAAGAAGTGCACCATGAGACAGAGGAACAGGAAGAACACTGCGACCTCAGCAGGATGGATCCCCACCAGCCAAAAAACATTAGTCCTGACACAGGGGCAGGCACACCCAAAAACGACTTCCCCTGCCATCCCACCGTTTGCCAATTCCTCCAGAGTTTCCTGGGTTGTCCTCAATAAATGGAGATAGTAAAACCTTTCCTGGTAGGGTCACTTTTGTCTGAATGTTTCCCTACTGTGTCCACTGCCAGCCTGCAAACAGGGTACAAAAGTGTACCCAGCAAATGTTTCCTGGCTAATAGAGTTAGGTATTAGGCAAGCAGAGCTAATGTGCTGCCAGGCTAAGTGCTGCTTCTTGGAGCAAAGTGAACTCTGATAGTGCTGAATTTCTGTTTCCCTATCTCTGCTTTTTATCTCAGGACTTTATCTTTTTCAATCTCTTTATTTTTCATTTTCCATGCTTGAACTCCTAAGTCTTAAGAGATCAGTAACTATGTTCAGTCTGGGTTTTCAGTTTTTGTATCTTGTGTGGCTTTGGCTTGCATATTTTTCACGGCCTAGGAGTAATTTTGCCAGCACATTTGAGTTAAGTTCATAGACTCATGCTGTGCCAAAACAGTCCTTGAGTCACTGGCTGAACCTCTGGATCATTGACTCCTAGTGCTGGTAAGGACCTGTGGGGCCAGTACATTAATATTGATACCAATACTAAATTGTTCTTTAACACTGAGTGGCAGCTCAACTAGGTTCCCAGCAAACTTCCAGTGCTTCACTACCTTACATTTTAAAAGATTTTTCTGCTGTCTTGCTTAACTTGTCCCCTGCTTCTGTTTAAACCCATTACTTATCTCTTTGCTTTGAGAACAGATGATTTCCTTGCTTGCTGTAGTGCTATGCATACAGGCTGCCAAGAGAGAAATTAACCCCTCCAAGAAATCTCTTGAGGTATTTCTGTAAGCTCTTTTTTCCATAAACTTATCAGTAGGATTTTGTTTTAGAAGATGGGCCCCAAGTTATGAGGCATTCAGCATTGATTTTAGTTTCTTATGAAAGTTGCAGAATGGCTTTTGCTCAGCTGGCAACTATCCCCTTTAGCCAGGAGCTCAGTGAGCTCAGTTTCCTATTTGCACCATGATCTGGGAACAGCCTGGGCATAGGGAACAGACTACAGGGTTAAGGTCTCTTCTGAGGTATGGAGCAACACTATAAGCACCTCTGATCTAAGTTTCATTCAACTTTGTGATAGAATAACCTTTTATGTGTCCAGAAAATTGAAGTTAGCTTTACCTGAATATGTTTAACCCTTCCCTAGATGAAAATGATGTGTAGTGATTAGAGGATATCAGGCCCACCGCTGAATGCAGATGGTTACCCCAGAATTTTTGCCAAAGTTTCTCACATGAAGAAATGAGGAAGACCCTGATTCTGATGAAACCTCAGAAACTTGAGCAGGGAGTAATTTATGAGCTTTTGAATGTAGGAGTCTGAACTGTTTGGCCGAAACATTGTGCGATTTCATTGTCGCAGGTTGGCTGGCTTTTTTTTAGCTCTTTTGCATTTTTTTTTTGTCATATGTGAAGTGCACCCCCCAGACCACTTCAAAGGAAATGCTATACCAAGAACTGGGGAGACCATGGGTGGGACATAGGTAAGATTTTTGCATACTGGCACATAATTGCTACATCTTTGTGCATTGATGTGGAGTTGTTGCATGCTGACAGTAGAGCCCCAGGAACACTGGAAGGGACAAACAGAATTCACAACTCTGCCAGGGAAGGGAAACTAAAGGTTGAATGACCATAGGAGAAAATCTTTCCCTCACAGACTTATTTTAGCTATTGGTGCAGATAACTGCATTTTCAACACCTCCTTTGATCAGCTTAGGTTCAGTGAAGCTGTTTCCTTCATTAAAAACTGTTCCTGATTCTCCAGAGACTTTTCAATCTGTTCTCAGGGAGCTGCTGCTTGACTTGACCACGCAAAGCTGTTACTTGTTTTCAAGCAAAATCTGTTTCAAAGTGCCTTCTGCCATCTGAGTGTCCCCTCTCTGTGCTCCCCAGCCAGCAGATTTATTGCACTATAATTGTGCTAAAAAGAAATAATTTGTAATAAAGGAAAACCTATGCTAGTGGTAAAAGAGACATGATTAATTGGAATTATGAGATGCTATCTCTTATGGGTACTTAAAGTAAATTGCTACAGTAATTTCCATGTTCTGCTCTGTTCAGTGGGAGGTGTCTCAGAACCAAGCTGTGTATCTTGCTGCTACAGATATGAACTGCCAAGCCAGATAAAAAGAGCTCACAGTACTATCTGGTACAAGACAAGCAGAGAAATCTCTGCAAAAGACCCATCCACAGAGAACAAGCCACTTCTCTGCTTTCTGAGTTTTCCAAACGGTAGGTCAAATTTTTATATTGTCATTTAACCAGAAATAATAGATGTATTTGATAAGAAAGTTTATTTCAGTTCACTTATGTGCTTCTTTATCTCGAGAAATAATATTGGATTAAAATAGTGGGCATGCTTCCATGATAGACAAATAGTGTTGGGGCTAACATAAAAATTTACCTTGTAGTGAAGTGTATTTAGAAATGGATTTTGCCATCAGCTTCCTGGCACATATATTTATTAATTAGTAAAAGACACAGAAAATCTTTACTCTGAAACTGATTTTACAGAGTTTAGCATATTTACATATTTTTTGTTTAAAAATATTTTAAAATAATAATGTGTATATCAATTCTAGAAATTCCATGCTTTAGTACTGAAATTCCTAAATTTTACACTTGCACCTGTAACTAGTGTAATTGTTAACTCTTGTGAATGCTAGTTCTGGAATATGTTCAGTTTCACTGTTGCAGTTTTAACAGGATATTTTCAGTCAGAATGGATTTTCTGGTTTGATAGAAGAATGAAAATCACTTCCAAAAGGTGTATGGATGTATGTATCAGTAAAAAAAATCCCACAAAACTGCTTTTTCATGGTATGCTTACATTGTAAGGTCTGTTAAGTCTTTTGGGTAGAAATTGCAATACTGTTTCCAGGTTTTGTTAGTATGCAGTATACTGTTTACTTATATAAACAGTATTATAAACCTTTTGTTGGAAAATAGAATTTTGGAAAGAAAATCAGAAATATGTTACTAACACAGTTGCCTTCAGAGAAGTTATGAGTTAAGCCCCACAGGCCACTGCTTCTGCAATACACACAGGGGGTTCCCCCTTCTCTCACCTTCCTTTGGTAGTGGATCATTAGGGACTAGGTTTTGACCTACTTAGATAGTTATCCCAAATTTTGGATCTAGTGCTTTTTCAGCACTACACTGAAGCTTTAGTTTACACTAAGCTTAGGCTTACACTCATACCATGCAGTCATTTGAAGCTGTAGGAAGAAGCTGTAGGGCACTGTAGAACCAGTCCCTCTCTTGCTGTTTTCTGTCTAGACCTGCAACCTCTGTTTCAGTCCATATTGAGGTAGTTTGGTGTTTCCTGCTGACTTTGGAAAATGCAAACAGAACCATGTTGCTTTTTTAGTTGCACGAGCTCTTTGAATTTTCAGGGAACAATTGTCTTTTATTAGAGTCCTCTGTATTGTACATATTCACACACACAGCCCCCAAACCCTACTTGAACTGCTGCTGGTACACAGCAACTGGAAAATGGAGGGAAATTCAGTAAAGCAATCATCAAATTTGGTGGGGAGCATCTCAGCTTAAATATTTTGTATTCTTTTGGTGCAGGCTGGTAGCCCAGTATGTGTAAGGTCTCTCAAAGACATATTTTTTCAGTAGAAAGAAGGCTAACTGCAGCAACTGGAAAGTATGGAGATAGGAAATGATGAATTTTTTACTCCTGAGTCATTCTGGCACTTGTTAGAAAAGTTGGTGAGAGCAAGTAATTGGCTGTCTCCCTTCCTGGATAAAGCTGTGTCTCAGAAATGGTGAAAGCACATCTCCTTGCAACTTTCTGGTAATCACCAGCCTCCTGTTTCTGGGACTGCAATAGCACTGGCAATAAAGGACTGGACTTGCCGGTGTCTCCAACAGTGGTATTACTTGTGGCTAAATTCCTAATCAACACTTACAAATAAAATATCAAATGAGAAAAAACCCCTCATTTCAGAAGGACTCTAAAATTAGTCTATGAAATTATTTTTCTTTAAAAATCAACCAGTTTAGTTTTTGTCATCTTGCTCAGGTATCACTCACTTAAACAAGATAGCTCTAAAAAGTAGAAGGACATTAATATAACTGCTGGCACACCTTGTTGGGGACATATAAGTTGGTGGAACAAAATCAAACACTGGATGGGGAAAGGCTCCCAGTAGAGGAGGAATATTCTGGATATTTTTGCTCCCTGCTAGTGTTAGAAATAACTTCTAGGAGCAAGCCTCATGCTCTAAATGATGAGCTTTGCTGTGCTGATGCTGTAAATTTCATTTTGCCATTTTGTGTCGTATCTTTTTCTCCTAAGTGTCTGTCCAGTCCCAGGTCACTCATGAACCCTGTTCTGGTTCACATTGTTCATTTCTTTCAGGGCAAAACTCTTGATGTTGAAGAGTACCCTCTAAAAAATTAAAGAAGTCAATAGATTTGCACATGTATCTGGTGCTTTTCTCCAGCAATAATGAAAGCAAGTAGATCCTCACACATAATATTTTCCTGACTCATTCCCTGTAAAAGGCATGACATCAGCTTTGCTGTGACATTAATGCTGAGATGCTGCATTTTTTGGTCTAAACCTCATCTCCTCTGTGATTTGTGAATATCTCTGCACAATACCTACAATGAAATTCTCACACTTTTCTCTTTGAACGGTAAGTTTTGTTACTGTATTTTCAGAGTTTAAAAATAACCCTCTGGATATTATTAAACCTTCTAAAAAAATAAACTTTCCATATCAATACAAAGATGATGATATTTCTGAAACCTCAAAACTGAGCTTGCTCTGAATTTCAGACTTGGGAAAATCATAGGACTTGATAAGTCTTGTCGATGTTTATTTAGTCTGGAAGTTTTTGGCACTGAAATAAAAATTTCTTGCAGTAAGTGTGACGACAGTACTTAATATTTCTTGCCTGGTTTTCACTAGTCCCCTTGTGCTACTATCTGCAAGATAAATTTTATTTCCTTTCAAACTTGATTTCTCTTGAAAACAACTTGTCTACTGTCTGTAGGAGCCAGTGGCTGCTGCTCACTCATGCTTTCAGGACAATAGAACCCACTGCTCTGTGATCTGCAGAGAAGAGCTGCATTCAAGGCTTTTTAATGGTAAGTAGAATCCTTACAGCTATGTAGTGTAGCTGGATTGCATGCCTGCTGTCTCCTGATGTATTCCTGGGTTAGGTCAGCTTAATGGCCATGATCAAATGGCCAGTTTTTTTAAATAAAGGGGTTTGCTGCAGGGTTCTCAACCTATACCATGAGATGTGAATTACAGCTGGTGTATATCAGTTAGACACAAATGAAAACATCAGTGAGGATGAGGATGAGGATGAGTATGAGTATGAGCAGCAGGATCTGCCCTGCTGCTGTTAGCTAAGTACAATATTATGCTCCTTTACCTACCTTTCCAGTCCATTTCTTCAGTTCTCATTCAGCTTAGCATTGTTTATGACACTCACCTGGTTTTGATCTTACTGCTAAACACTTACCTAGAGAAGCTGTTACTGAAGATAACTCCCCTTTCATAAAAAGACAAAAATGTATTGTGCACCTAACCAATTGATTGGATGTAACCTTAATTCAAAACCAGGGTATACATTTTCAAACCCAGGATCTCTCCTTTTCTAAGTTGATGTGCACTTGACTGTGAAGAGAATACAAATGTACATTCATCTTCCTTTTAAAAAAAAGCAAACAAGTTAAAAGAGGCTTCTGCCTGAGAAGTACCATGACTCCCACTGGAGTAAGTAATTCCCTGACTCCCACTAAACAAAGTCATAGCTGTAGTTTCAATGATGATAGAACAAATAACATCACCTCAAAGCTGCAAAACCACTGCTGTATACACAAACACACACACACACACACACTGTAGAGAGCAGCTCACATGATGCAGTTTATCACTGCATGATATCATTTTCTGTTCAATTTCCTGATGTACATCAATACAGCATTACTGATGCAGTCAGAGTATATTCTAAGATATCACTGTTTTTCTTCTTAGTTTCGAAATACGATGGGGCATATAGATTTGATCCTCCTATCTACCTTCCTCTCGGTTTCCATGACATCTGAAACATGTAAGTCATGTTTTAAAAATACTTTCTGATAAGGTTTGTTCTGTAGAAATGTGTAGGCTGTTTCCAAATTGGTGGTTTTATTTTTAACCCTAAAGTTAGTGAGTTCACCTCAGGCCAGAAATCACAACTTAAAATCTAGCTTTTAATGTATATTAAAATGCAGCAAACACTGTCCATTTCTATGAAAGCAAGTCTAGGTTCAACTTTGCCACTTGGCACCTCTGCAAGCAGAAAGAAAAGAGTCTTCTTGAGAGAATTTGAGAGTAGCTGGTGCTCCAGGTCCCAGCTGGGCACAAACTCCAAGAGCATGCTTTAATTGCACTGAGCAGCACATATGCACCCTGCTGAGTCAGGGGTGTAAATGGGTGCTGTCCTCCACAGAAATGCTCTTTAATGCCTTGAATTTGGGGGTGTCAATTGAAAAATGCAGTGTAACAATAACGTTTCCCTGCACAGAGGGAATGTCCAGAATGGCAAACTGTTTCTGATGGGCCAGCTCTACTGGCTCAGCTATATAATGCTGACCAGTGACACAGAGTTGCACTGCACTAATGTACTTCCATTCTCGAGCTGAGATGCTCATTTGGCTGAAAAATTCTGTAAGATATGATCTCTAAATATTTCTCCATATTGTCAGTTTTACAATAGGAATACTAAGGTTCAAGCAAATTAGATTTACTAAGATGCCAAATTCTGCTGAAGAATTTGCTGAGATGATTTTCATGGGTGTCATTGAGTTTAGATGAGGCCTTTCTTTTTCAATGTCTTCCTTCTCCACACAATTTTTCCTCAAAGAAATCTGTATTTCCAATGTGTTTCACCTTTGGTGGGGCAATGTTGCCTTTTCTGACCCCCCTCATGTGTCCCAGTGTCTTTGCAAGGCTTGTGGGTGGGAAAACTGTTAAAAATTACTGGATTGGGGTTACTCATACTCATACCTGGCTAATTTAGGAGCCCCAAATTAATAAGCAAGATGACAATATCAGTGGAGATGGGACACTTCTTTAGGAAGAACAAGAGCAGAAGTGTTCATCATGTAGAGATTCTCACCTCCTGATTTGTGCACCTACATGTCTAAAGCCACCACTGCAAAGAGTCATTTTTGATAGACGCTGTCTATTTTGGTTAGCTGTTTGGTTATCTACTCTCATTTTCATGCTTCCTTATCTGCTGCAGTTCCTCTGCCAATCTCAATCTTTGTCCTTTCACCATCCTTGCTCATACTTCCATTATTTCTTCTCAGAATGCAATTTAACTTTCAGATTAATGTTTGTTTTCAGTGGCCAGCATACTGTTCAGGTACCTGAGCACTTAAGTATTTGTCAAAATTTCTTCATTCTAGTTTCTCTGGATCCATTTCAGTATTCAAAAGTAGAAGTATATGCAGCTAAAAAAAATTAAGTATTTAATGTCTTACTCCCAAATTTTCTTATGTGTGATCACGTGGTTTATTTTTCTAAGCTTCTTATTTATCTCAGTTATTTCTGTATCTTTTCACCTTCCCACCTTCTCATCAGATTCTTCCTTTCAGGCAATCACATTACTTTCATTTTTTCCCACCCCATATTAATGAACTTCAGAGAGAAGCTGTTTTTTTTTGTGATTTTATTTTATTTTATTTTATTTTGTTTTATTTTATTTTATTTTATTTTATTTTATTTTATTTTATTTTATTTTGTTTTATTTTTTATAAGGCTCTAATCTACAGACTTCATTCTTCTGTGATCTTTTTTCTTCCAGAAAAAAAAAATCAATTTAATTTTTCTGTATTAAAAAGGCAGGAAACAAAAGCACTAATCTAGGAAAGATAACTACATTAAAGCCAGTTTTTTCTTTGTTTTAATTAATTTTTTGAATAAAAACAGTATTTTAGGCAAAGATTTACATAATAAGCTCATTGTAAGAAATTACTATTCTTTCAGTTAAGTGCTCTTGTTTTTTACTGTGTGTCTGCTTAGAACCTAGGGATTTGTTTGTTTGCTTATTTGTTTATTTGTGCCTCCCCCGTTAGTTACTGTTTTTGGAAACAAATGGCTCCACAACTCAAGGTAAACAAAATTTTTATTGAAAAAGAATCTAGTGAAAATAAGCTTGCTCTGTATCATCACTGAAAGCTCAAGGAGGGTAGAGGGACATGACTGGCCTACTTACCCAGGAATGCCCAGTTCTTTGTCTCAGGGGACAAAGGTTTAATTTATCTGAGATTTTAATTTTTTGTTCATTTGCAGTTGACCCTATGGAAGGTGAGGCTTTAGTTATAAAATGTCCCAAACGGAATTCCTCGGTGAAAATCACCTGGTATCGCGTGGATACTCACAAAGTCATTCCTGCGGAAGAGGAGGGATCACGAGTATTTTCCACAGAACGATTCCTTTGGTTTCTGCCAACTTCTAGAGAGGATTCTGGAAACTACACTTGTGTAACACATTTGTAAGTGCCACATAGAAAGTGGAAGGTGTAAGACTGGCAAGAATATATATTTTGATAATATATTCCAATTATAATTTGTGGAAATGATGATTTTTTTTCATAAGTTTTCACCCTGCAACCTCTATTTTTATGGCAGATCATTAAAACTAAGTTGTGATTGAAATACAATAATCATCTACATGTTTATAGAATTACATAGATTTGTTATAAACATTAGTATATTCCATGTGAAAATGCAATCACTGACATACCTTATTCCATTTTCGAAGTTCAAATAATCGCACAAAGTCATACAACATGAGTGTGCAAGTGCATCCATACAAGCCAGGAGAATGTTTCCCAAGTCGGATTCGTTACCCAAATGACACTGGAAGAGGAAAAATTATTTGTCCTACCATTGATAACTATAAGAATGCTACTATTGTCCAATGGTATAAGGTAAATAAAACCCTGATAGTGCCAATGTAGGTCAGAATACTGAGAAGCTCTTTGCAACCAAACACATTTTTCTTTTCCAGGACTGCAAACCTCTTCAGGGACAGAGATACTTCAACAAAGAGAAATATATTTATATTGAGAATCCAAGAAGGGAGGATGATGGTTATTATACTTGTCAATTTATTTATACCCATAAAGGAAATGTGTTTAATGTATCAGCAACAAGAATTTTCATAAGTGAGGGTAAGACAGTAATTCTGTAGCTTGCTAAGATAAAAAGACTAATGTCAACTTAGAGCAAAGGAAAGTCCTTTTGTATATTGAAAAGAAAAAGAGTTGTGGTTGGTTTGTTTTATCATCTTATTTAAGATCTAGATCAGTTTCATTAGACGAATTTTGTGGATGGTCACCCACATAGAGCAAGATGGGATAAAGTCAGACCTGGTCTTGTCCAGTTTTTTGTTGAAAAGATTCTGATGACTCTGGTTAGGTGCTGTGGTTGGTAGAGTTCTCTGGCAGCACATTTCTGAAATGAAGGATCTCTTGGTCCATCTCAACCATCTAACATTTATTTGATAGTAGGACTGAAAAAACTTTTAAATTTGTCCTGAGTGAGACAAAATGAACAAGATAGATACATAGAAATAGAAAATGGATGGATCTCAGTGATTACTATGTCAGTGATTTTGAACATAGCCAATATGACTGAGGTGTGTGAACTTTGGATTGCCTCTAGGATGCAGTCTCCTCAGGGAGGCTTTGTATTTGGATGGTGGTCAGGAAAGGGCAAACAGCAATCTGCAGTTTCAGATTGCATCAACTTGCAAAACTTCAAAATGTGTTTTCAGTTCTGCAATCAGATCAGTAGAAAAATAGTTAGAATGACCTTTTCTTGGGGGGTGATGGAAGGCTTGAGTTTGGCTCATGTGGCTCATTGTTTTGCTGCTGTTTAGTTTGTTTGGTTGTGTTTTTTTAAAAAAAGTAATGTCCATTTGCAGACTGACCATTTTCTCTGGGGAGACACACAGCTTATGGGCAGAATGCAGACTTGGAGCGTGTGAGCCTTGGATACAGTTTTTGCTGCTGTGCCCAGATCTCAGTAGCAGAGTTTGTTCTGATTATTCTGAGCTGGACACAAGAGAGATTGAGCAGAGACCTAGTTCAGTAGCTGGGAAATGTGCTTTTCCTCCTTTTCTACCTGTTGCTCTACAGGATCACGACCGTGCTTTACATGATACTTCCCTGCCTAACAATTTTTGTTTGAATGTACTTCCATCAAAACGTCTCTAACTGTTCTGGAATACTGCTCTTCCTGGGTTACAACAAAAATTTCTGGGTTTTATTTGGCCTAAAGGCATTCAAATTTACAAAAAATTTGGTACATCCAGGCAGATCTTGAAGTTCATCTAACTTTCTTTTGAAATCATTGCAGAAAGATCACGACATAACGTGTGAAATCTGGGCTGGGTCTGGCATGTCTGCTCTAGGTTTTGCTAAATCAAAGTACTTAATGACAACTTTGAGTTTTTATCAGACCTTAAAATTAGTATTCTGATGAGTGGAGCTGTTATGTTTTGTTAATATTAGAGAATTATGATACACATTCCTGCTTGCAGATCCAAGCTGATCCAGAGGACTTTCTGCCTCTGGATTCTGGCAGCTAAGAACTTAGCATAGTCAGATAGCTGGGAAGTTACTGGCTCTTTCCTGACTTCTTTTTTATCATATCCAGTCAGTCTGGAAGCAGGGACTTAAATGTGTTCCTACAGATTTTTTTTTTGGGAAATACGGGTTCCACAGTGGTGCCTTGAGATGGAAAAGCTTAATGAGGAAAGGGTTAGAAAGCAATATATTTGGAGTTCAGATATTGCATTAAAGTACATATTAGCTATTTCATATAATGGATATGAGTAATTTCTCAAATGTCTCTTAATAAAACCCCAAAACAGCTGAGAAAACACACAAGCCTATAACACCATTTGCTTTTTCCCCCACTCAGCAGCTAAAACAGTACTTCAAAAACGAAATTTTTCCTTACTTTCTATGTACAAATATAAAAATTAAATAGGTGGGGAGAAAATTCTGACAATATTAACATGTACATGCTCCCCAGAGATTTTTGGTTGTAGGAATAAAACCCAATGATCCCAACGGGTACGTGAAACACTGTTAATTTGAAATGTGTTTTGTGATCATAAAATATTAATTGTACAGATTACAAACCTGTAATTAACCAGAATTACATATCTTACAAAATGCACTTTCACAACTTGTTAATGCATGCTTTCTTTTCCTCTTTAATTTCCAAAGTGAAATACTCACCCCTACCACCTCAAATCATACTTCCAAAGAATAAAGATGTAGTAGAAGCAGAGCTTGGTGAGTACAAATTTTAATTTGTTTTAAAATTAACATGTTGTAGTGGTCCAGCAAACACGGGTATCTTCAAGAAGATGTAACGATGGAACTTTTAATCAGAGTTTTGCACCACAATATTTACCATATTTAATTCCTTCCAAGCCCAGGGGTGTAAGTTAGATATAACTGATGGGTTATTTAGGCATTAAGTGAAGTTTAAGAAGAGTTAAATAACTTGTTCTAGTCTCACTGGGATAGACTAGGATTATTCACAGAGAGAATCATTACATCTCAGCTGAAAGGTGACAGCTTCCATCCACTTCAAAGAGGGCTGTGGCTAAATCCCCCAAAACTGCTTGATGGTACCCGAAGAGGGAAGGATGGACTATTCTTGTGACTAGAGCTCTTCCTGGCTACTTTCAGTCCCCATGTGGAGACAGTGCCTGTGTCTCTGTTGAGGAATGAAGGAGAGCAAGGGGCTGGTTGCTGGCCCTGAGGAGCACTGCCTGCCCCATACCCGTGCTGGCTAGCACTGATCAGACCAGTCTGCTTGGAAGGTACTGGGAGGGCTGAAGGACAGGACCCAGCAGTGGATTTAGACAGAGCCAGTTGGACAGCCCAGGATGTAGAACTTGCTCCTGGCTCCCTTCTGTTCAGGGCTATTGATGTTCTCAGGGATTCACGTTCATTCTGGGTAGCCTTCAGGAGAAGGTGTTTCTGGTAGGACTGAGAGTTGTCTGGGGATCTTTGTAGTCAGTGGAGAAAGGTGGAGCTCTCCAGCAAGAGACTAAATCCACCTGAAATCTAAAGAAGTAATCCAGCATGCCTGTCTCCCAGGGCAAGGGGGGTGAAGCTGGGCCAGTGGGAGAAGGGATTGTGACCACCACTGCTCTGTTTCTGTCCTACAGCAAGACTGCTCTGGCAGCAGTTACTGCAGAAACCACAGGGCACAGCCCTCTCTGTGCCACGTGCTCGGGCTCAGAGACTTCTCAGTTGACTCCTATTCCCATTCTTTTTTTCCTCTTTCCCCCAGTTGTTTTGTTGCTCAGAAATCAGGTGGTGTCTGCTCGAGGACAGGCTTTCTCTAGTAAGGTGGTCAGTGCCTAGTGCTCTGCGGGCTCTGCCCATCGCTCTGACAGTGCTTACACAGAGCAAATTCACTTTTCATTAGAAACCCAATTGCTGTACTGGTTCTATTCTCTCCTGTTTGCAAAAATGAAGGCATTTCTCCATGCTCCCTAATACCAATTCATGATCTAACCATAAGATTTGACAATCTTATCTAAGACCTGCTTAGATGCCGACTTACATGGAAACAATTTAACATGTTTTAATTATACTTTCTTTCAGTGCAATGGTGACCCTTACTTTGGAATAAATATTTCCTAATGGGAAATATTTAATAAAAAATTTCCTGGTTTAGTTTTGCTTGGACTGGTTTACTTGACTTTTGTCCAGCTTGAATAAAATCCAAGATAAGGCTGCATACAAGTCTTATGCAAAATAATATATACTGAAATTTAATTAGGTTATTTCTGTGTACATTTGTGTGTCAACCACCATATCCTTTCTGTGTTCCTCACTAGCTGATTATATGTGTCAAGCATCACAAGTAAAGGGTACGTTGCCTTCATCATAATAAATATAAATAATTCCTTTTGTAATCCTTGGTGTGTTATTAGATCATTTGTTGAAAAATTCCTGTTAATATATCTTTTTGTCTCTTCTATGTATCATTTTGTCAGCAGTAGTTCAGAAAAATATGTCAAAATCGTTATGAGAAAACTCACAAGTTGTATGAAGATTTGTAGAAAAAGATGTTATGAGGAAAATAAAATAATGTTTTTCATCAAGGAATGTTTACATCTCTGTATCCTGATTAGGTGCTGCTTTGTCTCTGAAATGTCAGGCCCGCCTGGGGATTAAGAAACAGCCACTGGCTGCTGTCAGATGGGATGTGGATAACATCCCAGTGCAAAGCCTTGTTTCTTCAAGATTTCATGAAGAAACTAATTTGTAAGTGCATATAACAGATACAGACACATATAACAGAAAGAATAATCTTTCTTCTATGCAAAGTGTGCCTAGCAATTGAAACCAATGGTAACAGCTCTTTCTCTTTCTCTTTCTATTAGTTTTGATGGGCATGAGCAAGTATACTATGAAGAGACCACTTTGAATATTACTGAAGTAAGAAAGGAGGATCTGCAGTCAAATTTCACATGTATAGCATTGAACGCAATGTACAACACAAGAGTCACGGTGACATTACAACTCAAAGTGCAATCTAAGGGTAGGATTTTTTCTTTTTGATTCTTTACAATTTGGACTTAGTTTGAAATGTCTTGGTGAGTTTATTTTATTATTTGTTTCAGATAGTAAAAAGTTTCAGTTAATAGGAAGCAAAACCAGCCTGCTTCTTCCCTACAGGTGCCAACCAGTTGCAGAATTCTCGTGGCTAAATCCTTGGGGTTGGGGAGTGAGTGGGACATCATTCAAACAGTATCAGCAAGAGATTAAATATGCAGAAATATGCAGGACAGTATCAGCTCTGTGATAAGAATATCCTGTTTCTAGGATATTTCTCCACTGTGACAAATCAAACTATTGTTTCTAGTGTAAAAGTGTGGCAGAAAATAGGCAAACTTTAAATGCAAGGGTTTCAGCTGCTGGTTTGCCAGTTTGTATATCTTCTTTGCTATACTGCATCCACTTGTAGTGCCCTTTTTGGACTGAATGTTGTGTGAATCACATCTTCAAAATCACTATCTCCTCTGAGTGCCACTGTGTTCCCTCTGTGCCACACAGAGATGTGAGTAGCCCTTCAAAGGTTTTTCCTTGGCTTTGTTTTTAAATTCCTGGTTCTAGTGGTATCTGAAAGAGAAGGAAAATCCAGGGCAGTAAATGATGGGCACAGGGACAGGGACAGGGATAATCCTTAGCTCATAAGGGAATTTTCTTTTTTAATAGGGATAGCCAGATCCCTAAGCACTGTTGCCAACACCTCTGAATCAGATTCTTAGGGCAGAAAATGCTATTTTGTCTCTGGAGGCTCAAGAAGCCGCTGTGATCGTTTCCTTTTTCATCCCTTCAGATATGCTGAACCACCAAGAATCATGGAATCATAGAATGGTTTGGGTTGGAAGTAACCTTAAAGATCATTTAGTTCCAAACCCCCTGCCAAGATCAGGGACACCTTTCACTAGACCAGGTTGCTCAGAACTCCATCCAACCTGGCCTCTTACAGTTCCAGGGATGGGGCATCCCAGCTTCTCTGGGCAGCCTGTTCCAGTGCCTCACCAGCCTCACAGGAAAGAATTTCTTCCTAACATATAATCTAAAACTACTCTCTTTTCTCGAGGACTTTGAAAGTAAATGTCAAGACCTTGAACAGGGATTGGTTTTCTATAAGAGTGTAGTGGGAAGAGTAAAATCAAGTGTACTGTGATCGCAGGGTGTGCACAGACCCATGTCCTGCTGTATTCTCGACTGCTCGTGACTTTCTACAGGATCATGGCTTCAAAGCCTGGACAAATTTCCTTGCTGTAGCCTAGACTAGAAGGGATGTAGGTGAATTGTAACAGCAGGATAGCACCCAGCAGGAAGATGGCAGGAGGTGTTTTGGTTGGATAGGTGAGTTTGAGTGCAGCATCACTCAGGAAGCTGGAAGCACAGCAGGTCTGCACTGAAATACCTGAGTGTGGGAGCGTACTTGCAATGAGAGGGAAGGAAACTGAGTAATAGCTTCTGCTCACTAGTTTATCAATACAAGTCCTTTGTTGGTCCCATATTACAGACTAGATGAAGGAGAGCATATAGGATATCCTGTATTCATCCCATAAATCATTGAATCTAATTTCTGTTATAGACAAATCTTACTTTGTTTTTTATTTATAGCTCTTCAGTAAATATTCATGCATGCTGTGACCCTGCTTTCACTGCTACCTTTTTTGTATGGATATTTGTGCCCTTGTCCTTGTTGCTGCTGTTGACAAGGTGTCTGTGTCTGCTCCTCAGCACTGTTGCTGTCAGCAATGCTATGTCCAGAAGTGGCTGTGCTCTGCTTTAGTTTTCTTCACTCAGTCCTCTCACAACTCAGCAATATTTATGCTAAAGCAATGCCACTTGTTTCTCAGAATCATAAAAATGCAATAGGATTCCCGTGTGCGTCTCATCTTGTAAATGTGTAATAAAGATGTGCACGCTCCTCTTTTTTTTGTTTTGTGTGTTTGCATTTAATAGGAAAAATAAATTCCATATATATGATTGCTCCTTAGTGTTTCCCACAGGACAGCTTGTGTCTGCTAGCTACTGTCCTGTTAGTGTGTTTTTTACACAGTCATTCAAAGCAGAGATGAAGTTCAGCCCAAAGCACCACCTCTGTTCTTCCTCAGAGATGTTTAATGCTAAAGCTAACCTTTTGGCTCATATTTTGTAGACTGATGTGGACAGGAACTCTAGACCCAGATCTCTGCCTTCACTGTCTGGAAGTGCATTCACCTTAGAGCCAGAGAAGATAGAAAAACCAGCTGCTCTTCTGGAGTTTGTCTGGAACTCCTTCAAAAGTCTCTTTCTGACATGTTTTCTTTGGCCTTTCTAATGTTAGTCCTTGTGAGCTGATAGTTCTGTATTCCCATAGCTCATGAATATAAATAGAAGGTGGCTTACTCATGAACTCAGCTGCTAAGTGATGTAGTAAAGTCAAATGGAACAACAGGATCTATTCAACCTTGTTCAGGGGCTTGTGGCACTTGCCCGCGCTGTACTGAATGTTCACTAGCAAATTAAATTAGTGAACGTTCATTAGTTTATTCCAGAGAAATGAGAGGCTAAGCCAGCACTACTGGGAATTGAACCTGCCCTTCCAGGAAGACACCTCTTGTCTGACACATTACAAACTGCATGGGCACATCGCTTCTTTTCCAGCCTTGCTCTAATCAGTGCAAACCCAAATATGAACAGTGTTTTTTAGGTTCGTAATTGCAAAAGTTGATGTTGGAACTCTTCTCTAGATGTTTGTAGAGACTTATGCAATACAACAGTAATTGTAAAGTTATGATGAGCACACTGTCAGCAAATGCATCAGTAAGAAACATCACACTCTGATGCTTGGGTCAGCCCCTCCGGGTAGTGAAAGGGGTTTCCTTACTTTGTGTGTGTGTGTGTGTATTGACCAGGAAAATGGATCAAATACTAAAATTTGAAAGGGTTAACAAAGATGAAGCTCCTTCATGGGCATCATGTGACACTTAAAAATATGGCCAAACTTCACTTTAGGAAGAACTGGTTGTTTTCTTGCCCAATCTTATTGGAAGGTGTTTCCTCCTGATCTAGTTTGGTGAGGTAAGCTTCATCACAAGCCTACCATTTCTTTTTCCCTTTAAACACCAAGGAAAGAAATGTAAAGAGTGTGAAAATCTAGTTAAATTTACCTCACATCCTACCAGAGGAAGGGAAAACGTATTTGTAAACTCTTCATTTATATACCTTTTCAGCAGAATTTCTCAGGTGCACCCTACACTAGACCAAATCTCTCAGCATCCCATCCATGCTATTCTGGAACACTTCCAGGGATGGGGCATCCACAGTTTTTCTGGGCAATCTGTTCCAGTGCTTTATGACCCTCAATATAAAAAAATGTTTTCCATATATCCAGACTTAATCTATCCTTGATAAGTCTTCATCTCTGAGGTAAAGGTGGACAGATTCTAGAGCTCTTCCATGAGGGAAATTAGAACTAAAGTGGGTGGCTCCTTTCTATCCCAGTTTTTCTTACTCATCATTGCTATTACATGCTCCTTGGCCCTCTTGAAAGGAAAATGCAGGAGAGAGCATCATCTGACTTCAGCATAGTTTATTTTATTTTTGTGACTAACATGTTTTGTGACTGCTTGTCTAGTGCTATCTTAGTCCTTATCTTGCAGATTTCATTACTTGCACATGCTCTTTGTATCCTCTTTGTGCAGTCATGCCAGAAGCCTCCATTTGTACATTTGTGGACTTTCATGCGTAGGCTTAGACACCTCACAAAATGGTTGTGTTATTTCCAGTTTTTAAAAGTTACAAAGTACTTAAACATCATTGTCAGCTGTGGCTTTTAGCATAAGTAGGTCTGGATTAAACAAAGTGAATATTAATTATATACTGCATAATATGCTTCTACTTCAGGGGTCTATGTGTTGGCTGTGCCAGCTGGGGAAGGAAAAAGCTTTGTCATCTCTATTTTGAGCTCCTGAAAGCTGTAACAGAAGTAAGGATATGAGGCTAAAGCTCCAGCACTTGGGTTAACTTCTCTGTGACTAACAATATGTTCCTCTACTTTGCAGAGGTTCTCCCTAATGTTCTCCTGATCACAGGATCTCTAGTTCTGCTAGGTGCAGTAGCAATCTCAGTTATCCTTTACCAGTCTTTCCGAGTTGATATTGTCCTGTTGTATCGGGAGATATTCCAGCCCTACTCAGTCAAGGATGGTAAGTAAGATTTGAGAAAGAAAGTTTAAAAAAATGGAAAATCACAAATTATAGAGAAAGTAATTTTTTTATAATTGTTAACTAATGACACCTGAGCCTAATTCTTCTCTTTCTTATATCTTTAGTAAAGAGAAGTAATACATGGCTTTGCAAGTTCTTTACATTCACTTATTTACTGGGTTTTGTAGCACTGAATTACATAAAAGAGAGATTAAGTCCTGGTTTTGTAGTTTTGTTAAATGAAGTATTTGCAATAAAGTACTGAATGACATTAAAAATCTGATTTACAGTGCTATTAACTGTACTTGTTGTGTTCTCTAATGCAAAGGAACAAACCTGATAGCTAATGTGTTAAAAAAACTGTGTTAGAGCAACACAGTTTTTGTTGGCCAAAAAGAAAGATACCAGTAGTGTGGAAGACATTCCTAGAGGAATGAATCTCATCTAACTTTATTGGCTGCTTTCAGCTCAAGATTCAGACATCTACATTTAGTTGTATGAAATAAAAGTGCATCCATGCAACTTTCCATCTTAGACATGAAACCTGGAGATCTGTGGCTGGGTCCAGCTGTCTAACCATAAGCAGTGGGTGCTGTTGGGGCTGCCTTAGGGCTGAAGTGAGACTGAACTCCTCTGCAGGGCACAGCTGAAGGGCAGGCAATGCCTAATGACATGATGAGGTACATGTTTTTCAGAGACCAAATCCAGCTAAATGGACAATTTTAAAATCTGAAGCTGACTCTTACCACAGATGTCTGCATGGCAGATATCTACATCTAGTTACTTATCTTCTCATTAAAGATGAAAGAAGTATGCTTTTTAGGACAGTTTACATGTAAGTATATTTTATGATGAAATTAATCAGACTCTGGAAATGGACATTTCTTTATTATTACAGAAACACAAAATCACAGCTTCACAGAATCAGTGAGGACCTCTGCGACCATAGAGTCCAATCTATGACCAAACACCACCATGTCAGCTAGACCATGGCATTCAGTGCCTTTTCCAGCCTTTCCTTAAACACCTCCAGGGATGGTGACTCCAACACCAGCCTGGACAGCCCATTCCAATGCCTAATCATTAACTCTGTGAAGAAATTCTTCTTAATGTCCAACTTAAACCTCCTTGGTCCAGTTTAGCACTGTGTCCTCTTGTCCTATCACTAGTTGCCTGGGAGAAGAGACTAACTCCCACATGGCTACAATTATGGAGAGCAATAGGGTCAAATCTGAGCCTTCTCTTCTCCACACTAGATAACCCTGGCTCCCTCAGCTGCTCCTCACAGGATCTATTGTTAGAATGGTTTGAGCAAGAACCTCAGCAACAAAAGAAAGGATATGGCCATTTCCACCAGAAAGAAAAAACTATTTGGGATTAGAATAAAAATGCTGTAAGGGAAAACTTAATTTAGAGAGATGAAGCAAGGAATGAAATAAATACTTGACTTTTTATTTGGTTCTGATTGTAAGACTGTTTCCTAAGAAATGGGATTTTCACTCAGGAGTACGGTACGTTGTGGGAACGATGAATAAAACCTTCAAGATGGAAGAATTTAAATGGAATTTCTTGTGCTGAGAGACAAAGTCAGTTCATAGCGAATTGTATCACTGAAATAACAAATGCTGAGCTTCATCGCTGTATCATGTTAATATGCATCCATCAGCTGAAATCTACTGCATATACTTTGGAATGCAGCCTTCACAATACAAAGGCCAGGTTTTCCAAAGCTACAAACACACCGGACAAAACAACTGAGCATGGAAAACACCAAATATGCAGTCTTTGATTTCCAAATATGCACCAGATGATATACATTATTCAGATTGGCTGGAATTGCTTCTTAGATCTATTTCAGTGACTGATATTTTTATTTCTCTCCTACTTTTTGCAATAGACAGCTCTGACTAATGTTTACACAATACTCCTCCCTCTTGTTTTGCCTTGTAGATGGGAAGATATATGATGCGTATGTTATCTACCCCAAAAACCACACCAGTGAAGCTAATTTTGTGGAATATTTTGTTTACCAAATCATGCCAGATATTCTAGAAAATAAATGTGGATATAAATTGTGTATTTATGGGAGAGATATATATCCTGGAGAAGGTAAGTTTCAGATCTGATTATGCACTGAATTACTTGCCAGGCTTGAGCAAATTGTGATTCTAGTCCCTTTTAGGTGTATAGGAGATCACTCTGGATTCCTGACCTTGAAGCTCATCTCCTCAGCCATCTGTCTGCTCTTTCAGGCCAGGGGGCACAAGAGCACTCTGTGCTTTCCAGTGTGCTAGGAAAAGCAAGCTACAAGGAAGGGGCACAGGCTTCTTATCATCTTGGAACACACAGGAAACATAACCCTGAGTGTGACTCTTTTAAACATACACTTGCTCTTTGGAAAGTCTAACTCTGTGCAGCCATTATCTGGGCAAAGCCACAACCAAACGGTGTGTGCTGGCTTGGCTGACTACAAGACAAAGAAGAGGAGAAATCCACAAACTCAGCTGAGGAAACACTTTTGCTGTTATCACTCAGGAGTTTTCAACCTTTTGTGAGGGTGTTAGAGTCACAAGAAGTCCAGCTTCTTTACAATAGAACACATGTTCTATTTTCCCTTCACACAATTCCCAGAATTAGTTCAGGAGAGAATTGGTATGCTTTATTCCTGCTTTCTTGTCTTTCAGGATGAAATCATGTTAATTAATTCCACACAGACACCCTCCACACTATCATGTATGACTGCTGCCACCTAGGTGCTATCTGCTCTCCTCCAGAGCTGACTTGTCTGTTTATCTTGTGCTCTGGTTCTTCTGTAGACCGGATCTTCTCTCTCTGTCAGTGAGCAGGCAGGAAGCCTAAGCTGGTGCATTTTCTGTGTCACATTTCACACAGAAATCATCTGCATTAGGCCAGGGGTCATTCACCTGCCCTGAGCTGAGGCTGAGGTCTTTGATGTCCTTTCTGGAAAGTTGTGAAAGGGCTGCCTGGCCTTGGGAAAAACAAAGGTAAAGAAAAGCTGCAAAAGTTGTTGAACCAGACCATTCCCAGATCCACCACAAGGAGCTACAGTAGCTCACAAAACTGTCAATGGCAAAATCTTAGACCACTTGCAGTGGTCTGGCAGCCCCCAGCAAAGGAAGGGAGGGTACATATAGGGCTGGCTGATGCATCTGCAAATCAGCTGGTTTGCAAAATAATTGGTGCATTGAATTTCCTCAGCTGGGCTCTCACTTCCTTTCTTTTGGCCCAGCATCACAGTGACAGTAGCACTGATCAGCTCTCCCTAACATGGCAGTGGGAAGTTCAAACACCAAATTCACAAATTGAAACCTCAAACACCTTCAGTTGTGCTGGCACACAGATGCCCTGAAAGTCTGGATCTACCCCTGCAGGGTGAATGCCAACACAATGCACAGATTAAATTAGCACACAATAATTTATACAATTATTGTATTCTGCTAGGCATTTCACTGTAATTAAATGTGAACATTTAAGGACAATTCACTGTAATTAACTCTAACCCCACCTGGAAATAAGCCTCTTAGAAGTAAGTCACCCAATAGTCTCCTCATGACTAGTTTTCATGGGTAAGTATTGCAAGATCATCTCTAAGGCATTAAACTTGTTACAACACAATTTCTTACACGTAGACTGTTGATCAAACACAATTTTGATACAGCCAGACCTACAGAACTTGACCCTAGGTCACTGGCCTAGAAATTCCTAACAATACTTAAAAGCAGTGAATATACTAATGTTTCAACCAAAAAACCCATTTGAAATGAAAGCTTTGTGTTTTGGGCTTTGTACTTTTCTCTCCCCCAGCCCCACTGCCTCTGGTTGGTTGTTGTTTTTTTGTCTTTTTGAGGGGTTTAGGGGATAAAGCCTTTTTCTTATAAATAAACAAGCTGTATCAGACTGAAGTGAGATAGAAATTATGTCTGGTTGCAAAGCAATGAAAATGGAGTTTTCCATCTCAAAAGAATTTTAAAAGAAATATCAGTGTCTCATCATTTTCTTGTACATTGCTAGATGCAGCCAGTGCAATTGAGAAGAGGATGCAGAAGAGCAGACGGTTGATCATCCTGCTAACACACCAGCTGATTAATTCTAAAGAAGATGCTTATGATCAACACATTGCTTTATACAATGCCCTCATTCAAAATGACACAAAGGTGATCCTTCTGGAAATGGAGACAATTGGGACTTATGGGAAGCTTCAGGAATCTCTTAGGTTCATTATTAAGCAGCGAGGTACCATCAAATGGAAAGAGGAGCACACGGTGCACCCGCAGTCCCCCAACTCGAAGTTCTGGAAACAGGTGAGGTACCACATGCCACGGACACGCAGTCCCTCACACTCAGCCAACACCAGGTGAGCAGTCTTGGAAAACAGGATGGACTACAAGCCCACAGCTGTTTCTCCTTTCAGAAGCTACATGACTGTGCAGTCTGGAAGTCTGGCTGTATTTTTTTAACTTTTTTCAGTCCTTCAACTGAGTAACGATGGGGTAAATTGATGGAAGAAGTCTAGGAAACTGAGGGAACATTTTATACGTATGAAAGTTCTGTAAAGAAATAATTCTAGATTGCATGGAGAATTTTGCATGGCACAGAAAACCAAATGTATGTATACTCTTTCTATATAGTTGTATATATAACAGAAAGTTATGATTGTGAATAAGTGAATGCCTTGCAGGTTTACTTCATATTTCTAGTGGAGTTAATAAAATATAAATGCCTTCTGTATTATTTGCCTGGAAAGTATAATATGTATTTTGCAGCTAGCAAAAATAATGTTATGCTTTTGTTAACTTTTATTTTCTGACACTTATTCCATTTTGATTCAATAGTGATACTCACAAGATGAAATTTTTTTTTCCTCGTATGGGTGCTTCACTAAAGGGTCTTTTGAGACTGATGTGAATACTGTATTAAGGGAAATAAATACACTGATATATCTATATATCTAAAAATATAATATGTGTTGTTACAGGAAATAAATGCACTGATACATATAAAGGTATTTTATATGCACTTTAAAATATTCTCTATATCTATTAAAATGAATCTCACACAAAAGGGGAAATTTTAAATCTTTCCAGTATAATAATCATGCTGTTACTGTAATTATTATCTCCATACATAAATAACATATTAAAATTTAGGGTATTCTTTTGATACACTGACATCATTCCTTTAAGCTACTGAAAAAAACAGACTGCTTTTTTATAACAAGAATTATCCACCTTTTTTCCATGCTTTGACTTCAGTGTAGTTATACTTTCTGATAGGAAATAAGCTTAGATGCAAAAGTGAGAGCCAAATCTCCTTCCAGTTCAGGGGAGCAGGAACAAGATGTATTCTAGTACAGGTATCCCCGCAAACTTTAATCTTTTTAAATTTGCAAACCCAGGAAATGTTTACTGTCAGAGAAGGCTTAGTTTTCAGCTTTAGACTTGCTATAGGATAGACTTAAAAAGTGAAAATTAGCTGCATTGTTACCAAGTCCAGGATTACAAGTTCTTTCCTTTTACATTAAGTTCTTATTCAGTATGGATCTTCAGACTTATAGGTGGGTATCTGGAGTAGAAAAATGTGCATAAAATATATGTATAGATATTTTTCAGCATTCAGTTAAAAGATCTATGGCAAATGAGATAGTTTTTCACTAGAGTTGTATTTTCAAGTGTTCATTCACTCATTGCTCACTTCACCACAACTATAAAGCATCAAGTGTTGCATTTTGTTATTACCTCATTAGATTGTGTGCAGTGTTGGGTCCTGCTCCTAAAGATACCTCTAGATAAAACTTACTGTCTCTGTGGAGGCCCCACAAGATGGATTCATGCCAGTGTGAGGCTTGGTTTATTCCTACAGTACCATTTCTTCCCAGAGCATACCAACACTAAGGCATATGGAAAAGCAGGAAAGCCTGTTGCTATAAACTGTGAAGATTTTCCACATGAGCTACTAAGCAGACAGAATATTCACTTCCAAGATTATCACAGGATAAGTTTTAATACAGTTTGAGTCCTGGGCTTTTAATGAACAAGAAAGGATGATAAGCGAGTATTTTGGAAATGAAAAGTCCAGGATGACTTTTGAAGCTGCAAAAAGATGAGGAGAAGGTACAATGAGGAAGTGCACAGGATCAGTAATGAGCCAAATTAATTTGGAATATACTGATGTGTCATTGACTTCTGTTAGCCAGGCATGTAGTTATGGTGGTGAAAAACAAACTCACTACATGGCTCTTGTGATGATGCTACTTTTTTTCAAGTTTCATGGTCAGCCCAGGAAAAAAAAAAAAGAGGAAAATCTTATTGTGGTTTGCCAGCTGTGAACAAAATGGCCTTGACAGAAAGAAAAGGAACAAATTCAGGGAGTGTCAAAGAACATTTACAGTACCAGAGGGTGAATATGTGACAGTAATAATTACTAAAAAATGCTGCAGTTATCACAGGTTTTTTTGTTATTCCTTAGTGTTTAGTAAAGAAATATGAGATATGCATTAAAATGAATATCTTCTACAGATGTTACCATATTTGTAATGTTAGAGAGAAAGCACAAAAAGAACTGTAGAATACTTTTGCAGCATCATTAAAATATCAGCACCACTGAGGCCACATCAGGAGTCCTGTGTTCAGTTCTGGGCTCCTCAGCAGGAGAGAGACATGGACATTCTGGAGTGGGAAAAGCAAAGAATTGGTGAAATGATTGGAGCATCTTTCCTATGAAGAGAAGCAGAGAGAGCTGGGACTCTTTAGCCTGGTGAAGTCCCTCACATGAAGGGAGGGTACAATGAGAGTCAGGCTCATCTCAGAGATGCCCAGTGACAGGACCAGAGGCAATGGGTGAAAACCTAAAAACAGGAGGTTCTCTCTGAACATCAGAAAGGCTTTTTTTGGTGAGAGTGACCCACAGCTGGCACAGGTTGCCCAGGGAAGTTGTGAGTCTCCAGGCTTGGAGATACAAAAAAACCTCCAGGGCTTGATTCTGGCCAATCTTGGGCAGGTGGGTTGACTGGATAATTTCCAGAGGTGTCTTCCGTCCTCAATCATTCTATGATACACAACTTACAAACAACCTAGATTTAAAAAAAACATTTATTGATTAAAATTGTCTTTTTTTACACTAATAAATCTGCCTCATGGAATAACAGAATGATGGTCTGCCCTGCCCCCCACCCCCCCAAGAAAGAGTATTCTTTCAACATAGAAATAAATAAACATAGAAATAATAACATAGGAATAAACATAGAACGCTTATAGAAGATTCAGTTTGGATGCTTTAAGCTTAAACTAAACAGCACCAAGGCAAATTTTTGCTGAATTATATTGTTCACTAAGAGTTTTAACATTCTTTGGTTTCTGCCCTGTGCTTCTGTGGTTTTGGCACCTCAAGGGACTCTGGAGAGCAGATTTGCTTTCACTTCTTAATAGAGCAGAGTCATCCTGCCCTCTCGTGGGTGAACAGGCACTCAGAGATTCTGACCAGCTAGAAATCCTACAGGGTTGAGATTTGATGTTCCTACAGCTCACATGGCTGTGAAGCCCAAGAGACTCACCACTTAAAGGAAGTTTCTAGAAGTTTTCAGGAGTTTTCTTAGCAAGCTATTATTTACAGTATATGCAACATCAATATCTTACATCATTGGACAAAGCCTGTTTGGAAGATGATGTGTAAAATTGATAGGATATTAAATTGAATGTACAACCGTATGTTCCTTACTCTTTCAAGGGTTGAAAAACTACAGCTGTTGTTTTAGACACAAATCAGGCATATCCAGCTGTGTTTTGGACAGTGGGAGGACACTGGATGCTGCATGTCTTGTATTGAGCAAGGTCCTTGACACAGTCTCTGCTGGACAGACAAATCCACAAAAGTGATCAGAAAAACAGTCCCCTGGGACTAACAGGTTGTGACCAGCATACAAACCTCAGCTCACAGCTAATCACTAGAGGCATCCCTCAGGGAGTGAGATCAGTACCGGGAATGTTTAGCAGCCTTATTAATGAGCTTGACAATGGGACAGACTGCACAACCAATGGTTTTTTTACCTACGAAAATATAATGAAAAGACAGAGAGAATGGGTGGAATCAGACTGCTTTCAAATGAGCCTAGAGATAGGACGAAAAAGTAACTGGGACTAATTAGAACATAGGAAATTTATATCACATATTAGGAAAAAAAAATTCACCATATGCATGTTCCAAAGCTGGAACATGTGCCCAGAGAAGCTTTGGAATCACTATCCTAGGAAGTGTTTCAGTCTCATTTGTGTGCACCCTGAGGAGGGGCTGGACCTGAGGACCCCCAAAGGTCCCTTCAAACCTGAATTATCCTGTGGTCCTATGATGTGGAGGAAAGTTTGAAAGTGTCCCACTTCTGTATTTTAAAATTTCTGAGAAACATATGAGGCTCTAACAGCCAAACTGTCAGTTTGTAACCTGCTTTTTTGACACCGGGGAAGATAATGCTGAAAAATTATCGAATATGACTTAATGTGTGCTAAGAATTAATATAACTTGTATATAGAGATAATAGATGTAGTTTAGAAAGGACTATTGCCACCTAGGAGCAAACAGGTTTAATCTGTGGTTACAGGAGTCAGATGTGTTGCAATTTATGATGGAAAAAGTTTCAGTTTTTCAGTTAGCACCTCAATATAGCTTATGTTGGATGGAAAGGAAGATGTGAAAAACTGGCGTGAAATAACTGGTCTTCTCAAACTGATTCTTAACTGGTCAGGTTGTCAGGAATCTGTTTTCCAATCTTAGTGCAAACATTCATGTTCATCATGACATTTTCAAAATTAAAATCTAAGATGTAGCTATTTTTAGTCAAGTTACATATCTATTACCAGACTATGACTTCTCCATTAGAATTGTATTAATCTGAGAACTCAAAAGTGTAAAGTTTATTCTCCTTTCACATATGTTCACGTATCACAGAGCTAGCTATGGTATTAGTTGAAAGACCAATTGAACAAAGCACTTTCTGCAATGCAGATTAAAGTTTGAAAATTTGAAATATTTGAAAATAATATGAAAGCAAATAAATGTGAGAAAAGCTCATGGAAAATATTGCTGTAAAAGACTGAGTCAAAAAAAGGAGTTTCTAAACCGTCAGTATGCAGACAGTCTGTGAAAGTAAAAAGCTGATGACATTTTACTTTCCCATTTTATTTGCTGGTTGCTAAATAGTTTCCATACTGTCATATAAAATTATTATCATCTTTATGATATCTGCTTTCTTTTAGGTTTTAAAATCAGGTACTAAGTCATAAAACCAAAAGCACTGCAAAGTATCTTCTACACATTTTTAAAGCAGTTATAATTAGTTAGATCCTTAAGTTACTTTCCTGGACCTGTGCTGATTTTCATTATGCAAAGGACTAATTGTTTTAGACATATTGCTTCATTCTGTGATGAGGAAAACAAATGAGATGAGACAGTAAAACACTCCAGGGTTACTTCACTTCACCTCTGCAATGAAAATATGCAAGAAAGCCAGCTCTATGTAATCCCTCCCTCCTTTTAAATGTAACCTGCTTGTTTTACCTCCAAACTGTCCCCTCCTGTTGAAATTGGGTACTTTTGCATTATCAGTTGTCCTGAGTAAAAAACCCAAAAGGTAGCTGTCACCAAGCAAATTTCTGGAGATGAAAAGGGTGATCTGCCAATAAAATGATTCCTGAGGGAATGGGTTTTTTCCCTGCTGTTATCAAACTAACTTTATTTAGAAATATAGTGAATCATTGCACAGTACTTAGCAGATAAACCATTCATGGAATTAACAACAGCAAGAATTCATTTACCTAGGAATAAGACTCAAACAAGAAATATGCCTGTCAGAAACCGCTGGTGGAAACACAGTTCCAATATACCAACATCTGGCTAACAAGGAAACTCAACTAATGGCATGATGGCTTAGAAGTGAATACATACACTCACTTTGCAGCAGTGGAGCTACAAAATGTTTCATGTCTTGAAAGTTTCCATTATTCTCCCCTTGAAGGGGATGGTAGCAGAGAAAAAAATAACACTGAAATGGGGATATTTCTAATAAGAACAGTGTAGAAGCTTATCTTTTGCCTTATCTCTTTTCCTGCACAACATAGTTTGTAATTCTTTTTGGTGGGATGTTATTTCTTTCTTTCCTTTTTTGTTTTGTTTTGTTTTGTTTTGTGTCTGTGTGTTTTTTGAGGTCTTTGCAGAGTATCAGCCTTTCAGTGTTAGCTCTTTGCACATCCTCTTTCCCAAACCAGGCAGCGAGGTGGGGAGGAAGCTTTAGCAGAGATAAAACTTGGTATAATCAGCCCAATATACTCGTTCCTAGCACTCCGTCCTACCTCCAGCACGCTCCTTGGAAAAGAGTCCTATAATGAGCGTTCAGCGGAAAAGCGGAGGAAGAGGCGTTTCGGCTGAAGACAACGGAAGGCATCACCTCCTTACGTCTTTTCTTCCTCTGAAAGGTTGTGAGAGGGAAGAGACACACACCCCGCCCCATTCCGCCTCCTAAAAAAGTCGATCCTCGCTCGCTGTGCCCCCTCGCCGAGCCGGGCAGCGCTGGGGCCAGGTAGGGCAGGGCGGGGGGGGCGGCGTGACGGGGCAGGCACAGGCTGGGCTGACACCTCCTTCTGCCCTCGCTCCGAGGAGCCGAGAGCCTGCCCCGCTCAGGGCATCCCTGCGGTGTGCGGGGGCCGCCCTCGCTGCCCGGGGACCTCTCCGGGGCGCCCTGCCCGTCCCTAACCTTGCCCGTCCCCATCCCTGCCCGTCCCCATCCCTGACCTTCCCCATCCCTGTCCGTCCCCGTCCCTGACCTTCCCCATCACTGCCCGTCCCCATCCCTGACCTTCCCCATCCCTGCCCGTCCCCATCCCTGACCTTCCCCATCACTGCCCGTCCCCATCCCTGACCTTCCCCATCACTGCCCGTCCCCATCCCTGCCCTTGCCCAACCTTGCCCGTCCCCATCCCTGCCCATCCCCAGCCCGGTCCGTCCCCATCCCTGCCCGTCCCCATCCCTGCCTGTCCCCATCCCTGCCTGTCCCCAGCCCTGAGTTCCAGCCCTCTCTCTCTGCCCCCCACCCTGCCGCGCTTCCCTGTCCGTGGCACTGCCCGGCGCTCCCCAGAGTCTTGTCCTGGATACATCTCTCCAGGGCTGTACTTTTTCCTTATTTCCTAGCTGTCATAAATAGTTTAGCCCTGAAAACGGCTTCTTTCAACACACAGCCCCCGCTGCCGTCTCTGCGCTGTCCGCAGCCCTTTTCCTCACACCTGGGTGGCTTTGGAGGAGGATGGGCTCCTTCAGCGCTGTTGTAAGTGGTAGGAGCAAAAGATTATACCTGAAACATTTGCACATCAGTTCTCAAATGCCTCATTTAGAAAAAAGTATTAATATTAAGGACTTGCTATTAGCTTTCCATTAATGCTAGCAGAAATGAATTTCTCACATCTCCCTTTTCTGCTTTCCTTCCTGCAATCAACAGTTCTTCTTTCCTTTTTCAAAAGGTTTTTCAAACTGAAATATCTATGTATTGACTCACTTGCTGAGAGACACAGCTCTCTGTTTCAGTGATGAATGAGATTCAGAAGAGTTGTAAGTTGAAGCTGCCACTATCTGGAGTTTGGAAGACTCTCTCTCCATCCACTTTCCACCTGGCAAGACTTGCATAGTAAGTAAAGAGCTTTGCTTATGTTCTTTGAAATTAAGACAGATTTTAATTTTCACCAAGAAATTGCAATCCTGGAAGAATGGTGCTTGGATCTAGTGTGGTTAAGACAGCTGTTTGTTAAATATTTTTGTTTTCTTCATCAATGCTGCACACGTTATGGCACTGTGTGGTAATATTTAAAAAATATTTAAATTCCATAAGAAGCCATTCTTAAAGAAGAAAGACATGTGCTTTCCTTCCTCGACCCAAGATAGTTAGAACAGTCTCATGTTCAGAAGAATCTGTTGTGTTTTTTTTTTTTTAAAAGAAAATCACAACCCTTCAGGACCAGATTTAGTTTTCCAAAAGTGTTAATCAAAATTAGTTACTTGTTCAAAATTGAGGATCAATCACTTCTCTGTACCATTTCATTTAAAAATCTTCTGGTGATTCTAGAAAAGTGGGGAATAATTTAAATTATTATTAAAGATTTTCTAATTCATGAGACATTGGTAATGCCCTTAACAGAATTTAAACTTTTGGTTTGTTTAAAGGTTTTGTTGTTTTCACAGTGGCACAAGTGTTTTTAAGAACCATATTTTATTATTAAAACTCCATCAGTGGTATTAAACATGTATAAAACTTAAAAAATGCTTAAAAATATTGTCACTTTGAACCTTATAGACAACTTGTAATTTAATATATTTTCATTGAAACTGTCATTTCCTTCCGTTGCCTTAGCATTTTGCCTATTAGTATTTCTGTTCTCCTCTATTAGGTAGAGAATCTTTGCTTTTACTTTAAAAGAAGTCTCCATTTTTTTCTGAAAATTAAAAATCTTATTCTGTTTCTCAAAGATTCTCTCTGGATTATCTGACTTTCACTAAAGGCACTTTTCTTTTTTTTCACCTTTTTTCCCCCTCCTAACTTTTCATTGAAGGCTACTCAAACTGTGTGGCTCAAATGTTTTAGCCTATTCAGACAAATTTTCAGGTTCAACAGCAAAAATTTCAATTTCAGACAAATTGATCATGTTCAACAGCAACGAGAGAGTAAGATTAAGGTCTTGTGTCTTGATTTTTAGTAGTCATGAATCTCAAATCTGGTCATTCCTAAGTAGTTTCCATTATACTGTGTGCATTCAACCAACCTTCCACTGTGTGCTGATGTGATATACCAAAAAAGAAGTGGATTTAGAATTAAAATCTGGTGCTAAATGATTCTGTTTTTATTTAGTGGATCATAGTTTTGTAATCTCTAACAGCTGTATTTCTTCTGAATGTGATAGGATAGAAAAGGAAAACAAAATTCAATAAATTAAAGAGAGAGGCCCTTCTTTCCTTATGAAGTGTAGGAGTTTGAATCTCCATGTGTAATAAGGAACTGAAATTGTGTGTTGCAGTATTCATCATTCAGATTCTTTTAGCTCTAAATCTGGATCTGCCTAGCATGCTGTCTAAAAAAGGGATGTGAAACACTTCATCTCCTTACAGTGCTTTAAGGGATAATGGCACACTTGTAAAGAGCTGAGAAGAAAGGTAAGAGAGGGAGGGCAGCTACCCAGTTTGGTGTCCTGGAATACTGCTGGAAATGCAGTAGCCTCCTGCCTCCAGACTCTTCAGGTCACAGGAACTTTCTCACTCTAAATTTTAGGGCAGTCTCTTCAAGTTTGTGCTTTCTCAAATTGCAACAGGTTTACCCAATAAAAAAGAAATGGATTGCTAATAGATTGCTAATTGTGAAAGAAATTAGATGTCTCATTGTTTTCCAACAGGCTCAAAGTTAGCCATCAACATATCCAATCTACAACATTGTGCTGTTCTCATTGAAGGCAAGGGACGTTTCCAGTAGCTGTTTCTACAAGGTCCAGCTGTGCAAAGTTTATTCTGTTTGTGAAGAAAAAAAAGCACTGTCCTGTCCTGGTAGGTATCTGCTGGCTTGGGATTTGTGTGCTCTTGTAATACTGCAAAATGCATCCATTAAATAAGAAAATGGGACAAGGAAATCCTGCAGTGCTTTCTGAATTTGAAATGAAATTGCAAAGAAAAATCTAGATACATTACCTGATGTATGAAAATAGCTGTTATGATGAAAATATGTAGCTTCCCATTTGGAAAGCCCTCTTCAGCAGCAGGCAATAATTACACTGCTCACATGCTCAAAGGGATCTGTTTCACTGGACTTGTGGGGAACTGTGAATCTTTGTTTTTCGTAGGCTTTCAGAACAAGCAGGAGAAATTCAGTTTCATTTTTTTTGGAGAAGAAGTGAGAAGTAACTCAAGAAAATGAGGCTGATGATTTTTTTTGCAATGTTGATCATGGAATCTGCCACTGGTAAGTAAAAGTCTTCAATTCAATAATACAACATTCAAAGTATGTGCCAGCTTCTTGACAGTTGCTTGGAGTAGGACAAGTTTTGTTTTTTGCAGCCAAGAACAAAAACTTAAAGGTTTGGCAATTACAGCCCAGCTCCAGACTTGGGAAATTTGGTCCCAAAAACCAAAATTATGAAATGAAAAAGCAAGGATGCCACCTGGAGAAACCTGATTATGTTGTATGTGACCATGACCGTATGAAGAGACATTGCAAACAAGAGAAAGAGTCTGCTTCTTTTTGTGCCATTCAGATGTGTGGTCACAATAGCTGCTAAACAAAAATAACCTCTGAGAACCTCAGGAGAAAGAGAGACTGAAGGCTGATTTTATTTTTGACTCTTAATCCTCAGTCATGGTTTCTTTTCTGTGCTTTTAATAACTTCTGTATGCAAAAGTAAATTTGGGAAATTTTTTTGGAAAGGCAGACTTGAAGACTAAATTTTACATACATAATCTCATTCCAAGGCAGTTTTCCAAAGATATCTGAAGTTTTTCAAAAATATATCTACATAATGATTCAGTTTTAATTGAGAAGATAAGGAAATGCAAACAATTTATAGGATCTCTGCTTTTATCTCAAACATATTTGTCAAGTGAAACCATATGTGAAGAGTTTCTCCTTTCTCTTCCATTTGTGGCAGCTGCTTTACTGTAGAGAGAGACCAGATTCTGCCCTTTGAGCCAATGTGATTCTGACAGTGGAATTCATGAGAAAGAATCACAGAGACAGGGAAATGTCCTTTTATTTTCAGTCCCCTTTTCATTCTGGTGTTGCTTTGGTAAGATAGAATATCTAAGACATGGAAAACTGAGTTTTTAAATAAATATTGCAGGAATAAATAAATAAATGCTGCCAAACCATTTTGCTGAAAGAAGTCCTTTTATAAAATACCATCAGCACAGCAAATCCCTTTAAGTCAGGCTAATGCAATTTTCTAAAATAAGTACTTGGCTTCGTAATATATCTTTTTTCTCCTTTCTCTGAAGAGAAGCTGTGCCCCCTTCGTGCCTCCATTGATGTTCTAGAAGGGGAATATTTTTTCCTTTGTTATCTTGAGTCAAGGCAAGAACATTTTCAGGAAGAAGCATACACAATAAACTGGTACAAAGAAAGTGCTGGAAAGCAGCAACTGATAAAGGAAACACGCAGAATTGTTTCACAAATGAACTTTCTGGAGTTTTGGCCAGCTGAACTCGGTGACTCTGGGAATTACTCTGTCATTCCCAGGTGGGTACACAACACAATGGGTAAATGTCTTGCCTGTGCACATGTCTATGATGAAGATAATTTCTTTGTCTTGTTTTCCATAGCTAGTGGCATCCATATAAAAGGGGCTTAGGGAGCTGCATTAACTACAGTGCCATTTCCCACTTCATTTCACAATAACTATCAAAGTGGACCTGTAATATTTACAAATATCTATAAGAAGTTTCAACCTTTTAAATGTTCTGTAAACCTTTTGATAAGGCAGATAGAATTTTTGCTGGCTTGTGATTAATTACCTAAGAAAAATGAGTGTCAGGCAACCCTTCTGTCCACTGTCAAGAAAAAGGAAACAACTGTTTGTCTTCTTCCCCAGACTTGTTCTTGCTTGCTGTGTTGAGTGGATCTCATGCTGTGAGGCTTGTCAAATCATCTACCTGTATAGTAAAGATTAAACACAGCAGAGCTGAACTCTGCTTTCTGTGCAAACCTTTGCCTGCATGGAGCCATTCAAAGAACAAATGAAATAATTGGATTTGATTTCTTACGGCTGTAGAACACCATGGGTTAAAAGGAGAAATAAGGATGGGCCTCCATTATTTGGTGGCAATATTCATTGGAACACCTTGAAAGGGGCTAAATCAAAGGTTTGCTCCATGAAGTTCTTATGACTAACTTGCACTAAACCCATAATTCAGCATTTACAGTTGAAGCAATGATTAATTTGAAGCAGACCACCTTGCATGTAATGATTTGTGATGTTCTCCAAGTAATATTTTTAAGGTTCTAGCCAGGTTTATAAAGGGTATGGATGCTGTGGATACTAAAAAAAAGCTCTCCATGTTTTTCCAGAAATATCTCAGACTGAAGGTTGATAGTTTACAGTTCTAAGACAGACTTCAATTGTTAACTTCGAAGTCAACTTGGAAGCTGAAAACTTTTTTTTAAAAAAATTTTTTCTATGCATCATTACTGTTATCTCCTTACTGATATTATTTTAAAAAGTACTAACTCATGGTATATTAAAAGCAAAATACCTTTTGCTTTAGGGTAAATTTAATTGTAGGGTAAATACTGAGAAAAAATGTAATCATGTTAAATGTTAAATTCAAGAGGATTTTCTTTAGGGATGATGAATACGGTAGTTTGTCTAGTTTGTTGTGCTGTTCTGTTGTATTGATCAATTTTCTGTATGGTCACTTCACAAAAAAGCTATTAAATCCACGAACTCACTCCTATGACACGTATTTAATTAGTGTCACAAAATGCAGACTGACTAATTTTGGCACGGGGAAAGATAGGTGGAGGTCATACCTGAATTGCCAGGCTACTGAAGGAGACTGCCATGAGTCTAAAATACAGGGCAAAAGAGAAGAGAGCTATGATAACCCCATCCTTAATTCACTATCATTGTGGTTTTCTGATCACTTTAAGGACTTGGGATAATGACAGTAAATCCACAGTAAATCACAAGAATTTTATAAAATTACTGTGAAAAAGTGTAAACCTCAAAACTGAAGGAAACAGCCTTACATGCAGAAGAAGGAGATGACAAGAAAAGAACTAAAGTAAAACTATTAGAATGAAGTTTTTTAAAATGAGTAATTCTTGGAAAACACAAAAATGTCAGATTCCTTAATGAAATTTCATGATTTACTCATTTGCTTAAGAGAGAAACTCAGAAAAAAAGTTTTGATTCCATCAAAGCATTCATTTGGAATTGAGAATTTTGATTTTCTCCTTTTGTCGTATCTTCCAGAACTAAGTTATCTGCTACATTTTAAAAATCATACTCAAAAGAGTATTTTTGAGGAAAAAATTTCTTACTCTGAAACATCTTTTTTTTTTTTTTTAAATTTTTAAATATCTTTCTGTTAGGCCCATATGAACACTCATTTTCTATTAGGATCAGAATGATGCCTGAATCCTGCAATTTTCCCGTGGGAACTCTTCACAGGTCTCACTGCTGGAAAAATAGGCATAAGGGGATTTTTTAAATGGGATTTTAATGGGATCTTGGGCTCAGTTTATATGATGGTTCTCACTATTGGCGGGCATATTAAATGAGTTACATTTCAGCAAATACAGAAGATTATTGCAAAAACTGTTTTCTGCAGAGACAGAGGACTTTTAGAAGTCTCTGTAGGGAAAAATTGTGGGCTATTGTGGACTACTGTACTTGTTTAAGATTTAATAAGAATGACTGAGTGGAATTACTTTAATTTGTAGTAGGTTATAGTAGTAGAGTATTTATAGTAGGTTAAAAGTTTTGCTTTGAAAGAAGATATGCTAAGTATATTTTTATTTATCTTTTTAATTTTCAACTATTTAATTTAGAGATAGGTATTTGTAAGCTATATGGGAAATAATTTTTAGAATACTTACAACTGTTTAGGCAGTTTCAGGGAACAATGTGACAATTACATAAACTGCAGATTTTCAAGAAAAGCAGACAACATGTTGACAGATTTTGCAAACTAATTAAATGTAGGATTTTTTTTTCTGAAGTGTTACAACTGACAATATGCAAGAAGTGAAAGTGATGTAATAATGTTTTAATGATGTTTTAACCACTCATTTTTTGCTGAAAGAGGAATCAGAAGTTTTACAGATAAACCAGAACTATCCTGCTGAGACATACATAGATAGCTGAAGTGTGCATGCATGTGTGTTGATGTGTTCACATGTGTTAGTACACTAGACTTAGGATACAAATTCAGAAATCAATCCTTTAGGACATTACCTAAAGGCCTGAATGTGTCCATCCTCAGCAACATTCTTGAAAATAAAAATTGTACTTGTAGTAAGTGTGGTCAGCAGCAAAAACTGTGTCACAGGTCTTTGGAAAGACCTGTAATTTGTGTGGGCTTTTTTATAGCCTGTATCCTGTGGTTGTCAGAGAGAAAAACAGAATACAAAAAAAGCAGGTCATCAGGTTGCTCTATTTTGTTGACCTTGAAACTGAGAGAACTTAAAGGTTCCTGAAAAAAACCCAAAAAACTACGGAGAACCATGATAAACAGATGATAAATTTTAAAATCCTAATATCGCTGAATTTTTCAAGATGTTTAGAACAATTGAAAGCTGTGGGAACTTACATTTGGAGTTAATACTGCAATTTGGGAAGCAGAGTGACAGTTTCTGCAGAAGATTGCAATTTTGAAATAACACTGGGTTATTGCAGTAAAATAGCTAAGGGATTACTTAGAATTGGCTATGTATCCAGTAAGCTTGGTTTGTATTCTCTAAGGGCTTTCCTTTCCCTGTATCATTTTCTGAGTCAAGCTAGATTTTGTTGTTTCTTCTTGGTGGGTTTGTTGGGGGGGAGATTGAAAAGCTGTTAAACCATAAAGGGTTTTGCTCCTGACAAAATATCACTGAAGACTCTCAACAAGTGAAAACTAGGATAAAAATATATAACAATTCAGACACTAGTAGTTTAAAAATACAACTAAATTTTTTTTTGGTGTGTATGCGTGTGTGTGTTGAAAACCATGCTATATGGCAGACAACTAGAAATCATGTACAAAAAAATTCATCTTTGTATGCACAGGTATGGTTTAAATACCTTCCAGGGACATTCTCCTTGCCAGATTTTGGCTCATCAGTTAGAATATCTTGATCCACTTTGAGTGTTTTCCCCAGACAGGATCACAAAAGAAAGCTTTTGTGGAGTAACAGTGCTGGGGAGAACGTGTGGCTTTATGGACCCTTTCATCTTCTGAATCTAGAGAGTAAAATAACTTACATTTCATGGCTAGATCTGTAATTATTTATCTAACAGTATTCATATTAGTAGAGTGATGCCTAAAGAAACACACAGACTCAGTGGAATTAATTGGAATTAATGTTTATGTCCACACTAAACTTATCATAGGTACCTTTACTGTCAGGGAGAGAGAGGCCTTTCTGGGTCACAGATGATCTTGTCCTAAACAAAATATATAAATAGGTCATATAAACTGCACTGTTACAGGGTGACTTCTGACTGTGGTCCCACTGCTGACTGTGATTAGTAGCTCTGATTTAAATGTGTAAATAAAATGTTGAAGAGTAGGTGAGAAGTGCTCCACCCACCGTGAATATCCATGTGAGCTCGTCTCTGATGGAAAAGTTTTGGTAAGGTTTTCCTGTTTGTGACAGCATAGTTAGCTGATTTACCAAAACCACTGTTTTGGTTTAAAGAGTCAGTTACAATAAGGAGTAATGAACATCTCAAGTGAGTAAGGAGAACTTCTGTGGCTTGAGAAAGGGCTACAATTCAAAGAAGGTGAGCAGAATACATTAATACATTTGTTTGGGGAGCTTATAAAGCAGAAAAGAAACAACCCAAGACTTGGTCACTTGGTCAAAATCCATCATAAAAATGATGTCCTAATAGCTCTTCTGAATCCTGTACACTCAAAAGACATACCAAGAATGGTGTTTAAGCTGAGGTACTCACCAGGGATGCTTCTCCATTCCAACTCCTTTGTCCTCTTGGCCTTTCTCATTGAAACAATGCTTGACATGTTGCAGTTCTGGAAGAAATTAATTTTTCTTTTCTTGGAAGCAGAAAGATTCAAACATGTTTATGAAGATATGACTGACATTGGAGGGAAGTGCTCTGTGATTGCTGCTTTTCCTTTGTCAGGCCCTGCTTGTTCAGAAAACAAATGAGAGCTTCATGCACTAATTGCAAAATCTCACCCATTAACTGACAGAATCTCACCCACTAACTGACAGCAACATATGGCTTTCTCTTAAGCTCTAACTTTGCCAAATAAAAGTACTTCAGGTTCCTTTCCCTTGGTAGACATGTATTTGGATATATCAAACAGTGAAATTACAGCTATAATCTGATTCTTTCAAGGAATACATGGATAGAACCTAGCAGATATCTGACAATGATCAGCTCCTAGATATTCAAAAGAGGTATTTTTGGAACATAATTGTGTGATCTTTTATAGACCCTGCATGAGATGATGACTGCTGCAGAATTGATAGTTCTGACTCCTTCAGTCAGTCTGGGGTGCTCAGCTGCTATAGATCTCTGATCAATGCAGAGTCAAAGAAAAAGAGATGCATCCTTTCCAAAGTGCCTTGTTTTGCAGTCATGCTTGAATCCATAAATGGTGCTATAATTCATGAGACTTACAGAGTTTAGAAATATTTCCAAAATACCATTTAATTCCAAAATATTCCAAAATACCTGCAGAGTGCCAAGCAATTAATAATTGATTAATGTTGCTTTGTGAACAATACAAGACTTGCCTATCTTATTTCTAATTTTACACATATACTTTTCTGTCATGGCTTTTAACCTTAGCAACACATAGGAAATTAAACCTGCAAAGTCTTTAGCTGATTCAAGGTCCAAAATTCTTTTATGCTCTCATGTAACTATGGATGATGTCCCAGACTGTTGCATCTTTGTTCAGGTCAATGTAACATATATTGTCATGTTCCAAAGGTATAATTGTATTGTCAAATGTTTTGTGATAGTGCATTTAGTTTAGGTAACCTGTTTGGTTAAAGGAAATTACACTTATTTGGGAGTGGGAAAGTGAAAAAGGGAAATAAAAATAATTGGGTCACTGTAGATATACTTTTACTTAACAGATGTATTTGAGAATTTATTTGTATTTTGTAACTGACCAAGATGCATTATTTTAAAAAGCTCCAAAAACTGATTTTGTTATATTTTTTTTCTTAGCAATGGAAAACAAAATTTCACAATTCAAAAGTGGACATTGAATGTACTTGAAAGAAATAAAAGCAGCTGTTTCAATGAAAATCATTTAACTACAGAAATTAGAAGTGCTGGAACTGGTCATTCACTGAAATGCAGTGATTTGTCTGTCTATGAAAATGACAGCATAACATGGTACAAGGTAATTATTGAAACAGTGTCACTCAAATCACTGGCTGTAGAAACAAAACATCTGATTGCAGGAAATATTAATTGCAAACAAATTTTTAGAAGCATCTACAAACATCATAAAGCTTTAATTTTTCATGGAATTAAGGGGAAAAACTTTAGACAGATACACAAAACAAAGCTTTTGTCTGCTTTCAAATTTGTTAAAAAATATACCTGTTTCAGAAGTTATAAACTAATAGTTTGGAATGATAAAATATCTGATATCTGTTTGCTGATTTAGGCAGCAGCTGGTTTAGCCAGCTGCTACTTTGCTGATACAGATATTGTACTGATGCTAAATGAGATGCCAAGATTTTTATCTTACAGTTGGCATCTACTTGTAAAGTAATTGCAAACTTTTCAATTTTGCTGTTTATGAACAGTTTTTAAGCGTGTAACAGATCCAGTTCTGCTCATTTTTGGCAAATCATCTCTTTGAGGTGTGGTCCTTATTTCTCTCAGGTCTCCTGGCTGAAGTAACAGACCCTGTTCCCTCCAAGATCAATCGGTTTCAGGAAGGGATTATGACAGATTTAGTACAGGCATCTGGAGTGGCTTGGCAGGAATGAGCTACAGCCCTGTTCTCTTCTCTTTTGGGGGCTGGGAAGATGGGACCATTGATGGACAGGGCCATAGGTGGTTATGTTTTCCTCATACTCAGTTGCAGTGTTCTCAGCTTCTAATGGGTTAAATGTTCAAATGCTGCATTTAAGTGACCATGAGTGAAAACTGGGCCTGCACCACTTTTGGGTCAGACACATGTCATTGAGATAGTGAAAAGGTGATGATGACACTTTGTTTCAAAAAAAAAATTCTTAATTTCTTTAATGTTTCAAATGCATGTTTGCTACAGAATAGTATTTTCTGGTTTTATTGATGCAGGACTGTAAAAATTATGAACATGAAACAGAGAGGGAACTAAATTTTAGAACCTTAACAGTACAGAACTCTGGGATATATACCTGTAAAATTTTAATCAGTCATGAAGGAAGGATATACCACAGCACAAATACAATCAAACTTGTAGTAGAAGAAGGTAAGAAAGCTTTCTAAAGTTTTGAAGCATACTTTTTCGTTCACTTTACTGGAGATTTTTAATTGCAGTTCTCATTTGATAAATATATACCAGGGGGAACAAGTCTGGTAACCTGAACTGCTTCAGAATAATTTGAGAAGTAAAAAAGCGGAAGTTAAGATGAAATATTACCAGTTTTGGAAAATGTATTTAATATGTTTTCCCTGCAGTTTTTTTTTATTTGTTTAAATACAAACTTACTAAGAATTTTTCACAAGAGCCTTTCCAATCATTGCAAATTGTACTCTGTATATATATGTATGTGAAAAAAGTTCAACAAGGCATACTGGGTTTTAAGCTACACAGTAATACCAGAATCCAGATATTGTTCTGTGAATTAAATGGAATATTTGTGATTAATTTTATATATATAGCACTTATGTGACTTCTACTGTGGAAGAATGTAAGTAAGGTATTACTTCAATAGCAATACTTCTATTTTAGATGCACCAGAGGCTTTCACTTTGGACATAGTTGGACGTCATGAAGAAATTGAAACAGAAATAGGTATGAAATTAATACAAAAATCTTTGAGGTAGCTACTCTACCTACCTGCTTTTGTTCTGATTTCTTTATTGTTGATGGTCTGTATCCCGCGAATTGTCTGTGCATCATCCTGTATGTGATCTAACCTCTGGTAATGTTTTGTCTAGTGTATTCCATGATTGATACACAAGTACATTAAATGTACTTTTTCACAGAGGCAGAAGCTGAGGCTGCTGCTACAACCTGCAAGAGAAAGTGGTGGTGGTGGTGGTGATAAAACGTCTCTCCATGACTTTCTTTTGTAGATAGCAAACCCTATGAAGCAATGTGTAAAAGATGTATGGTTTACTCAGTGAACAGAAGTAATGAATAATACCTGATGTGGTTGAGAATGTTATTCTTCAGGGAAATGAGGAGTGTGAGGTGTGACAGTCCTGGCAATGTGTGCATGAACATCTGTACTGTCAAGAGACCTTACCTCTGCTTCTGGCTCGAAGTAGGTTAGATAAAATGATCTGCAGGCTTCACAAGGTCTTGGAAAGGATCCCCTGCCCCTGCCCCTGTCCCTGTCCCTGTCCCTGTCCCTGTCCCTGTCCCTGTCCCTGTCCCTGTCCCTGTCCCTGTCCTTCTCCCTCTCCCTCTCCCTCTCCCTCTTCTCAAAAGCTTCTCTCGGTTACCTCATCCTTCCTTTCCAAGTCTCACCTCCTCTGTGGCTCATACCTGTATCTCATTTACTCATCTAGGACCTCAGATGCTAATTTTCCTTCAGATGCTAATTTGCTAATTTTGGGTATCCTTCCCACCAATACTGCTTGGTAAGTCCTTTTCTCAATGGTAGTACCAATCCTCTGATGCCTCATGCCTTCCAACCTCCCAGAACGCTCTTCCTGCATGTTTCTTCCTTGTTCCAGCACTTGTCCCAACCCTTAGAAGTTAGCAGGGTTTGGCATCAAATGCTTATGAACTACCTGTCTTCCATTCCTTATCTGCCTTGATAAGATAATTTAATAAGGTCATTGAACTACCTGCTGAGTGGTGACACAGATGGCATGGTGGAGAGTGAAGGGAATTTAGGATGAGCCAGGTCCATGATCTTTAAAACCTATCATTGCTTAGGATGGTCCAGATAATATTTGCCTCCAAAGTGCTGTTGTGTATGGTGAAAATGCCAGAGTTGCAAGGTACAGTGATACTAGGTTAGCTCTGTGCAACTGTAATTTGGGTTTCTAAGGTCTGAATATACGATGGCCAGTTTTTCAGCTTGCTTTCAGGATCTTGCTTTGAAGGTTTTAGAAGTGTCTGATAAGTCTTGAGAAGTCAGCTTTGGGTGCTCTTAGAGAGTTGCTGGGTAGGCCTTGCTTACTGGAAAGTATTTGTGCATGATGGTCTGAAGAAGGACTAGCATGCACTTTTCCTGGCTTAATAAAGAGCATTCTGGATGTGTTCTCTGGAAAGGATGCTGCAATAGCCTAGAAACTGTGGTTGCAGCTAACTTCAGGTCAAGCTTCCCATGACAGAATTTAAAAAATCTCACATCCCAGAGCTGCAGTCTTCTGCCCTTACTTTTTTCCAAGTGTACAGTTGGTCCTTTTAGTCTTGCAATGTCTTAAAACTATTGGAACTTTATGGGGGGGTTCCTGTCAGTTACACTTAATGCTTTGAAATGGGGCAAGAAGCTGACTGAGTAAATGACTTGTTCATGTATTCAGGAATTTCCAGTTGTGATACTGAGATAAGAATTTGTTCTGTGCATGTTCAGCAGGGGTTTTGGTTTTGTTGAGTAATCATATATAGTTTCCCTATTGTAATTAGTTGGTTGTAATTCCCCTTACCAGTTACTTACTTTTACCTGGCCCTGGATAACCTGGAAAACCTGGTGATAGGTTTTCCTCTTCTGTTCTCAGCCTGCAGAACACGGTCTGGTTTATAGAATCATAGAATATTTCAAGTAGGAGGAACACATAAGGATCATCAAGTCCAATTCCCTTTAGATCTCTAAAGCCTGAAATTCTCAGGTCTATTTACACCCTCCTGGCTGTGGTGATTTATCTGAAAGAAAGCAGTGGATGACTGTCACTCTGTATCAGTGCATGATTGCTGAAGCCACCACCAGTGCAGGTGTAACACCTATAAAACATTGAGCAAGGGCTACAAAATTCAGAAAGGAGCACAGCCTATAGGATATGTTTTCTGGAAAGCTGACATTTTACTGCACAGTGTACATGAATACTACTTCTCACTAAATCTTCCCATGTTATGCTGTTTTTGTAGGTAAAGAAGAGATATTCAATTGCACAGGTTTCTTGGGTGATTATATGCAAGAAGATGCCAGCCTCTACTGGTTAATTAACCAAACGTTTCCAGAACAATGCACAGGTATCCCTGAGAATGAACCTTCAATATGTGAAGAAGAACTCAAAAATCTACAGTAGGTTTCCTGAAAATGCTGCATTTAGTATGTGATAATGTCCTACACTTTGTGTAGCTGCAAATCAGTAAAAACCACAGTCTGAGGGTTTTCTCTAGAAACCTTTCCTCAAAATCTGCCTCTCAGGTGGTTGTAGGTTTCTGTACAGATAGTGCTGCTAACACTGTTCCTTGTTGCAGGCTGGGAAACAAGTTCTATATCACAAGGCTACTGCGGATTAAAAAAGTAAGAGATGAGGACATGCATCAGAATTTCACCTGCATGTTGCAAGCTGATGAAAACACACTGATAAAAATAGTAAGACTGAAGAAAGGTATGGCATAATCTAGAAATAATTTATTAATCAGCCTTCTCAGTCCTGAGGGCATTTCAAAACACTGCTCCAAATACATCTATCTGCTTACAAAGGCCCTCACACATCTAGTGCTGGACCTAACAACCCCTGGGTGATTCTTCCTGCTCTCAGACAGGGACAGGAGGAGTGCAAAGCAAAAGAAATACAGACTACAATGAGCATGTCTTGAGAGTGCTTTCATAAAACTTTGCAAAGATTGAAAATCTGTATTTGGAACTAAAACTCCCAAAGATGAGGATTAATAATAATAATAATAATAATAATAATAATAATAATAATAATAATGATGATGATGATGATGATGATGATGAAAGGCCTGAAAGAGACCAGAGAAAATAAAAAGTGAAAGTATCTTGGTCAAAGGGATTAAAGGGAACACTAAGAACTTATGGATGGAACTGAGAGAGCGGTGAAAGGTAGATAATAAGAGGAAATAATAAAAACCTGAAGGAAACTCATCACAATAGTGAGTGACCATCATTTTGGGATGCTGTACATATATGAGGATCTGTAATGTCAGTCTTGATCTCACATACCCTGCACACACATAAATTAACTGTATGTGATTGCATCCAAGATTGTTTCTCCTGTTTTTACAGTAAAACATGTTTTGTAGTTTCTCCCTAGCTTAGGACTAGTGGCATGCATATGTGCTTAAACCATTAGCAGGAAAGGATTCCCATCAACACTGTGATTTTTTTTTTGAGGTGATTTTTAGGTGCCATCACTATTTGATACAGTTATCTTGTCATATAATACTCTTTGTTAAGGCTGTAATTTGCTTTGTTTCTCTTTTACAGGGAAGACTCAAGACTTGCCTGTGCACATATTTACCACTGGAATGGTCCTCACTCTGCTATTTCCATTTGTTGTCGTAGCTGTGGTGTTTGTGTTTGTAATGTTTAGGGTCGACTTTGTTCTATTTTACAGAAATATATGCAGGAGAGATGATACTGCTGGAGGTATGACTTTGCTAATGCTGACATTGAAATGAGCATGTTGATGAAAAATATTTTCTGGCAGGTTCTATGAAATAATCAGCTTTGATGAAGAAAAAAAAATTATCTTAAATCCAGCAGTGATGTGAGAAGAAACAAAGCATATACAAAAGAGAACTTGATGGTCAGGCCACTGCATGTTTATAGGTTTGTCACTACATGCACTTAAGGAGAGCAGGAGTGCACATTACCAGTATCTTACCAGGCAGCAGCTCTGTGGCCTTCACAGCAAGCAAACCTGACATTTACTCCATTTTAGGAGTTATTTTCCTGAAAATTGTGGTTACAAAACTTGCTGTCTATATATGGGTCTGATTTTCTTGGCCTTCCTTGGTCTCTAAATCAGCTTGAGTATAACTTGAATAAACTGCAATGGTTGGAGGTTTTTCAGTAACTGGTGCATGTCATTTATGCCTGACAATGTTATTATCTACCTGTTGATATCAGCTAGCACAGTGTACACTGACTTACACTCACTCAGGGAGGATCTCTGAGATCCTGAGATCTCTGAGAACCTGGACTATGCCACCCTGGAGGAGCTGCCTCTTGGATACTAGGCTATGGATTTCCTACTCCTAGAGCTCTTGAAGGTGTGGGGTTTCATGGAGTTTACTTTGGCTCTTTCTTATGAACGACATGCAGTAAAATATTCAGAAAGAGAAGTAAAGAAGTACAGATTAAGAAGCAAAGCCACACCTGCTGGTGGATCAATCCTGATAGTTGCTCTGTGGCAGTGTGGTGGACCTGGCCTCTGGATTGGTCCTTCATTTTCTGTTTGTAAATTAGTGCCCAAACCATGACCAGACATAGCATACTCTCATAACAAAAATAATTAACTGGTTTGTTCTCTTTTTTGCTGGACGCATTCCACTTGATACTTTTAGATACAGTTTACAGTAAATGTTGAAATCTGCAATATCACAATTTTTCAAGTTACAGACACATTTTTTGCCTCCTTTCATAGATGTGACATTAATTGCTTAAATTAATCTAATTTTATTTAAAAAGCATCTTAATGTAGAAAGGAAATATTTTCAAATATTTTCAAAACGCAATCAGAATCTTTTGTATCAACCTTAAATTTCTTTAAGTCTGTTTGAAGACTGTTCAGAGTCTCCAGAAGAAAGATCAATAGCTTCTAGATGTTTTACTATTGAGACACTAAGTTTGAAAACCAGAATGGCAAATCAGATACTGGATTTCTAATGGTTGATAACAAGACAACAATTGTTGATTTATTTTCAGACGGAAAAGAATATGATGCATTTGTGTCTTACCTGAAAGACTGTGTTTCTCCTATTGAAGAAGAGAGAGAATTTGCTTTGAAGATATTGCCCATGATACTAGAAGAAAACTTTGGATACAAGTTATGTATATTTGAGAGGGATGTATTCCCTGGAGGGGGTAAGTGTATTGAATGTTCTTGTCATTAAATAGGCTAATTTTCACACAAAGGTAAAAGTCTATAATTAGAAGGAATTCTTTCATGTCTTGTGCATTGAAAGGATATATTTTCATTTGATCTGGACTGTGTGCACGCAAAGTTTGGTTGCAAACATTTTACATGTTTTATAGTTATATTTATGAATTCATATACACTTACACATGCACAATAAATCACTAATTACAAAGAATCAACATGAAAAGGTCAAAGAGCAAGCATCAAGAAGGTTAAGGTGAGGACACAGAAGATACCAGATATTTCACAGTAATAGTGCTTTTTCTCTGCTTTTGCTGAGGATCAATGAAAGAACTCACATTTATTGCACAGAGCAGCTGATGACTCTGGTACTAGTTAAAGTCTGGTATTAGTTAGAGTCTGGTACTAGTACTCTGGTACAGGTAATCTGTATGTTTGCTGTATCTTCGGTGTGGTGTTGAAACCATTTTCTGAATGAAATGGATGCCATAACAGAACAGAAATAAGAAATTGAATTTTGTTTGGCCTATGGGTGTATCTGGCATCTGCCTTTTGCTTGGATAAAAGGTACAATGAGTTTCCATTTAGATGGAGATTATAAGTAGATTTATGTCTGCTCTAGAGAAGAACCTTTGACTATACCTGAGTTAATCTTCAGAGACTCTTAATCTTTAATACATATTAATCTCTTCATAAGGACAGGATGCTTAAATTCTGTCACTTTATAAGAGGGATATTTTTGGTACATTTTGGTACATATGTGAATTTAAAAGATAAGTTGATAAGCCTATCCTTTCAATTTAATATAACAATAAATTTATCTTTAATTTTCAGCATTTGTTGATGATATCCATTCATTCATTGATAAAAGCAGAAGATTAATCATTATACTGAGCCAGAACTATGTTTCTGACAGAGCCATATACGAACTTGAGAGTGGACTGCATAAAGCTCTAGTTGAAAGAAAAACTAAGATCATATTAATTGAATATATGCCTATAAGTGACTACAATTTCTTGCCAGAATCACTGTCACTTTTACCATCAAAGAGGGTGGTGAAGTGGAAAAAAGATAAATCTCTGCCTGTGAATTCCAGATTTTGGAAGAACCTTCGGTACTTGATGCCAGCAAAGCCTATCAAGACAAAGACCAAAGGGCACTATAGTAATCTTGACTTAGGCTTAGAAGCTGCTCAACCCTGGACTGAGGGGTGTGACTTTAATGCAATCACATAACAATTCTGGAGACAGAAGATGTAGCAGAAGGCAGTATGTTTTGCTAACTAATAGAACAAAATAAAACAATATTTTGGGAATTAGTGATGATTAAGCAGCCAGCTCTGAAATCTGAGAAGAATGCAGAAGTTACTGCAGAGGCCAGGATGATGTTAGCCACAATTGCTAAATCCTATCCCAGAGAAGGTTTCCTCAGCAATCTGCACAAAGAGCAGAAGTTTCATTCTGCTTAGGACTGACATGGCATGAAGTACAATGAAAACCATTTTTATTTCATGATTTTCAGTGATGTAGAATGTTACTATTTTTACTTGCATATACTTTTTAGACTCTTCAATAAATAAATCAGACTCTTCAATAAATAAATCAGTACTTGCAATTTCTTCTTTTTATTTAGATGCCCTTTGTTTTTTATATTGGTATTTTCTACAGATTGTAAGTAGACCCAAACAGCTCCTGCCTTAAAGAGCTTGGCATGCAGGCTTTGGGCAAAATCAAGTAGAAAAAAAGCCCAAACCAACAGAGAAAAGGGAGGTTAGAAAATGTAGGGCAGTTTTGGATGGTTTAACAGTATTTACTACTGAATTGTATGTGGTCTACAATAAGGAATTATTTGAAGGAATGGTAAAGACTGTTTATATCCTATTTCACTGGGAAGATTGCAAATGCTCATTTTGACAGGGAGAAGAGGGGGTTGGGATAAAAATAATGGTATTTTGTTAATGGATGCTGATATCACACTGGAACCAATTGGCCAGAGAGGTTGTGGAGTCTCACTCACTGCAGATATTCAGGAACTGACTGGACATAATTCTATGCATTGTGCTCTGGGATGGCTCTGCTTGAGCAGGAGGTCAGACCAGATGTCTCACTGTGGTCCTTTCCAACCTGACCCCTTCCATGATACTGTGATTCTGTTATACCCTGAGCTGCCTTCAGCTCCTGCATGTAAGGGATTTAGGTGAAAATGAGATCTTTGGTGTGCATATACACTCCTAATCCCTTGGAATGCTTGTCTTGATAATATTTTTTAAAACAAAGTTAGTAGTGCTATTCAAAACTAAGCTCCCTTACTATTTGCTGCCTGACAGAAGATACCAATCTGACACAAATTCCTGGATAAAATGGAACCATATTTCCTCTTTGCATCAGTGAGGAGGAGTCAAGGAAGAATCATTTTGGAAGATCTTTTGTCAGGTTGCCAGGAGATCATCAAGGCTCTGCCCACTCTTGTCATTGTCTTGCATGCCATTACTGCTGGTTTTGAGGAGGCATCTCTTTTAGAGTGACACTTAATTCACACAGGTGGAGGAGCTCCACAGCCTTCTCAGTGCACTTGAAAACACAGTTGGAGTGTTGGGTCTCATGACAATGTCTCAAGTTTCATGGGAATGAAACACTGTTTGTCAAATATCCTTTAATCGTGCATGGTTTCTGGAAGAAGTTTAGGTAAAAGAAAAGGCTAAGTATAGATTTCCAAAATGGAGACAACACTGTTGTCAGGTTAACAAGTAGATGGAAAAGAACAAAGAAATAAGGCAAACATCTGTGGTGACCTTCAGATCAGCTCAAAGTGGTCTCCTTTTTGTCAGACAACTAAAGAGCTATGTAAATGTGGTTCATGGGCAAAAACCATTCTCTGGTGTAAGCTTTTACTGAAGAGGAATTCTCCTCTGCACATGTGTGCCTTTACATTTCCAAATCTCAAATCTTTCACAATGTTCTTCTCTACTAGTGTTTTCCATGTTTTTTAGTCACAGATAATTTTTAACATTCTCTGTCAGCACAGAAATGCTATCAGACATTCTAGGCACATCCATTTTCTGGCCAAACATCTTACAGAAATATTAGTAACTTTCCTAATACTTAACTGAGATATTAAACTTTCTCCACAGCCATGTAGTTTTTCATATACTGTCATCAATGTATTGCCTAACAAATTAAAGGTCACATGTGTTTTACTACACGTGACTATGGATAGTGCACGTGGTTTAATAGCTCTGGACCAAGAGTACCCTCTGTGAGAATCAGCTGCTATAAACTGAATTTGCCATGGATACCCCCTCATCTCAGCTTGGAGAGACAAGGTGACTGCATATACCTGCTACAGCTCACAGAGATGTACCCTAAAGCCTGACACCATTTGACTGCCCTGAGATTTTACAGAATAACAGTGGATTATACATAAGGAAGGTTGAAAGCTAAATGGCATTAACTCCCAAGTTGTTTCAATGCCAGCAAAGCAGAATGACTCAAGCAACGTTGAATGACTCAACATCTGTAAAAGGGGAAGCATTTTTGCACAGAAAGGTTTCATGACACAGTCACTTTGTAGATGATCCTCACTGCCCCTGATGCAGTGGTAAAGGGGGACAAGGGTAATTAAAGATATGCATACTCATACTAATGCCAGATGTTGTTCTTATTGTTCCTATATCCTGAATTGCTGACGTTAATCAGACCTTGGAAATGCCTGATTTTCTTTGCCAATCCATAGAGAAAAGGAACTGCTAGTATTACTTTTATAGACTGTAGTTGTGATGATTTGCCTGATCGTGTATATGTCAATATAAAAGTGAATTTAACATGATAGTTGGTTTGAGGTAATGGGTCATTTGGCGTGAGGTAATGGGTCATTTCAGTGATTTATACTGTAGGTTTTGTTCACTGTTGCACTTAATAAAACTGTATTTCTCCTTCTCCACATCTATGGCTTCCATTTCTGCTGCAGCTAGACAGAAGAAGTATCATGAATGAGTGTTTTAAGGTTGCTTATAGAATCACTGACATATGTATTGGCAAAACCAGATTTAATATAAAAGTGAAAGGGGGAAAAAATTCATTGGCAAGGTTCACTCTACTACTTACTGGATGGCTAAAGCACACAGACAAAAATCAGAAATAAATCAAAAATCAGAATAAAACCTAAAATCAACCAATCTAACCTCCAAAATTACCCCAAAAATTATCTATGAGGAGGCTGGAGGGGGAAAGAAATGAGTTAGGGTAGGAAAAGGTATGGATAAAAAGGAATAAGGAAGACCCTCCCATTTAGGCACAAGGTTCAGAACCACAGCTAAACTGAACCATTCTTGACCAACAGATTAGGCCTAAAGGTTTAACAGCACTTAACTGATAGCTTAAGTTAAACAATTTAACAAAGGATTAATATAGAATTTCCTACAGCACAACAATAACTCGTTTACAGGCCTAGCTTACAAATTTAAGTCTTTTAGGAGAGCAACATTCATAGTACATTTGCTATGCCATATTCACACTCGCATGCACGCAGACCTAGAGAAGTATATATCAGGTATCCCTGTGAAAAATGCCCCTCAAATTCAGTGAAATGCTCCCATGAGATGATTTTGGATCTTCTCAATGGACAAGGGGTTGAGCCTCGAGCAGTGGGGGTGTCAGCCCAGAGTCTGTGGCTGTCTGGTGCTTCTCCAAGTATAGCAAAACTGAGAGGGAGATTGCTGCTTGCAGCCCCACTGTGGTCCTGGAGAGCTCAGAGGGTCCTACTTAGGACTGCTGTTTATAGGGTTGCAAAAGAGTGGGCTTTAGTCAGTAATTTTCCATCCTAGCCACAATTTGGGTTGGAAACTTTCTTCAAGAGAGCTCAATCCAGGTGCTGTTCAAGGCTGAGCCTGATTGGACATTTCTCAGCACAAAGTGTGACCTGAGGGTTGGGGGGAGAGATGCACCACCACAAGTGAGTGTCAAAATTCAATTAAAAATGGTTAGAAAAATAGGGATTAGCAGTTATGAAGATAGATGTGTGCAGTATGAAGATAGATTTCTGGCCTGGAAGGTTACTCTAGAACTGTGGTTATATATTGAAGTTGTCCTTTTCTATCTTGATTTCTCAGACAAAGCAAAAAAAAGTTGCTTTCATTTCAGAGACAACTATGGTCTGGCTTGCAGACTTTAAGAATGTTTGAAAAATTGCCTTTGCTAATGAGATGCTTGTGATGTACTTGAAAAGCATTCAATATTTTGAAAAAGAAAATGTGATTGCATTTTTGGGAAATAATTTTCTGAACTAGAATTAGATTGGGTGCCTGGGTGAAGCAGCAGTTACCAAGCTTTCTGCAGTATCCACAACTTAGAGCTTCCTGTAGTTCAGCAATCCAAATTTTCTGAATTTCAGCAACAGCAGCTGCAAATAGGCCACAATATAATTTTTTTTTTGTTTTGTCAGCTAAATACATAAAAAAGTCATCACAGGATTTTGTCTCTTTGTTTGATCTCCCATCTGGCCTCTATGAGTGACAAATAGTGTGCAATTCAGCAAGACAGTCCAGTGTAATATATTTTTTGCTTGTAACCTACCAAATACAAAAATAATAGAGTTCAGTTCATTGGTGCTTTAAGGTATTTCTTAAATATTATCAAATAGATTTATGGCTTATTGCTCTATTGCTTTTGACCAGTACCTTAACTAAGCCAATTTCAGTGGTGTGCTGGAGACTTCATTCTACTATATGGCAACAAACCACTGTTTTCTGTTCATTGCAGGAAAACTGTAGCTGTTTTAGGGGTTTTGACTATGCTGAAGGAATGCTGTTCCATCAGAGGTTCCAAAACTACTTGTAATGCTGTATAAATCTAACTTTTTAGAAACAGTTGGGCAAATTCAGAAGTGACTGTGTCTAGTCTTGAAGAGCAGGCATTACATACTAGGAATTATCTGAATATCACTAGCAAAAAGATCTCTTGAGGACTTAATTACGAGACCTCATTATTGATTCAGGCTTTTCAGGAGACTTGAAAGTAAATATTTAGCTCTCAGCTGTGATAGCAATGTCTTTATTTGTGCATATTGGTTTGGTAAGCCAAACATTAAGCATATTTATGTATGTTATACATTAGGAAGATACTGCCTTTATGGACTAGCAACAAAAATTCATCTACAAGGAAGGAACTCATACACTGGAAATGAAAACCTGTGACAATCTCAGGAGTGTCTCCAGCTTCCAGCATGATGAAGGAAAGACAAATACCAATGAATTGCTTCCAAGAAACAAGACCTTGAGACCTGTGAGGCAGAGCCATTGAGGATCAGCAGGGGAACCATGAAAAGGGTTAATTAATGGCCTAGATTGGTAAAATGACAAGGGAGAGAAATAGGACCATTGTTACCAAATGCATACAGGAAAAGAAAAGCCCTAGAAAGAAGAGCTGTTCAAGCTAAGGAATGATATGCATACAAGGATGTGTCCTTGAATAAATGTATAATGGGTATTAAAGCCATTATAAGAGTAAGGTCTCCTGTGAGAATAAAGGAGAGACTACTCTGACCTACTTTTAAACTGGAGTATAGTAAGTTTCTGAAAGAAAACCAAAAATTCAGCAGTGGTGATCTCTGTCAGATTTGTGTTTCTTGGTTTGCAGTAAGCAGGCTGGACTACCCAGGAAGGCAAGAAGGAATTGACATGGAATTTGAGGTGCTCGATAATCTTTTCTGATTAACTGCTAAGAATTGTGAGAGTTAAAAGTTTTGACAGGCTTGCATGGTGAGAATTTGCTTTGCTCTTTCTCTGTTGGCATGTGGCTATTCAGTTAGTACATTCATGTACTCTCTCAGTACTCTCTGGCTCTAAACGTTAGTCCCTGATGCCCAAGGCAGAATTCACTGTAGTGCAGCATATTGATGGTAAGTAGCACCACCTTCCTTTATTTCACAATCACCCACAAGCTCCAGAAGCCACCTGTGACTGTATATTATTTCACTGAGTGCATAAACTAGTACAAAATAGACAGAGGTTCGTGTTCAGTTTTTGTTCAGGCACCTCCTGCAAGAGCAGAACCAGCACCACCAACTCAGTGTAGAAGATAATCGGAGTGGAAAATTTCTTACCCACTAGGTGTTAACCATAGCTGGGCAGAGGAGGAGGTGATGTGTAAATGTGTTGAGCCAGAATAGTGCCAGAATAGTAAAAAAACTTAATCCTCTCAGCACTATAAGACTACACTGCACACACATTGTGTTGGTATGTTTTCTCCACTTGAGCAGAAGCGAGATGAACAAGGTAAGATAAACCCCCCAAACCTGACTTTCCACAGGGGTGGGAATGTAAAATTTTCTGGTGATATAGCATAAAATATGCTAAATTTTAGCAGAGTGGGAGGGTAAGTGAGTAAAAGGGAGAGGAGGGTGGGGAGAGAGGGGAAGCAGGGAGGATATTCTGGAGTGGTCCTTTACCCTCTTTATACACTTTGCACTTTGCCTAGCAGTCAAAGATAAATAAGAGCCTTGGAACTGCAAATGTGTGAGGCTGCTTTTTTAGTGTCTATATTACTTTTACAGAAGACAAAAGGGTGAATTGAAGCAGAGACTTAGCCAAATACTTGGTATTATATACAAGATTTGCATCCAGTGTGGTAACCAGTATGACATACCACTCAGACTTCTGGTACCATGGTTTTCAAAACTTTATGTGACTGATGCTTCTGTTATATTTCTAAAATGTATTACTGATATAATAGTTGAACTGTTATGCTTAATTTTTTGATTGTGGTAAGCCTTATTACTTGGACACTACGACAATTTATACTTAAAATGAACAAAGTATATTCTATGTCTTTAAAATGCATCCCTCTGAAAGAACCATTTTTTTCTGATAATCTGAGTTTGAAAGAAGGGCTTTGACTTCAGCTGTGTTGCACACTGTAATTCCTTTAAGTGAAGAGGGAATAAAAGTGTTTGTTTTTTTTTTTTCCTAGTCAGACAGGAAACCTTCAAAAGCTTAATTCTTTATACTGAAATTTCTAGAGATCAGTTGGAGCCTTTTGTAATTTATAAATCAAATATGTATTTTGCAACGGGGCAAAACACTGACTACAGTTTAGGAGACAACCACCAAGGTTGATCATCAGTGGGCTCAGGTCTGGAATAAGCAAAGAGCTAAAATGTGGTAGAAGCTGAGAATACAAATTCTTTATCTCCAAATACTCAGAACCCAACAGAATCAAGCAACTGGTCATTGAATAAAGGAATGTGTACATAAGCAGAGGCAACATTGAAATCCCCTGTTATGCAATAAACAGCCTTTCTAACCTTCTTGTGGAAATAGAGTGATTGACCCAATATGCAGCAAAGACAGAGAATTTCACACAAGAAAAGAAAAACAAGTCCTACTGTTCTTGAAATAAGTCTGTTGCAAACTGATGGACAAATATTTATGCATCTATTGGAAAAAGGATCATTGGGATCTGGATTGATGGCAAAGTGCTCTCAGATGCTTTTATGTAGTTTGGTCACTGTGCAGTGTGCCTTTATGGGTTTTACATCCAAGCAGGAAGCCTGAAAGAGGGGCTGGACTGTCTGGGACTGTATATGCTGAAGTGCTCTGCCTTCCTAGCAGGTCCAAAGGGGGCAAGTCACAGATGGCTCAGATTCATCAGGGCTTCTCTTCCCTCTCTGCCAAGGCTCTGTTTGGCTGACTGGTGAGGCTGACCTAGGAGGGCACAGAAAGGAGGTAACAGTGACCCCTCATAGCACCCACTGACAGTGGGAGTGGAACATAACTGGGGACATTAATGGTAAGGAGAACTAGATTCTTACTGTGAGTGTTATTCTGTATTGGAATAATCTTGTAGATTTCAGATATTACAGGTTTTTGTGAACTGTCTAAAAGCAGCAAAGAAAAAGAAAAAACAAAAAGAAGGAAACATTACCCTTCTTAAATGAAGCAAACTAAAAAAATCCAACACATTTTTGCACACAATGCAAATAGAAGATTTTAGAACCCAAGAGGCTTTGATCTCTTTAACACCTCTTACTAGGAGGTTTCCCCTGTTCTTTTTTACAAGAATGTGACCCGGAAATTTTCAGCATAATGCAACTAAACTGAGAAAGGAAGGGATGATGACAGTGAGGTAGAGGAAATTCCTGTAAAGGAAACAGACTCAACACAGTGCACAGCTAGAACTAACCACAATTCTTATCATGCTGTGTAGGATGTGCAAGTAAGATTTTGAGATAATTTTTTAAAATTATATGTCTTAGCTTCAAATTTTAGCCCTCCCTACCCTGTCTGCTTGAAGGTGAGTTCATTTTATTGCCTTTGAATATGCATTTTAAAGTAAATTTGCTTTAACTGCTTGGTCAGGCAAACAGTAGTGGCTTAGTAAGTAGCTTCATTAAATAACCTTTTCTATTTTGTAGACATGGTAAAGCTTTTTCCATCTCCTGTGTGGCTGTTGCTAATTTTAGTCCTACAATCAGATTATGCTTGCCTTTCTATTGATATGAGTTGAATACAAGACACAGGAATTGATAGCTTTGATGGGGAAGTGATTTTCATCGGAATCAGAGTTGTATGATGGTAGGATTGTGGTATGCCACTCTTTACTAGACTTCAGAGATATCATGAAACTTGGCACAGCTCTCAAGAAACTGATTTTGATTTTTTTGCTCATATTTTATGGAAAAACCTGAAGAAGAAGAAGCTGAAAGGAGACCTCATCACAGTCTACAACTGGTCTCTTCCCTGTGGTGACCAGTGACAGGACCCAGGGAATGGCCTGAAGTTGTGTCAGGAGGAGTTCAGGCTGGATCTTAAAAAAAGGTTCTTCACCCAAAGGGTGGCTGGGCACTGAAATGAGCTCCCCAGGGAGGTGGTCAGAGCACCAAGCATGAGAGAGTTCAAAAACCGCTGGGAGTTGGACTCGATGATCCTTATAGATCCCTTCCAACTCAGCTTATTTTGTGATACTGTGAAAACTCTATGAAATAGAAATTTACTCTTTTCTTCTAACAGTCCTTTAGCAGTTGGAACATAGGCAATATTAAAAAAATCCTATTTTTCACTTGCATTTTTTGCACAAGAAATTATGTGAAGATCACAATAATTTCCTTAGTATATATGATACTTTCCAATTAAGTGGCACCCTAAATCCCTAGAGTAAGGATATGATAATGTGGCAGGACAGGAGAAGGTGGAGAGACTTTTGATAATAAGTTGCCTGGAGTAGAGTCTTTTCTTTCTCTGGTAGAGAAATGAGTCCTTGAGTAAACCGAGTCACCAAACCACCTGAGTCCACCTGCAGTGCAAATACACCTGAATGGTGATTGTTGTCTGCTTCTGCTGTGAATTTCCCTATTCCTGTCAAGCACACTTGCAAGATGACAACCATTAATTTCACATCCTACCATATTTTTCAAACACTATAAAAATGCAAAGATCACAAGATTCCCTAATAAAAATGTTATCAGTTAGCAAAAAAAAAAAAAAAAGCAGCAATGGTGTATTTTTCCATGCCTAGCTAAAGACAACAGAAAAATTAAAAAGATTGCTAACCAAAGGTGTAATATTCACTAGTCAACCTTCCCTTTGGTACTTCTTTCCCATTTGTGGTGACCTTTTGGTATCATTAGTATGGCAGCAAATTGCAGAACAAAGAGATTATACATCACTGGCATTATTAAATGTGAACAGTCACTTCATGTAGTTTCACTACATGTGGCCTGTATGTCCCCAGTTACACACAAATGGGAAGCTGGGAAATAAAAACTTCCACTGCTTATCTTGTGCCAGGTCAGGCACTCTTCAAATAGCTTCTGGTGGCTTAACAGCTTAATGAGTCACCAGGAAGGACCAGAGCTGTCACAGGAGAGAGACTGGACCATTTGCCTGGGCTCAAGGGAGAGTGGAGTGCAGAGAACAGAGAAATAGATAATAAAATCATAGAATAAGCTGAGTTGGAAGGGACCCATCAGGATCATCAAGTCCAACTCCTGGCCTTACACAGGACACCCCAAGAAGCACACCATGTGCCTGAGAGTATTGTCTGAACACTTCTTGAACTCTGTCAGGCTTGGTGCTGTGACCACTTCCCTGGGGAGCCTGTTCCAATGCCCAACTACCCTTTGGGTAAAGAACAATTTCCTGATATCCAACCTGAACTTCCCCTGACACAGTTTAATGCTGTCTCCTCGAGTCATGTCACTGGTGATGAGAATGAAGAGATCAGTGCTTGCTCCTCTGCTTTTGACAACAGCAACACCTGCTCACCTGCTCAAGGGGCTACAGCACTGAACCACACAAAAGGACCTTGGGTCTTGATTGCTGCTGGCACCAGCATGCCTTTGCCATTTGGGCTGCTGGATGACATAACTCAAAACACCATTCTTGGCGTTATACAGAATTAACTTGGCTAGAGATGCAGCCCCAATGAATGCCTTGCAAGGTCTTCACAGGTGTCATAAACCCAGATTCGAGAGTCAGGATCCATTGATCTTTTTGCAGTGGATAAAAAAGTTTGATAAACTTATGGAGGGCTTTTCCCCAGTGCTGCTAGTGAACTCACTTTATTCAGAAATACATAGAGGCTTGGAGTTTCAGGATGATTTTAAAAGATATGAGGGGTAATGACAGTTGGCAGCCAACCTGTAACAAAGCACCAGGATGGGGTCAGACAAATGAGTTAACTTGCTTTCTGTGACCTCTGAGCATAAAAAATAGATAATTCCATTCACTTGCAAGGAATAGAGACATTCTGAAGAGAATGGTGACTAATAGTGAGCCCCTCTACACAAAACAGCTGCCTGGAAAAGCGCAGCGTGGGAGTTCTCATCACCTCTCTCTCTAGCTCAGTGTGCACTGGATGCTCTGTTGATGCTAACCAGGATGAGTAGTGTCTGATTTGCATGGGTGCCAACAGAAAGGGGCTAGCCTTTGCCCAACCTCTCTGCTTTTCACTGGGGCTGACTCAGTGCCTCTCTGACAGCATTGCAAATGGAGAGTCACTCTGTGGCCAAAGGAAAGAAGGAAACCCTTTGAGGGCTACATTGCACAATGCACAGCTGTGCAAACTGAAGAGCAGCAAAGTGCTTTGCTCCTGAACCAGACACTGCCCCTTTGCTCCTGAACCAGGCACTCTAGATGTGTCAGTCACAGGTGTTGGATATGTCCTTACTAAATACCCAGATTAAGCCATGTCTGTTGGATGTGCACCCTGGGCAGCCTGCAGCTGAGAAGTCTATGGGATGCAGATCAGACTGCTTAGTAGAAAAGGGAAAACGTAACAGTATGGTTTGGGGTTTCACCTTGTACAGGGTACTGTCTGGATGCATCTGAGTGCCTTGTGAACCTGCTCCAAATCCCCTGGGTGTTCCCAGTCTCAGTTTGCAGAGGGCAGCCCACAGAGCTGGTCCCTTATTCTGGTGTGGGTGTCACCCTTCTCAGCAGGGCTGTGCCACAGCTGTTCAAGCAGTGCAGCACGGCACTGTAGTGCAAAAGTAAGGCCTGATGCTGCACACCCAGGTGCACCACGGAGGAGGGGAAGGGGTTTTAGGTTGCTCTGCTGGCCCTGGCAGACACCCTAAGTATGCCCATTTTGGCTGGTAACAAAGCCCCCTAGGAGCATGTGTCTTGTGTGAAAGAGAAAACCAGAGACATGTGCCCACACAGGACACACTTTGAGGGCTTTACTTCTGCATGGTTCTCCAGTCTCACGGGCTTAATGCTGTTTGCAGCTGCAGCACATCTTCAGATTTGGTTTAATCCCAAAGGAATCCAATCAACTCACTCTGGGCCTGTTGACCTTCAAGCTACAACAGCGCTCCATGGATTTTTGGTGCCATTTATGCTTGTTTCAGCCTGTTGCTGATAGGCATCATTAGCTGAAGGCTGATGGTATTTGGTATCTTATCTCTCATCTTAGAGAACATGCTCCTATCAAAGGAGGAAGGATCTGCATTTTCACTCCAGAGGTGGAGTTCTGCATTGCTGTAGGTATGACTTGGAAATCCATCTGTAAGCAATTCTATGCAAGGTGCATTTAGAGAGAATGTTGCATATTCTTGAGTATTATCCATCCTGTATTTCTGGGAAATAATATGAGCAGGAAAAGTGCTGCAAGCCCCATTTTAAAAAAACCACAATATGCAGGACATAGTGTTTGCAAAGCTTTGCAGAGGTACACAATGAAATATGCAATTATGTATTTCATTGGACTCTTATTTACAAAAAAACACCTGTTTTCCTCTTTTACAGAAAACAAGATGATTCTTAACGAAAATGCCTCCAAATATCAACCAAAATTGATAAAGAAAATAATGCTCACTTTGTGCTGGGTACTTACATTATTTGTCAGTGGGGTAGAAGTTAGAGAGATTAACTTGCCAGGTAAGAATCTGCTCCAGTGATGTTTGGTGTTTGTGGTGCTTTCTGAAAACTTAGAAAAGGAGATCTTCATTTTTCCTTGCTTTTGTGAGTTTTTCCTGCACGTGTCCATGCTTGTCTCAGACAAATAGCCTTTCTGCAAGATTCTGAAGTATTGGTAATACAATCTACCCTAAATTTAACTCAAAAATCAGTTCCCCAATGAAAAGGATAAATGTAAAGGAGAATCTCTGAGGCCTAAATGGAAAAAATGAATTGCTTCTGTGGCATAGGTCTCCAGCATCTGGTCTAGTGAACCAGGGACTGGGGAGAAGGAAGACAAAACTGGTTATCAAAGTTTTCCACATACACAATATATATCTGGAGGAGCTTGATCCAATTTAGTGTGCAGAGACAAAATGAAACTGAAAAGAGTTTCCAAGGTGGGCAGGTGAGGAACAGATTTCATGACCTCCCTTCTGCTGGGGTGAAATTCTGCCAGGCTTTCAAAGGTCACAACAGCCTGGCTGGCAGGATGGGCATTAGGATGGCTGACCACACCTTTCAGAATAAAAAAAAATTGTGTAATTTTAGAGACACTTACTGAAACATAGGAGGATAAATATTTAAAAGCGGTGAGACAATAATGTTTGTCAATCTTACCTTAAATGGGGCATGTGGTAGGCAGATTCTGCTTCCTCAGGCTTATGTCAGTCCCTTCTCCATTAATACCAGGAGACTGAGAAGAGCTGCATCTGCTTTTCTACAGAATTGAGGTTAAACAGGTTAGCACTCATGCAAAAGTCTACACATCACAAAAACTTTTCACATTAAGCTTTTGAAAAATGGCCTAATAAACCTTTGGAAACCTTTGAATAAATTTTCAAGAACATTGGTAAATTATATATTTAAGAAAACCTATTTTTTATTAGTTCATGTTCTGATCATATAAAGAAATATTCAACACAAGAAAGGTAAGGTTCTATTTTTGTTTGCAATTTTTATTTTTAATTTTTTTCACCATGACTCTGCCTTCTTTCAGATGGCACTGATATCTTACTTTCCTGCTTTTCAGGATGTTCCCATGTTGAACCTCAAATATGGTATCGTGCAATTAATGGTGAGGAGTTTATTCTACAATGTGCTTTACCAGATAGAGATGCTACCAACATTTATAACAACTCACTTCTAAATCAACATGAGGTGAAATGGTTCTGGCATCAGAAAGATAAAGAGACACTGAAGGCTGTCAAGGAAAGCTCAAATCTGACTTTCCAAGGGGATGCACTTTGGTTTAAACCAATAAGGGACAGTGCTTCTGGAATGTACATCTGTAAGATACGGTAAGTAATGGAGCAAAAGAGTAATGGAGTAAAGGAGCAAAAGATTTCTATTTCTATAGGAGAATTATTGTTTTGGTTTGGTTTATGTATTAAATGTTTAAATTTTTTTTTTTTTACATCACTCAGGGGGAAAATCCCATGTCTCAAAATTGTTTTGGATGTTCAAACAAAGAAAGCAGCAAAATGTTCAGGTTATGACACAAATATTCTATATCTGCTTGCTGGCACTGGGAATTCAATAACCTGTCCTGGGACAAAATGTTACAGCCACATAAAAAAGGCAGATGTGAAATGGTACAAGGTAAGAGTCAGGTTATTGAGTATTGAAAAGAGCTGAGTGAAGGTGGAGCTTCAGACCTAGTTAATGTCCATGTGCCATAGTTCTTGAACTCCTCTTTGGCAGGCAATGCCAAAGAAATTTAACTCAAAAGGAGAATCTTGAACCGATATATATCAAGTATTTAAGGAAGAGTTTTGAAGAAATTTGCCACACCCAAAATATTATTATATGAACAGAAGCCAAGAAATGCTTGCTCTTCAGCTGTGAAATGGAAGTAATTGAGAATTAAAATAGGATTTTTACAAAACTGACATGATTGAAATGCAACGTTTTAACTTTTGTTTTGACATTTCAAATTTTGAAAATATCCAATATACTAAGAAAAACTGGCTTTGTTAGACAAATTATTTTAAGAATAATGTTTCAAATTGTTCTTTCCAACACTCCTGTTTTAAATTAAACACTATTTCACTGAACCACTAGTGACTCACTGTTTGTAAGGATGGTAAGATAGCATCCAAACCTGTAGAAAAGAGCAAAGGAAAATGAGTAAAATTTGCAATTGTGCATATTCCTGCCTGGTATTATCTACATTATTTTAGTCTATCAAGTAGAACTATGATCTAGTCAAAGTTATTCTGCATTTGATTTAAAATTTTGAATGAGGTTTATCTTTACCTACATCTTGATCTGAAGCCCACTGAAGTTAAGGAGCATCTTCACACTTGCACTACTGGATTTTTTCAGGAACTTGATTTAAGGAAGATTCTTGCTGATCTTGGTGGAGTATTAATGTATTAAGCTGAAAAATAGGGGTGCTTAAAAAAAATAGACCATTTTTACAGTTCTAAAAGTAGTGATAGTGTTCTCAACCTCAGACTATCCAAACTCATGGTTTACTTCTCATAAAATAACTTGAAAGTGTTTTCAAAATGATTTCTTTACAAAATAAAAAATACTTAGTCCATCAAAAAAGCAATCCTTTTTGTTTCTCTTTAGTAATAGAAGTTTAATTTACATTAGCTTCATGATTTAATATTTTTGCATCAACCATAAATTTAAAATAATTTTTTAAAAATCAAGGTTATTCACAAATTTTTTAGAATACCTGAAAAATGTCCTCAGACTCCTAATACATCCTTTTTTGGGCTTCAGTGGAAAGACTTTTGTTTAGCCCTTCTGCCATGAAAATCCTGTTCAAATATATTAAAATATAATTTAATAACAGCAAAAAGAGCAAGGAAAAAAACCCTTTAATTCTTAGATATTCTTTTCATTAGGATGGTCACCAGATAAAATACAGGAAAAGCAGACCAAGCCTAAAGCTTAAGCAGAATGAAATCTACTTGAATCCAACCTATGACAAAGATGCTGGAATATATGTGTGTGATTACACTCTGTCTGACAACATTACCAAGTGGACAGTGAGAACAGCAGTAACAGCAGAAGTCATTGGTGAGTAATATAATAACCCAGAATAAAATACCTGAAGAAAATTATATTTTCTTTATTATATTTATTTCTGTCTTTTGTTCGGGCTTTTGTTCTGAAAAACCCTAAACTGAATTAGCTACAGGATCATTAAAATCCTCTTCCAAGTATTCTGAGGACATCTTGGGACACCAACTAGAGCATCCAGTAGTAACAGCAGTAGGTTCTGAAGGAAAGTATAAATCTGTTCTGTATCCTGAACTGTATGGATGCAGTACAGCTGTTTCTGTAGGAAAACAGCACAGGACTATTCCTCAGCATCCTGGTGGAGGGTAGGCCACTCTGTGAAAGGGAGAACAAGATCTGGGGAGCAAAAGAAATGTGTCAAGTGAGGCAACCTGGTTCTGTGGTCTAGTGAAGAAACACTCCCTTGAAATTTCATGGTATAATGAGGATAGCACTTCTCTGAAATAAGTAATCCTTTTTCCCCCAGGTATTTTAAGAATTAAAGGGAAAAATGTATCCATCCCATCAGGACAGGAAATCATGTCTTACCAATCTGTGAGAGCTCTGTGTGGTGGCTTTAAATACCTCTTGCTCTTTCACTCTTCCTTCTGGCTTTATTCCCACAACATTTTCCAGGCAGGCTTGGACTAGCTCTGCTTTTATTCTGATCTGGCTGTATTTGAGCTGACACATTGACCTTCTCAGTTCTTTTCCCTCACTTTCTAGAGCAGTCAGAAAAACCCTTAAAAGGCACCATGTGCATCTGTATTACCCCAGAACCCTGCAGACTGAGGGGAGACCTCCTTGCAGTGACAACTTCCACGTGAGGGGAAAAGGAGGGGCAGGCACTGATCTCTTCCCTGTGGTAACCAGTGACAGGACCCCAGGGAATGGCCTGAAGTTGTGTCAGGGGAGGTTTAGGTTGAATATTAGAATAAAGTTTTTCACCCAGATGGTGGCTGGGCACTGGCAAAGGCTCCCCAGGAAAGCTGTCACAGCACCAAGCCTGACAGAGCTCAAGGAGTGTTTTAACAACACTCTCAGCAACAGAGTGTGACTCTTGGGGATGGTTCTGTGCAGGGCTGGGTGTTGAACTCTATCCTGTGAGTCCCTTTCAACTCAGCTTGGTCTGTGATTGTGTGACATATTTCTCTGCTGTGACCTAGTTAAAAAAAAAACAAACCCAAAAAACCAAACCAAACCAAACCAAAAAACCCAAAAAAACCAAAAACAGAAGAACCTACTCCAAAAACAAAACAAAAGAAACCCATCCCAAAAAAACAAAACAAAAACCCCACCCCGCATTATGTGGCACCATTTCCCGCAGTACGGGACTTTCCTAGAATATCAGAGCTGTGGGTTTTACTGTACAACCCGTGGGTGTCATTATCTGTGCCCTCTGGCAGCCTGAGTTTTGAAAACAACGTGGCTATTTTGGTACAAGTATCTGTGCTTGTGAATAGGGTGTGCAGGTGCTCTCTTTGTGCTTACTGGGCATGAAAAGAGGTTTGACAGGGAACTGGTGTGAGGATTGCACCCTTCAGGGGGTTTGGCAAGGGGGGTTCCTAATTTTTTAATCCTCAATAATTGAAAGTGCAGACTAGTTGCTGAGCTCCTCAGCTCATGTAAGAGGACAATGCCTCAGAGCAAATGAGATAGCAGGTGTTTGTTTAGCTAGTTTATTTAGCAAGTTTGTTGTCCTCCTCTTGGACTTAGGTGTCTAAATTCCACCTAAAACTTGAAAAATTAAATTTTAAGCTATTTTCTTTGGTCTTCTGCACTGACAAAAACTTTACACTTAATGATATTCTTGTTAATTGCAGCAAAAAACACTATTTATCCACCAAACCTTTTGTATCCCAATGGTGTTGTGATCCTCGAAGTAGAAGTTGGTAAGTTTCAATTCTTCCCCTAGAAGCAAATGAAAATATTTAAATAATGATAGATCTTAATAGAGCAAACCAGCTTTGCTTTCTAGGGTATTTAAGAGAATCGTATTCTGCAGGCATGATTTTTCCATGTTCATTTGTTCCAGGCAAGCCACTTGAATTGGAATGCCGTGTCCAGTTTGGGTTTGAAACAGTTTCTCCAATGAGGGTAACATGGAAACAAAACAATGAAGAGAATGTAAATGAGAAATTGAACCAGGAAACAAGGTGAGAACCTGCTCCCCCACCCCCCAGTAGGCTAGTCACTACCAACACAAGCAACTGTGAAAGTCCTTCTGCAACAACTTTACTGAATACATTTTATTGAAAAAACTTTGGAAGGCTCTTTTCTTTCACCTAGCAATGTGTATGTCCACAAGCAAGTGGCAGGAATGTGACCTTCACATACAGAAGCACATATCGATGGCCATAAAAACAAGAACTCAAACTCTGCATAATCTCAGCTCTTCTTAAAACTTCAGCTCATAGACAGCTTCAGCATGAAGAGTCATTGGTTGCCTGTCCCTGCATCAGTTGTTTTTAAGCCTTCTTGTTTTCAAGTGCTGTTGAAAGCACGGTCTCTGTTGTGTCTTGCTGGCAATTCACAGGATCTGTCTTTGGAAGGTGTCTCTGAGTGGGGAATGAATCAGATCAGCAGAACAAGACTGTGGACACTGACAGGAGTTTGTGTGTCTCAGACATCAGGGTGTTACAGACTGGGTCTGAGGACTTGCAGCACTGAATTTCGAGACACTGAATTTTGTGACTCCTCCCTGGCAAGAATGAACCAGACCCTGCAGAGAAGAAGGATGTAGGGGAAAGGTTTCCTGTGACCTGGGGACAACCCCTATAATCATTACACTTCCCTTTCCTTCCTGTTTTCATTCACTTACACAGTGCTCAACTTGGGCAAGCAACAGAGTAGAGGCAACACAAGCAAGTGTGTCTTTCATCACACAGCCCTGAGTCAACTTTATGGGTAAACTTTCTGTACACTGGGGGAAGCAAAAGCCCTGCTGTCACTGCTAAAATCAAGCTCATAATAGGAGTCATATGAGAAAAAAAATAATTATTTCTTTTGTGTGGTAATGATACCACACACGCACACATGCACACACTCATGAGGTAGACTGGAAATTGCATTTTCCTAACTTTAGAATGCTTAGATATGGAATATTCTTTTTAGCAAATTTTTAGCTTTTTTTTCATGGGTAGAGTTTCTGTTTATTTTTAAAAATACGAACAAATGAAACTTTCCCCAACAGACTTTGGTTGAATCCTTGCCTGTGCTCACTCCTAGATATCTTGAGATAGCAGAGGTAGAGCCATGGGATACTGTCATTTTGCAGTGGCATGACATGAAATGCCTTTTGGGATGACCCAGAGATGCTTATACTTGTGGCTTTCAAAGGGGAATGCTGACACTCAGAAACCCTGGGTATTCTGGAGTGATTGCAGACATAGATCTGTTTCCCATATCATTCACTCAGCCCTGAAGGGATTCCTCAGTTACCTCTTAATTTCCTATACTTCTGTCCCTTATATTCATTTATTTATTCTGCTTGCCTATCATGTCCTTGAGCTGAGCTGCTCAGCCTTTTGCCCAGCTAGTTCTCTCTTGGCGTTCCTTTTTGAAGTTTCATTTCTCTGCATTTCTGCTGGGTGAATATTTTACATCTTACAAAACCACAAGTAATCTTATAGAAATAAAGGGGACTATATATTGAAAACTAGGCAAGTGGTAAATATTTTGCTGAATAGATGAATTAAGGATAAACCTTTCAGTCTTCAGTATCTATCAAAGTATTTTCTTACAATATTAGTATTTTCTTACCATTTATAAACCAAGTGGAGGTTCCAAACCAGAATATTGCATTATTATTAAAAATTCAAGATGCATGTTAAGAAGTTGCAAGCTCCTCTATTTTTTTGTGTAAGACATTGGGAAATTGTGTGCATGAACAGCAAAGGTATCATGCAAATACACATTTTTTTTCTCTCTAGTGTCTATCCAAAAGGTTTGAAAGGGCACACACTTCTTCATGTTGCAACTTTGAAAGAAGTTACTGAAAAGGACCTCAGAAGCAACTTCACGTGCTTTGCTGAGAATTCAGTGGGGAATGTCACTGCTGTGATCCAGCTGAAAAGAAAGAAGAGAGGTAAAGCTATCAACTGGGGACTATTTACCCCTGAAGACACATTTTTATTTACTCTACTGCTACTAATTAATTCCCAATTGACACTGGCTTTTAGCCAGCAGCAGAAGTTTCTTGAACCTGAGTGGGAAAACTCTTGATTTGTCAGATGTCTTGAAAGCCACAGTATTTTGAGGATTACTCAGAAGAACAGGGCTGTCTGGGAACTGACTGCAGGCAGGTGAGCCCAGTGGAAGTTAGAGAGTATCTGGAAGGAAGAAGAGAAGAGTGCAATCTCTGAACATTAATAGGCAATCTACTAGACTGAAGCAGAGAGGGCTGCTGAAAGCAACAGTATTCCCTGATTTTCATAGGATATTTATATTTATTTTCCCAGTGATTAGCATGCATGTTTCTGAGAAGTTACCATAACGGATATGCATGTGGCAGCCTTTCAAGCTTTTCAAGGCCCAAACCAGAATCAGTGTGGAAATTAAAGTGTTAAACCATAGTTCACAGTGGAGGTTCATTGCTGGAGTGCAACAGGAAGCTGCCAGAAGGGCACTGTGTGCAGCTGTCTGCTCTGATGTAGCTTTTCCATCTCAGGTGATGACTATTTTCAGCACTGCTGAGTGTACCAGATACTATTTTCTCTGTGCCCTCTGTCATAGATTGGCTTTTCATACCACCAAAGAGATGCCATGCCAAGAAGGTCACTGATGGTAGACTGAAATTCTATGTTAAAGTTTGTGGCTACATGAAATCTTGACTTCCCTAAATTTTGCCAGAGGGATAAGAAAAAAAGATTTTGTAAGATGGTTTGTCCCTATTCCTGGACTAATTTTTTTATCCAAGAGTCAATATTATTTTGGAAACTTGAATTATGATAGACTCTTTTCTTTCTGCAGTGTTGTTCTTATATGTACTATGCAGTGCCATTGCTACTCTATTTGCATTTGTTTTGTGCACTGCCTTTATTTACCAGCACTGGATTGAAATAGTGCTGATGTATCGAAGTTATATGGTCCACAACAAAACTACAGAAGGTAAGAAACCTTGTATAATATTAATTTGCTCCAGTTTTTCTACTGCCTTTTGCCATGTGGGATAATCTGGTATTAATTACTCATTAAATAAGTTCTTTTAATGACCCTGTTCTCTTTGAGCCAATACAAAGTCTATTGCAAGATGCTCAGTGAATGCAGATGGAAAAAAAGTCAGATAGTGTGAAAGAAATATCTAACACCAACAGAAATATCAGTTATTTTGCCCTAATTTACCCATAGAAGATTAGAGTAGGAAGTTGAATTTTGGCAGTCCATTTGCAGGGAATAATTTAGCATCTCCAACGTTTCAAAATAATTCTCTGAAAAAGTTCAACAAAGCCTTTGGACAAGAAAGAAATTACCTTGCATAACAAAGTAAAGGACTCCAGGGTCTATTGCATTTTTCACTTGAAGCCAAAAAGAAGAATTTCTTTATTTCTCAGAAGAATAAACAAAAGAGAGAAATAAGATGACAAAGGGCACCAACTGACAAATGAATGTTTGGGAAATATCCATATTTCCTGTCTAAAATCTTTGGAAACCACTTGCACCATTTGCACCCAAGTGATTAGCTTTTGATTTTTCAAATCTCTGCAGTAGCATTGCTCCATCATCTCAGCTGAAACAGGCCCCTGAAACAGTAGACAGTGTAAAAATGTATCAGGAATCACTACAACTACTTCAAAGAACTTAACAAATGATTTTCTTAAATGTGTTGAAAGAATTCTGATGGTTTGTGCCTGAGAAAATGTCTCTAAAAATTCTCGCATCTTGATGCAGTTTGAGATAGAGATGTCTGAGTCTGATTTTGTGTTTGCAAATGTATCTTATATGTGAGTGTGAAACAACTGTATCTTGATACCTGTAAGTACATGCACAGGTAGAAAATTACCTGCCCTTTCGGAAAATATTTTTGCAAGCACTAAAGCATTTGGCAAAAGCAGTTTGGGAAATCACTCAAAATTTCCCCTCTATCTGGTAACAAAGTGATTTAATAACCTGTGGAAAGTCCCTTTAGAGCACACCCTGCATGTCAGTAGGGCAGACACAGACCTGCCAAGGCCAGTGCACTGAAGTTGAAGACACCATTGGGTTCCACCGGGGCAGCCCCTGTCCCCTGCCTGTCCCCTGCTTCTCAGGTACCCCATGCACACAGCTCCATCTGCAGCATGGGGGTATAGGGGCTGTGAACACCAACTGTGCATACCCAGAGAGTTTTCTGCCCAAGGAAAATGTGTTCTCACCCGCGGGATTATGTCCTTCTCACTTCAGGGATGCACATCAAGTCACCTGAGGTCTGAAAGGACTTGCTCACAAACAGCAAAGGAGCAGTTACAAGTTGATTTTGCTGTTTATTCCTTTCTATAATTCTTCTCTCATGTCCCTCTCAGCACAGAATCAGACAATTGAAGAATCCTACAAGATTGGAAGGTACCCTGGGCACCTGCTCAAAGCAGAGCTAACCTAGGTTGTGCAGGACCTTGTGGACAGAGAAACCACAACCCCTCCGGAGTTAATTGGCCTCCTTAGCCAATTCAGATATATCTCTTAAAACTCCTGACTTCTTCCACATGTAGGAAGAAATAATGCAGGAGATTTGATACTAACATTTATAGAACACGTATGCCATCACTTTACTTAAGTCAGGTATTCTTCATTTCCTACACATTCAGCACCTTAAATACAGTACCAGAAGTTCCTCAGCTTATAATTTTCCTGTAAAATTATGTGAAAAATGGCCTAATGGTGCTTATTTTTGTATTTATTTTTAACTTGTTGTTGTAAGAGTAATGTTAGAAAGGCATGTGTTTGTTAGTGGTTGTCGTTTAATAAGATTGCAGTGACCTCTGTTGGTGAAATGAGGAATACCTGGCTCGTAGTGTGGTTTATTGTTACTTAAAATCTGTTTCAAGGGAGCTTCAATTTAGGGTATAAATGAATTGAAGTTCAGCTAAACCAATCTAGTGAACTTCTGGCCCACCTTTAATTCCCACATTAGTCCCGTGTGCCTGCTGCTGGTGATTCACTCTTGTGGGTCTAAATTGGCTCAGCTTGGCAGAAAAATAACTCAGTAAAATACAGTGTGTAGTCAGCAAAGTGAATCATCTTCCCCTATTATCACAAGAGCTTCTGCACCCGTAGAAGGATGTGATGAAAGTGTGTCCAGGAGAAGAGGAGAGGAGCAGAGGTGCAAGATGTGTTGTCTGATCACATTCTTGGCCTCCAGACCTAATCTGCACACCTCTGTTTACCTTTCATGACACCTCTGGCTTCTTTTCTTACTTTCTGCTATGTGCTGGTTCTGAATTTAAGTGTTCAGTCTCAGCTCATCCGTGTTAGCTTTCTGAATTTGCTTTACATATGAGCTCTTCTTGATCCTGTGGGAAACTTGGTGATTCTAGCTTGTGCCTGTGGTCCTAATCTCACATCTAGGGATAGAAACCAGGATATTAACAACAAGGCATATGGGTCATGACACTCAGCACTTAGGTCTCTGTGCTGGATGTAGGTGTCTCAGTGCCCAAGCAGTGAAGATGAAGGTGCAGTTAATAAAGTGAAATGCAGAGAGCCTCTCAGCTCACCCTGCAGCAGCACCCTGCCCGACACAGGGGAATTTCTTTGTGGTTTCTATTCATTATATTATCATGTTATATTAGCATGATATAATTCAGCTAATTGAACATAGGTGTCTGATGTAATTTGGGCTGCCTGATGATGTCCGACCATTCCAAAATGTTTGAGTGTCCAATACTTCCTGGCAGTCTTTGGATACCTTAAAGGGCCTCAAGTAACTGGGAAACTGGATTGGGTCCACTGTGCCTTTGGCTTTCACCAGGAATTATTTTCTTTTATGGTCCTTCTCCCTCAAGTGTAGTTCAAAGTTTATTCAGCAAATAGATACAATTTGCTTTTGCCTTGTAGCAAGAACTGAAGAATGGGTCTAACTCAGGACATTGGTACCAGGGTCATCAAAGCTAAGAAAAATTCTTTACCCATGTTTCATCTGCACTGTACAGACGTTCTTTTAAGGAGACTTAAAGTTCAATAACTGGTCAGTACTTGGTATCTGAGCTGATATTTTGATCAGACTTAGTCTTTGCTCCTTACACAAGTCTCTCTGTTTACAGACATAACAGTGTATGAAAACAACATATCTTTTGCAAGCAATTAATGTTAAAGAACATTGTTCAAGAACTTTAAGCTTCATTGTATTTTAAAAGAAGATTGGCCATTGACAAAATTTTTTTTTTGAATCAACATTTGACCAAATGAGAGAAAAGATTGGGAATCATTTCCCACCACATCACTTTTGCCTGGAAGGGACCAAATCTTTAAACTACCTTTCACTAAACATCTTTACCTTGCTTGTTTGCTTTGGTAGCATATATCTATAAAATTTGCAAGACAGTGAGGAGCAAGGTTGTCTTTGGTGACTGGATAGCTGTAATCCATGAACATGTCATAATTTTGGGTTTGTGTTGTGCCTACTTAAACACATATAAATGGAAACAGAGCATTAAGAAAGAAGCTGAATGTTTCATCCAGACTTGTTAATGTATATAGTAATGTATTTATTAATTAATTCATTTATTCATTTATTTTAGATGGCAAGGAATTTGATGCGTTTGTGTCCTATGCAAAACTAAACTCTTCTGAAAGTGACTCTGCTTTAATTAGTGAGGAAAAATTTGCCCTGGAGCTTCTTCCAGATATGCTAGAAAATAAATATGGATACAAGCTATGTATTCTTGAAAGAGATATTCTTCCAGGAGGAGGTAAGGTCCCTGGGCATGGTAGAAAATCTTCAGTTTTTATAAAACTGTGTTTCACTTTCCAAAGAAAAAAAAATTATGCACCAGAGCAACAGATTGTATAATTAGGTAGTGGAATGTATGTTCAAATCTCATAATGTTTTGATCTTTGTGTCTGGTCCCTGTGCCTGATGCATACCTACTTCTGAGGGAGGTCATTGTGAGCTGCTAGGCTGAGACAAAGCTTCTTGTGCAAGAATTTCTTCACAAGCAGACTCCGTTCCCTGGAAAGAAGACTTCAAATATTTCAATAGTTACTTTCTGAGCAACTTTATCCATTCCTACCTCCTTAATTAGAAAGCCCTGTGTATCTGTTCCTGGGAGAGATAAGGACAAGTCCAAGTGTCCCTTGAGATGCTGTTGAAGTGTGTTGAGGTCTCAGCTGTGCCCTTCATGTCCTGAGCAGAAAGTTGTGTTCTTCAGTTGTATAAGAACAGCCATGGTACCCTCTGATAGCACACTCATTTCCAGGTGTTGTGTGATTACTCAGCATTCCTGTTCTTGTTTCTTATTTCTGGGTTTTAGCTGTTGATTAAGGGCACTGATAAGATAAAAACTCCTTTGCAGAATGCAGTAACTCTCACCATTTCCTCTACAGCATACACAGATGAAGTTGTAACAGCTATTAAACAAAGCAGACGGGTAATAATTATTTTGAGCCCAGCCTATGTCAGTGGACCAAGCATCTTTGAACTGCAGGCAGCAGTGAACTGTGCATTGGAAGATAAAAGGATCAAACTGGTATTAGTAAAGTTCCAGGATTTCCAAGAGCCAGAGACCCTGCCTCCAGCAGTGAAGAAAGCACTTCGGATTTTACCAATCATCACCTGGAAGTCTTCCATTTCTGCTGCTCCACACAAGAAGTTCTGGAAATACATGTGTTACCACATGCCAGTGAAAACTACTAAGAAGTTGGAAAGTTGCAGCCTCAAGGGCTTATCCCAAAGGTTATTCAGACTGGTATAGATAGGAGAAATTTCACAGGGGGATGACATCAGGCTCAGGAATGTTAATATGATTTTTCTCCATTGTCTGCCCTCTGTCAACTGTCACTACAGCCAGCAATAGCTCGCTCTGAAACAGTCAGAAGGACTGAAGTGTGACAGTGCACAGCAAAACTGTGCCACTGCACACAACTGTAAATGTGAGCATTCTTTCATAAATTAATATTTTATCATAATTTTTATTCTATTTATTATACCATTTTTCTCTGATTTTGAGACATACAATGTTCTTTGCACTGCATTCCTTTCTGGAATATTTTAACACTTGTTTTCTAGAAAAAGATTTAAAAAAGGGAACTCCAGAGGAAGCTTGCAGTTTAATTTTCTGATGCAGTCCAGTGGGGCATATCCAAATTCTTCAAATGAGTTACCTCCTCTGGTGGGAATACCAAGAAAATACCATGAGAGACTGCTATAGCTGGGTATGCCAAAGAGATATAAAAAGAAGGACCACTGTCCTTCTGGAGAAGCACTGTGGTGCTGCACTGCAGTTGCACACACAGGATCCCTTCCACAGAAAGTCAAGTGGAAGATATTCTCCATCCATGAAGGGATATTCAGTCTGTGAGGCCAGTTGGTTTGAAGGAATCCCCTCCCAAGCACATGCAGTGTGTTTTCAGGGTCTTCAGAACTGGTTGTTTTGGGGTATCACATCTGTTCTCACCATCTGCACTATCATCTAACACAATCAAATTATTGATGAATCTGAATAATTTGAATTTGTCAGTAAATTAAATGCACTCAGTTCTAAGATAAGTAATACAGGTTTTAGAAGCTTCTAATCAACAGCACTATGTTTGCACACCCTGTTATCCTTACACTAAACATGGTAGTTTTTATGGAGGAGAAAATGTGCCGGCGTTTTTAAAAAATGATCCGTAAGAGCAGTTGGAGGAGGATAATGTATTTGCCCAGTAAGCGCCTTAGTGGCATGAGTAAAAGAAATACCAAATTCAAGAGAACTCAAGATCCAATTTCAGGCAGGTGGTGTGACTCAGACCCTCCTCTTTATGTTGATATTACCTGCTAAATTACATACCCGTGTTTCAGAGAGGGAGCCCCTTTCCAAACGAGCTGTAATTTGTGCGGTCCCCACCAGATGTCCCTCCCTGCACAGTCCCTTTGTTTACACACCGAGTAGTTTTGTCACCAGGTGTGACAGGACCAGGGAGTCGTGCCAAGTGCGGTGCCCGGGGTGCCACTTGCGCTTCGGAGGCAGCGGGGGAGCAAGGGCAAGAGAGGAAGGCACGAAGCAGGCTGTCCTGCCTGCCCAGGCTGTCCTGCCTGCCCAGGCTGCCACCACCGCTCCCAACCAATGCAATTCCCTCGTGATGCGCTCGCTGCCTGAACGGTGAGCATTGAAATTTTTTTGTGTTTGATTTGGTGGGGTTTTGTTTTGGTGGGTTGTTTTTTTTTTTGTTTTTCGTAACAGTGGAAAAATCAGAGAGGCTGCATAAGTAATGTAGTTGGAAAGGTCCTTTTATTCCTCAACAGGGTGGTGCTGCGGCCAAGGTTTTTCTGGGTCAGCGGAACCTGCACAACCGGTATCTGCATAGGAACTCCAGGTCTGTCTGCAGCACAAGGAATGGCACAGGCACATAAGGACTATAAAATGACCTCTAACAGGCAAACGAAAGAGCCCTGAGGAAGAAGTGGCTGTGGGCAGCGTGGATCAGCAGAAGTGACTGTGCACACCTTCATGCACCCACTATATGCTAAATCTGTAATAAAAACCGTCCCAGCCCCAGCCATGGGCTTTGCACATGCCAAGCTTTCCAGCGTGCTGCTGTTGCTGTTGAGTGTGGTATCCTGTCCTGCTGCTGCTCATGGGGATGAGCCCAGCCTGGGCAAGAGGTCCTTGCCTCACCATGAGCGTGATTCCAGTGCTGCTGGTGACTCTTCTCAGGACACGAGGCTACATGTCTTCACACTGGACTATGATCATGTGCAAATCCCCTATGAAGTTACCCTTTGGATCCTCCTTGCCTCTTTTGCAAAAATAGGTAAGTAGAAAATGGGATCTTGGGTTCTCCTAACTTGGAAAGAAGTTAAAAAACTACAATGTAACCAAGCAACTTTCATGCATTTTGCAGCTGGGATTGATTTTAAAGCTTCTGTCCTCAAAGGAACACGTGTGTTCATTACCATGGCAATGCCAAAATTCCACCTTAGAATAATTAAATTTTACTTAAGTAAACATATGACCTCTAACCTTCAGGTCTCCTGGGCTATGAGTAGCAAATAGCAACAGAGCTCCCTGACACAGTGCTGTCCATTCATTTTTCTAGTCCTGTTAGATCACAAGATACTGGAATTTGCAACCTGACACAGCTGTAGAAATTAGTTATACCAGACTGAGACTTCAAGTGTATTGAATTTTGGGAGAAAAGTGTGAAGCATTCTTCCTTTGTATGAATGAAAGGAAACATTTCCCTCTGAGTCTTTGTTTAACATATTCGCTCCTTAAAGTTGGTGTGAAAAGTAATAGTGGGGAGAGAGAATGAGAGTCTCTGAGGGTGTGGATTACCTGAGATGTAGGCCAAGTATCTTTGGAATACAGAGCAATGCATCTAGCTTCTCTATTAGAGCTCCATGTGGGTATCTGAGAGGGGAAAGGCAACTCAGGGAGCAGTAATTGCAATAGGAGCTGTAGCTAATAAAGCAAAAAAGGCTCATCATGTCTTACACATTTTCATGGTTGGGCTGAAATTATTTTGACATTTGGAATTAATGCAGCAATATCAAATAAATGAAGAAGATAGTAATAATGTGAAGAGTTGCACACATAAAATATCCCTTTTCTTTTGATATTTTTGTGGGATTTTCGAACTTTTCCTCAGAACAACCTGGTAGGTGAGACTGATGTTTTTCTGGAGGTGGCCTGAAGAGAAACATTTTTCATGTCACCCAGCTGACAAAAATCATTACCACTATCCATAATTTGCCAATTTCTTTACAGCTGATGCCTTCAATCCAATTCCTACAAATGCCTTCACTGGTAACATAACAATCAAAATTTTCACAAATGAAATTTGTTAGGGCATCAGCAAAGTGTGTTAATAGTAAAACAAATTGACCAAATTATTTATTTATCGTTCATAAAAGCACGGGACTTGACATATGGCACATCTACAAAATATTCTTGTTTTGAACATTAAATAGATACTTTAGAAGAACTGTGTGATGCCTCCCAGGGGGACCTGTTACTTTTACTGTGGGTTTTCAAACAATATTATTTTTGATGACAAGTGTGGAGCTGTTAATTTAAAATATATTTGGAAGAAAGAGTTAATCTAAATAATCTGGTTTCCCAAGGAAGAAGATTTCCAAACTGTTAAACTTTTCAGTGTTTTGTTCAGGTATTATCTTCTTTCTGGATTTCAAGATTTAAGGGTGGGAAACAGTTCCAAGATCTTGAAAGGCATAACAATCCCCTTATCAGTAAGACTGGAAGAAGACTTGAAAATTTTTTTTAAGTTAAAAAGCAGATGAGTACAGTTATGATATAAATGTACCTCTTGTTAAAAAAAAAATTCTGTCCTAAAAAATTTATTGAAACTTTCATAAAAGTATTATTATGTTCCTTTGCTTTCAAACACTGATAATTCAAGGGTCACAGAAATACTGTCATGGCAGAACCTTCTAGAATTGCAAGATGAAGGCTGATCTAGCTTCAAGCATAGAGTCACAGACATTGGATTTAAAGGCTTCTTAGTCTGCCTCATTCTCATTCTTGTAAATTTAAAAAAATCCTGACATTTTTAGTACAGGTACATCTCATTCACAGTATGATCACACAGTTCCTTGTATAGTGACTAGATGAGCCAGTAGCAGGTGGGCAGTGTGGATTCTTGAAGAATATTTTCTTTCCAAATTGTGGAGGATCATTTCCAAGAGGTTTCTGCCTTCCCAGAAATGGAGCTTAAACTCAGACATGCTTGCTCATAAATCAAGAGCTGGGCAGCAGGAAAAGAAGAAATTCACAGTCAAACTCTTGCCCTACTTTAGTCATACAAGTGTGGGAATGTTTAGTTTTGAGGGGAACAGTGCCTGTTTTTACCTTCATAATCCTTAGAGCAAAAGCTGGCTGTCCGAAGAGAAAGTGTCCAAACACAGGCAAGACAATTGTCTGACATCAGGTTAATCTAAACTCGAATAATCCCCCAATGTTTTATTCAAGGTTTCCACATCTTTCACCGCTTACCAAGACTTATGCCTGAAAGCTGCATTCTGATTCCCATTGGAGCACTAGTAGGAGCAATCATCTTTGCTTCCCATCACAAATCTCCACCAGTGATGACCACTAATATTTACTTCCTGTATCTTCTTCCACCCATTGTCCTGGAGGAGGGTTATTTCATGCCAACTCGACCTTTTTTTGAAAACTTGGGATCCATTCTGTGGTGGTCTGTTCTGGGAGCTCTGCTAAACTCCTTTGGGATCGGCCTCTCCCTCTATGGAGTCTGCCAGATCGAAGCCTTTGGCCTGACGGACCTGGACCTGCTGCAGAACTTGCTCTTTGGCAGCATGGTTTCAGCAGTGGACCCCGTGGCAGCTCTGGTAGTTTTTGAAGAAGCCTCTGTGAATGAGCAGCTTTACATGATGATCTTTGGAGAGTCACTGCTAAATGATGGCATAACTGTGGTGAGTTTCTTTCTGCTCCTTGTCTTCCTCACTTTGGGCTCTTGTGGCTTGTACGGCTACTGGGCACTGGACAAGGACAGCTCAAAGGAGATCCTAATACATTATTTATTTTATGAATACTCCACTCAATTACACACAAGGGATTTTAATGGATGCAAAAATTACATCTTGTATTACCTCTTTCCAAAGCATATATTTTAGAGCTGCTGGACGAGGGAAACACACACATAACATGTGAGATGTGCTCTTGCATTTACTGAACTGAATGGATAAGCTGCAGATGATTTTTCTGGTCAGATCAGTGTAGGAGCTTGGAATGCTCTTGACATTATGCAAGCAAATAAATAGAAAATTGAACTGCTTAAAGACTGAAGGCAGCAAGGGTAGGAATACAGGAGACCCTGCTTTGTCATATACCTGAGAGTATATATTATTATGTTCCTTTGTTTCCTCCAGAAAAAAAAAAAAGGCAAAAAAACCCAGATGTGGATAATCTCTGGAGGCCACACTCTGTCCTCCAGCCCCTTCCAGAAATTTCACCAGAGACCTTAGACAGGAACTCCAAATGCCACTAAGAACTTTGCATATCTCTGTTTCTATCAGTAAAAATACTGACATCTGACAAATGTTTGCCTTTTTTGGCTGTCTTGTCATAAGTATCCAGAAACAAGGTTTCCTGAATAAGAGGGATTTGTTTGGTTGGTTGTGTTTTTGTTATTGCTGTTGTTTGTTGTTGTTTTTTTTTGTTCTTAATATGGAAAGAGTGTTTTTACAAGGCTCTTTTTGCTAATATTTTTCCCCTTATCTCATTAGTTCTGCTAAAATTGGAGCAACCTGAAATTCTAGCTGTAAGCAGAAGTGACAAGAACATTTAAAACACATGTTTTTCAAGGAAGAAATTTCAAGCAGGAAGTTTATTGCTCAGAAACCAACAGGACTGCTCATGTGGTACAAGTTAACAGCAGGTTAAAGAGTTTCATTAGATAAGATCTTTACAGAATTTACATCACAGGAATCTAAAACACATAACTATTCAGATACTGCTACACATGAGGTACAGCCCAACTCAGACTTGTAAAATCTGTACAGAGTTCACTGCTGAAAGCTTCATGGGAGAAGTGCAGTTTATGAACACTGAGAAAAGAAAAAAAAAACCAAGTAACTTCTTGCAGCCACAGCCTACGGATCATAAATCCTTCCTCTTGGTGATCAGAGATACAGGGCTGATGTAGAACTAAGGGACAAGTGTTATTTAATTTACAGTCAAACTACTTGGGTGCTACAATTGTAACAGAAAAATCCCCAACGCGTCTCTCTCTCACACTTGTCTTTTTGGTTCCTTCAAATACTAACCTCAAAAATGTAATACCTCTTTTTGACACTGGAAAAGCTTGTTTCATTCTTTTTTTGACGGGCTCGCTGTCTTGCCTTTGCTTTTCTCCCAGCTGTTTATCGTGTGGGTCCAACTCCTGGTGGTATTTACCTGAGATTTCAGTCAGGATCCTGTTACAGTGTAAATGTGCAATGATACAAAGCCTGGTAAAGCAGTGGATTTAGGCACTCCTCAGCAGCACTGGGTGTGTTAATAAACGAGCTGAAAGGGCTGTGGGGTATGTTGGGTGCTCGACTGAGAGGTCCCACTGCCCCCCACACTCTCATCTTCGGGCTCACCTCAGACTGTCAGCTCCTGCTACTGCATCTCTGCATCAACCACCATTCATCCATCCCCTTTCTGGGCATTTGAGCTTTCCAAATCTCTACCTGGCTTCATGCTGAAGCAGACTGAAGTATTTGCCACCTGAATGGAATCCAGTAGGTGACTTTCTCCTCTCTAATATCCTGCTTACTTTTTTCCAAGACTTTAAAATCTTTTCTCTCAGGTGTCTTCTCTTACCATTTCCTTCTTTTTCTCTCTTAACAGTTTCATTTGAGTTAACTCTAAGTGTTTAAAAAAGATAATATCACCAGGATATATTAAAACATACTTTTTTTTTATTGTTTAAATACAAATATCCTCATGTTATCTCCAGCCTGCTTATCAGCTTAAACATTTTTTTTTTTCACCAGCAGGAAAAACTGGTATGAGTTTTGTTGAACTTGTGTATTACATTTGGGGCAACAATGGCTCTGTCTCCTATATTTAGTTCAGTATGCTGGTATATAAAAAGCATTACAAAATAACAGACTGTAGCATTAGAATTATAATCTAGAAGTTATGACTTTGCCTTAAGGGGGTGGGAGAAAAGTGGATGATTTACTCTTTTTACCCATTGGTACCTTTTCTTATTTTCCTCAGTAGGCCCATGTCTGTGAATGGAAAAAAGAAGGCTCCAAGTCCTGTTAATTACTTCTTTCCCCAGTTATTTCTGAGTGGGCTCTTAGCATCAGAATAGTTCAGACAGCAACAGGGCCAGACCTAGGATACACCATACATTAGTGGAATTTCAAAGCCCTGTTCAAAAAAGTGTTGTAAATCCAGTGCAGACCTTACTCAAGACTGAACTCAGGTGGCATACCCTGATTCTGCTGTGAAGTGTTTCAGCCATCTGAAGCTCTGCTCCCACATATACACAGACAATTTTGTTTCTAAACAGGAGCTGAGCACCGGTAGGAATCAGGAAATGGAATATTCCCCGACTGCTTCATCTCTGAGGCTTGATTTTAGAAATACTGACAACACCTATATATCATGCTGTACTCAAAATGAGTGGCACTGGCTGTACTCTCTGATGGAACCCTCTTCTTCTCTAATCTAATGCATGTTGAAGACCAAAGTAATTTTTCTTTTATTAAGGAGATTAGAAATCGCCTCTTTGGTGTCACTAAGAAAGACTTTGACCACTAATTTGGATGCTAGAGAGATTCTCTGCTCCTGCTCTAAAAGTTTTTTCACTGTCATTGGAGTAAAACCAACTACAGTGGTCAGAAAGAATTATCAAGACAGCCTGTGTTGGTGGTTAAGGCAGTCACTTGAAAATCTGTTCTTCCACTGGTTCTGATGTGGATTGCATGTGCAGTAATTGTACACAGACCCCTGGAGCATGGAGCAGCCCATGGGGAGTCCCCTGTGCCAACAGTGTCATGCTCTCTGCTCCTCTCCCTGGTTCTGAGAGCTGCCCAATGGCACAAATCCTCTCCAAAAAACCCAAAGCATGACGTTCTCAGAGTTGCTACATGAGACCACTATCGGTCCATCCCTTCTTTTTGTGTGAACAAAAGCCTCCTAATCTGATTCAGACTCTCCTAATATATAAAGAATTCCAGTAATCCATTTACTGGCATAAACACTGCAATGTAACTTAGGTGAGCCTTACTTACATGACACAGTGCAGGTTGTGGTACAGAACAGTTTACTCCCACAAAGCACGTACAAAAAAAAAAGTAGAAATGATGTAATATTTCCATAACTTTCATTTTTTATGCCAAATCATTTAAATCATATGCGTACTTTAGGAACTAGAAAATTGAAAAAAATTCTTAAGTCATTTGCTGAGAATCTTTCTTCATACGTCAGCATAGAATCATGCTGTGGTATCATTTATAAAAAATCACAAGTCTTAGGAAGAGGTTGAAGTCTACAAGAAAAGGGAAACAGAGAGAAAACAGGCTCTGAAATTAAAAGCTATAGGGTAGGTAGGGTGAGGTTTGCTTACTGTGTAGACATGAACCCTCTTTTCCTTATCTGCCACTGAAGAGACAAATTTCATACACTGGCATCAGGAAAAAGAAGTTCTGAGTATTTTCTTAAAATAAATATTTTGTTTGGCTTTGTCTGTCTCCCAGAACTATTAGCAGTGAGCCTCCTGGAGAACAGACTGTATGACAGCTCAAGGTTATATGTCCCCAGCAGCAATTTAAGATTAGATAGTAGCTGAGCAGTAATTATTATCCTAATGAGCTTGACTCTTCTACCTGCAAATACCTGCTTTAGTTTTCTTAATAACCTTCTGGAATTAACTAGATGAAGAAGAAAGACCAAAGAAAACCATAAAATGCAAATTACTTTGTTCTATTTATTTTTTTTAACTAACGCTTTAGTGCAACAGCTGTGGAGAGCTGATGTCTTTGGTTGTTTCCCAAATTCTCTTCAAAATGAAGGGTGACTTTCATGTGTTACACACTCACTGTAAACAGATCTGACAGGATTTAATATTAACTGATTGCCAGCAACCTCCAAGGCCTTTTTATTACTACGCCACTCTGGAAATTTTCTATTAGTTTCTAAAAAATGAATGAAAGTGAAATATGCTGAAAACTTTTCATTAACAGTTTCTGCAAAACAGATTATTGATAATAGAAGTTTGGTAAGGTTTTCTGGTCTAAGATATTATCTTTACATACAAAATTATATAATACATGATACAAAATTATAATTTGTATTAAATTGAATCTTTCCTCTAATCTGATATTTTCTTTTGATTTTTGTAATTTCAAGCTTTCTAGTAAAAAAATGTGTATATGTGCAGGGTCTTTAGAACATTTAGAGTTTCACAGTATTTGGTTCATACTTTGAGATTGTTATCTTCCCCTTCCCCTTCCCCTTCCCCTTCCC
>VWZP01004826.1:943590-989845 GCA_013396995.1 Dicaeum eximium | reverse complement strand
CTTCCCTTCCCTTCCCTTCCCCATTCCCAGTGATGTTTTATGACTTTTATGTGTCAAGTGCTATTGAAAAACATGTAACCTTCCCATGTCCATCTAATGAGGCTTGTTAAGTCTACTGACTGATCCTATAGACAAATGAAATGGGATTTAAATCAAATATGTGATTCTTAGTCCCTGCCCTGCCCCATCCTGAGTCAGAAGGAGAAGATGGAGGGTAGAGCCTGGGGTTTTTAAAGGTACCCAGCTGGGCTTCTAACCTTTGCTACAAAGACCAAAAGTGTAATTAACTGGCAAACAAACCAAAAAAAGACAGTTTTTTTTTATTATTCAGTGGCATGTGGTCCCCCAATAATTTACTACTATTCCACAGCCATTTACCTTTTTTTTTTTTTACTCTCTTTTTCAGGACACTTAATAGACTCTTATTTCTGAGACTTGTTAAGACCCAGCTGAGATTTCAATTGTTACTTTGCTGGTCTGTCTAAAGCAATTTCTGGCATACGCAGACACTTACACACACCCTGTTTCACCAACAAAATGGGTAAGCCTGCCAGGTTCAGAAAGATGCCTAACTGCTGTCTTCTTATTTCCACGTGCAGGTTTTATATAACATCTTCATCGCCTTCACCCAGATGCACAGGTATGAAGAAATTGAATCCATCGATATCTTTGCTGGCTTTGCTCGCTTTTTCGTGGTGGGGCTGGGCGGAGTCTTGTTTGGCATCGTGTTTGGGTTTCTCTCAGCATTCATGACTCGTTTCACCCACAACGTCTCTTCAATCGAACCCCTGCTGGTCTTCATGTTCAGCTACCTCTCGTACCTGTCTGCTGAAACCCTGTACATCTCCGGCATTTTGGCGTGAGTATTCCTGACGGCTCTTTGGATGGTCTCTTTGAGGAACCAGCATTGTTTTGTGGTGGTTTGCTCAGGGCTGGTACAACACAGGCATCCAGTCTCTGGCTTAGAGAGGCAGTGCATGGCTTCTTAGAGATCTGCAAAATGCAGTGGTAACTGGGAAAGGCAAACCCACAGTCGGTGTAGGCACAGATATGCTACCGAGGAGTGTTGGCAAAAGTACTGCAAGTTGTGGCTAAAGTGGCCAGTGCTGCCTCCATCTGTCTGCAATCTCTGATAAGATCAGCAGCAGGAGAGAATGGTTTGATAATACATCAGTTTATCTGTACTTATTTCTAAGCAGCTTCACCATCAAATTCTAAGAGAGACATAAAGTAATGAGTGTGGAAAATATAAGAAAGCACATCTCAGTTCTTTGTGAGCATCAGCCCTAACACAATTCACTGGAATTTTATTACATTTGGACAGCATCACTGGGATTGAAACTGGGGAAAAACCAGGCAAAAGGAAACATCACCTACACATGCATACTTACAGTCATGTATATGAATATTGACAATCATAATTTTTTGTGGTCAGGATCCCTTGATACTGCTGTAATGTTGGGGATATGTTCCTCAAAGTATGTGATGGCTGGGTGCCTGCTGCAGAGAGAAGGCTGTTAGGTTCTTGACTGGAGTAAATGCAGGAATGGTGAGAATTGTGGGAAGGAAAGAGAATGGCAGCAGGAAAGGAGCTGGAAGAGAAAGGAAGGAAGAGGGATGGAAGTGAGAGACTTAAGCTGCTGGCAAGTGGCTTTCAAGGGTATCACCCAAACCAGCCCACCTGCAGGGTACAGCATAAGGAGATGGAGACCTCGTGTCGCTGAATGCTCCAGCTGGTGCCGCTGGGCGCCGCAGGCTCGGTGCACAGCTGGTGGGCAGCAGCAGCTTTGCATGGCCTCTGCTGCCTCTGAGCTTTCATGATGGGTCTTGGAGGACCTTGTGGTGCAGAAACTGCTTCCCTTTACAGAGGAAAAACCAATTTAAACTTAACAAGTACAAACATATGGCTGCTGATGTCCAGACAGGTGCATTTACTCACCTCAACTTGTGAAACTCTAATTTCATAGAATCACAGAATGGTTTGGGTTGAAAGGGACATTTAAAGGCCATCTAGTCCAATGCCCTGGCAATGAGCAGGGGCATCTTCAGCTAGATCAGGTTGCTCAGATCCCCTGTCTCAACTGGCCTCAAAAGTTTTCACAGGTGGGATGTCTGCCACCATTCTGGGCAACCTCTTCCAGTGCTTCACCACTCTCATTGTAGAAGAGTTTTTCCTTATATCTGGTCTAAATCTACCTAAATCTTCTAGTTTAAAACTATTATCCCCTGTCATATTGCAATAGGAGCTACTAAAAAGTTTGTCCTCCTCTTTCTTATAGGCCTCTTTTAAATGTCAAAAGTTTGAAATGAGGTGCTCCTGAAACTTTCTTTTCTCCAGGCTGAAGAACTCTGGGCTATTCAGCTTCAGAGCAGAATTGCCTTTATAAAAATAACCTTTGTAGGATGGCCCTGGGAAGCAGTATTTGAATATTTAAACATATTAGATAAGTAGTTGACTGGATAATCTATAGATTATCTTGAGCAATTAGACAAAGTAGATGAGTCTTGTACTATGTTTTGTATATCCAATACATATGCTCAGATTGAGGTTACTGGCAACTTTAGTTGAGCAGGATTAAATGTACTGTGCAGTGAACAGTAAAACCATATGGACCCTTTCCTACCTGCACTGCCCAAAATACTGCTTCCCTGCCTATTCCTTGCACTAGACTACATAGCTCTTTATTTCTTTCATTTCTTATTTTCATTAGAGTTCTGAATTTATTAGTAATTTAAGAATGTTAATATAATTTGGATTTATTATTCTTACTGCTTCATTAAGGAAATTATTGCTTGTTTTAGAGATGGGAACTTATTGTCACCTTTCTGAATTATTGAGGATTCATTCATTTTTCACTTGGATCATGAAAGTCTATTATGTATGTGTATCTGAAAGTCAACAGTATTAATCATTAATGCCTAATGGCCTTGTCTTGGAGTGTCCTTGGACATGCTAAATGACTCAGCTCCACCAGGATACCCTTGAGATTTCTTCAGTGGAAATTAAATGAACTAAAACTAGAGGAAGGTTATTTAATGAACAGTCATCATTCTCTGAATTCACAAGTTTGGAAAAATGTCATTACAAGAAGCCCCCAGAGACTAAAATCATATCAGTAGAAACTAGATGGGTGATGGAATATGTTACTGACATAGCACTCAATCTGTGTATCACCTATGGAAAATGCAGAGGGGAAAAGGGAATCTCCCTCAGTAGGGCTGATCAGAGACTGCTGCTCCATGTGACTGTCAGCAGCTGGGTGGCTGTGACTGTCTGTGCTGGGGGGCTTCTGATGCCTCTGACACAGGCTCAAGCCTTCATTAACAGTGAAGAAGTGGAAAAAACCCCTTTGCTTCCTTAGGCACATTCCCCACACCCTACGTAACTAAAGAGAGAAGGACACCTCTGTAGGATAATTGGATTTTCTCCTGCTGTGCCACAATGGGCTGCTGTGGTTGGAGTGTGCTGAAGCTTGCCCTGGCAGTGCTGATCTGCCAGCCAGCTGCCAGGGAGCCATGGGAGCTTTGGCCCTGGAATGGGGCTGCCATCATCTGCACTGCCTCCTCAAGGGAGAATGTCACCAAGAGGCAGGTTATGTCCCTCTAACTGATCCACCTGTGGGCTGGTACAAAACCAACCTGCCTGTTGCTTGAGACAAATATTTGGTGCTTGGTGGCTCCATGTTAGGCATTCAGGACAAAATGGACTTTGAACTGGAATGTGATACCCTCACTTCCTTGTCAGAAAGGCTGACTAATTTGCTTCCTTTATCCTATATGTAAAACAGATTTGTAAACCTGAATGAAGATGTATTTCTATCTAATGAAATAGCTAATGTTACTGAAGAGATAAAATGCTTCTTGTTATGATGAAGGTCAGAATCTGGCGATGGAGAGTACAGGTAATGATGGCTGATGTTGTACTTCACTGAAAAGAAGAACAGGTTGTGGCTGATCTGTGATGTTTTGCTTGATACAGGATGACAGCATGTGCAGTGACAATGAAAAAATACGTGGAGGAGAATGTTTCCCAGAATTCTTATACCACAATAAAATATTTCATGAAGATGCTAAGCAGCATCAGTGAGACCCTGATTTTTGTGTTCATGGGAGTGTCTACAGTGGGGAAAAACCATGAATGGAACTGGGCCTTCATTTGCTTCACTCTGCTCTTCTGCCTCATTTGGAGGACACTGAGTAAGTCACTTTTTGCAGACAACCTTCTCTGCACCTCTGAGAAAAACTCTTCGGTACAAAATTTTGTTAGAAAAGTCTGTGGGGACTAGCACAACTGATTTAACAACAAATTTACAGGTTTATATTAGTGAGAAGCAAATTTCACAAATCTACACACAGAGAAAAAGGGGAAAAAGCCCCACACAAATCTGAATGCTAGTCTCCAAGCACAGACTTTACATTTAGCTGAAAATGGAATTTTTAAAGCAAAATTAAGATATTGCATGATTACTCTTGTAGAGATGTTTATATCTTAATTTACTATATGCCTCTTGGGTAAGTGGGCCTCATAATGATTTCACCACACACTGTAATTAACTTATTGATTAGATAATGTATATCATCACACTTCCAGTGCTATAATACTACAAGTCCTAAGCTGGGAATGCTGGAGGCATAGGAAAAGAGGGAAGGTGAAAATTAGCACTGATAGAAAACTGAACAGGGACTTATACCACAAGTGGGCTGACAGCACTATGCTACTACTCCTCACAAGTCAAGTCTGAAGTTTAAAACTGCTAAAAAGTCATTCCTATATGAAATTACTCCATTTTTGCACATGGTATGTCCCATTCCTGCAAAAGTGCCCTACTCCCTGACCTGGGATTCTTCTAGCATGGGCAGGGCAGTTCATAGATAATGTCAGATGAGTTGTGGGACACAGTTTCTCCTCTTCCCTAATGCCCAGGATGGGTTGAAAGTAATGCTGAAAAGGGAGAAGGAATAAGAAGGCTGGTGGTTAGTGTTCCACAGGTGGTAGCAAAAAGAAAGTCATTACATATTTTCTTGCTATATCTGGACCAAGTGTGGCCTTGAAATTTTTAAAGGCTTGCTTTCCATTTTGAAATATCCTTCCAATTAAGACAGAAACAATGCTCTCCTGATATAAAAAAAGCTGTTTTCCAGCCACATGCCCATCCTTCTCTCAGACACCAAGGGGAGTGCTAGAGCTTTCCAGAGGAAGGACAAAACATTTTCTGCTAAATCTGTGTGTTCAAATAATTACATCATTTTCTCTGAAGCTTGACTAAAGTAAAGAGAAGTGGCCTGAGGTGGATATCTCAATCTGGCTGTTTTAGTCTGAGTACCTGATGTCTAGCATAGTTATAAGTGGCCAAAAAAGGTCCTGCATAAAGTGGTATCCAGCAACCAACATAAGAGGATACTGCTATTGGCTTTACCTCTAATAATCTGAGTGTATCAGTGACAGCTGTGTAAAATAACACCAGTTTTCAGCATGTCAGCTTTTATATCAGTAATTTAATGGTTTCCACATAAAATATAGGATATATATTTCTTGTAGAGGATGAAGAAGATTGAGTGAATCAAACAAATTGTTAAAAGTACACTGTAAAGACGAGTTGCAGTCTTTATGCAGCCACAGATTATCTAATTAATTTTAAATTTTATTAAAAGTTAAATGAAATTCGAGAAATAAAGAAAGAATTAGAGACACAATAAACCCAAGGATTAAAAATTAAAATGCTATTGCTCTTTGTCTTTCAGTGAAACTGTCCACAGGACTTGTTGGTAAAGCACTGTTCAAACACTTTAGGCAGATAGTGTGAAGAAAGCAGGAAACATTGCAAGGGGAGGCACAGGGAAAGCTTTCATCCAGTTGTTTTTCCTTTCTCCAGAACACTTTGGAGAAAACTGTGCAACATAAATATAGGAAATAAATATTTTCCCCTAATCTCTCTTCTAAACTACGTTAATTAATTTAAATCCAGGAGCCATTAGGAGCTGCAGTATTTTGTAGGGGATATTTCACACAAACCAAGTTTAGCAGTTGGTCAAATAGAAGCTACAAGAAACCAAAACTGAACAAAATATGGGCTGTCAACAGCTCCCCAAGCCAAGATATCGTTTTGCTTTTAATATTTAATATTTTTTTCTTCTCCTTCATTAATAATAGCTGTGGGTTTTTTTCCCTTCCTAGGTGTATTTGCTCTCTTCTACATCAGTAACAAGTTCCGAACGTATCCCTTCACCTTCAAAGACCAGCTCATTATTTCTTACAGTGGCCTCAGAGGAGCCAGCAGCTTTTCTCTTGCATTCTTGCTTCCAGTGAATCTCTTCCCCAGAAAAAAACTATTCATCACTGCAACCCTTGTGGTTATATATTTCACTGTGTTCATCCAAGTACGTGTGTCTCTTAATGGATAACTTTCATTAATAGAGGTGACTGAAAACTTCACAGTGAAAATTGCATTGAATTCACGCTTAGGCTAGGACAAGGTATTGCATTTTAGGGCCAGATTTAGCACTGTAGTGTGTAATTAGGCTTTTTAGGGCTTTGAGGTAATACAAAAATTCTGTATTGAAAACATGTATCTTTTAAAATATTCAGGGAAGAAGGCACTTGGTGTCCAAAATTACTTATGTTCATTCCACATGCATTTCCTGGCACTTACAATTTAAGAAGTATTTTAACTTTACATTTCAGCACTGATTCATTCTTCATTCATGATGTATCTCAAACTGACCAGAAAACTGTATGTCTGCTCTGTGACAGACTTTGAATTTTATACTTTTTCGTTCTTGGAGACCAAATACAAATATTTTGAAATCCTTTGTAAAAGAATATTAAGAAAAATAAAGTGAATAAGTCACATTTGTAAGTATAGGTGTCTACTTTAGATATTTGAGTTATTCCACCTGGCTTACTGCTGTACCTGGAAGAACTGAAACTTCCAGAGAACTTGCATCCCATGTTTTGCATTTTCCAATACCAAGGTCTCACATCCTCTAGGGTGCCAATGAGGCACTATGTGCTTGTGATAAGTAAAGCACTTAGGTTCCACCAGGATGTTTCAGAAAAAAACAGGTTGTTTCTATTTCCCTTTTTAAAAAGATTTTCTGTAGCAGTGCAGTAAAGAAATAGGAAAAACTGAAAACTGTTTCTAAGTGAAAAACTCGTGGAATGTTTAGTTCTGAAAATGTTGAAGTAAATGGTTTCAAGATTTCAAGACCTCACAAAGACAATATTTTCTTTCAAATGAGTCCTCTTTTGAAGATGATTGCCAATGAGTCAATTACTTTACATAATTAGAATATGCCAATAAATAGAATCTCACTTTAAAAATCCTCTTTAAAAAAGTATTTGATTTTTAGTTCTCTTCTGTAGCTCTCCATACAAATAATGGTTCATTTCTGTGCTAAGACATAGCTTTCCTAATTGAATAAAATGATCCCTTATTGCTTTCTTTCTATTTTCGCCTAAAAGATAATTAACAATTCAACTAATTATTCCAAATGCAGGGAATCACAATTGGACCATTGGTCAAATATCTGGATGTTAAAAAGACGAACAAAAAGGAATCTATCAATGAAGAAATTCATGTGCGAGTAAGTTTTTTATATCAGTAACCCAAAAAGAAAAGAACAGGTATTCTAAAAGAGCTGGAAAGAGGGAGGCACTTGGAAACCTGGCATGCAGTGGATTTGTATGCTCAGAGCTTTTAAGAACATATGGAGGTAACCTAGGCATAATTTTCTAAGATATTGCATCTCATTTATATTCATATTTACTATCATATTATACTGTCATCCACAAGTGTAATGGTGTAGTAGGTCTCTCATTTATTGGTACTTTTACCATGGGAGGACAGAAACAGAAAGGAAATGTTTACAAAAGGCACTCACCATCCTTCCCAGCTGGATTAGTCAGAAACATTTGTTGCCATCTTTTGACCAGCTCTAGACACTGAAGCCTTAAAAGTCTTTAATTCAGATTTACTGAACTGAGTTGAACCATTGAACTGCAAACTTAGTTTCAAGTTATCCTGAGTAGTGATCTTTTATCCTCTCAGACATTTACTTCAATTCCCAAATTAGTATTATATAAAATAACAGAAAATTGCTCCATCTGATTTAACGTTATAGAAAAGCTGTGTACATTCTTTCAATTCACAATAGGGAATACATTTGAAATTAACAGACACATGTCTTAAAATGAAGCACATGCAGACATAAGCTGCAAAGACATTAGCAAAAGTAGAACATCTGAACTGATTTTGAATTTAAAGTGAATTTAATTCTTACTATCTGAACGTTTACACTTAACCTTGAAGAGAACTTGCATTTTAAAGCACCCCTTATGACAATAAGTCTGTAAGAATAGGCCTTTTTCTGTCTCTATACTGCTAGAAACACACAAAAAAGGACCAAAAGTAATAGGAGTTAGCAGTAACCCCTCTCACATCATTCTGCAAAATCCTCAGAGAATTTAGCTGTCAAGGTGAAGGTGTTGGTACGTGGCCCTGTGCCTCTCCCAGGAAGGCCACACATGAGGAGGGAAAACTTGGAGGGGAAACAGAACCAAGATTTATATTTTGGGTTCAGTAGACAAAAAGGACCTGACAATTTTTTGCCTCCATCAAAACACTGCCACTGGAGTCAAGCTGCCACAGTGGCATCTTTGCCTTGATTTTTAGAGAAATATAGGTGCTTTCAGAATTAACTTACATGCTCTAATAAAAAATACATCTCAAAATCATGTCAATAAGTCTATATTTGTGGTAACACTCTTTTTTCATAATGGCCAAATAAAATGTTTCCATTTTTTTTCTGTAGTTGATGGATCACTTGAAGGCTGGTATTGAAGACATATGTGGACATTGGAGTCATTATCAACTGAGAGATAAGTAAGTATCTCTTATTGCAGTCTAATATAATAAAATAACCTATCTGTCATGTAAAATATAGTAGGTAAATAGAATAGGAAATCAAAATGCTGGGGTCATGTGTCGTATCTCTTTTTAGAAACTGAACTCCTGAGTAACCATTAACTCTTGAGAGTGCAGTGCTCATACATTGTCTGCTAAATTGGATCTGCACAAGCAGAAAAGAAGCCTTCAGAAAGAAAAACATAGCATGGGAACTCATGCTGCAGACATCAGCCTGTGCATAGCCTTGGTATAAATCTGCAGTCCTGGGAAATGCTTCTTTAACACTGGATTTAGAACGTATGCTACACATGGTTCACTGTGCTTCACTGACTTTTGCTGTGAGCCTCCACAGCAAAAAGGATCCCTTGCTGGTAGTAGAGAATCAGTAAAAATTAGTCACTCGTCCTTACAGGTCTTTGCATTCAGTAATATCTAAAAAAAAAATGCTGAAGGGAGTGTTTGAATTTAAATAGCCAGTAGCATAAACAGATACTCTCACGATAGTCTTTACTCAGAAATGCAGGGCCTGCATTGTCCCTTGCATAAGCAGGATGAGGTGGTTCTGTGAAGCTTTGTGGCTCTTCCGAGCTCTGCAGAAGAGATGGATCCCTGCTGTTCTCTTTGCCTTTTCCCTAAGGGAGTCCTGTGGACATGTTGCCCACCACCACAGCATGTGAAGGGAAGTAGGGAAAAGACTGATTTTTCTTTCCCCCGAACATTTTATTATGATGCAGTGGGCTAAAAGTTACCCCTAGTTGTGCCTAGGCTTCTGTGCTGGAATCCTGTCTGACCTTTCAGTATTGGACTCCAGTAATCCAGCCAAGGGTGTCTGCTGGGACATGTGGCAAATCCTTTCATGACTGGGTTTCTCCCTATGGAAACCAGAAATTCAGAGTGGGAAGAGGATGATTAGCTTGCATCCAGTTCTTGTCCCAGTGGGGAGTAATGATGTAAAGTACTAGGGCATACCCAGAAACTAAAATGTCTTCTTGGCTCTGAGTACAGAGACAGCTTTAGAACATCCATCTGCTGGGGCCACATCACAGTCTGTGCAGTCAATAAACTGAACAAATCTCTGTTGGAGCAGTAAATCCATTGAAATAGTTGTATTTACTCACATCTGTGAGAAAATGCTATCTCTTAGTCTCACCTCTACCTGATAGCTCTGAAAAGAGAATTCTCCCTGAACTAGCCATAAACGTAGTGTTTTAGTTCACAGATTCAAAAACCACACTGTGTCTGAGGACATTTCATATAAGATGACTGTATTAAAAAATATTCCCTAAACTTTTGTATGCAACTTTAGTGTTGTGTATCAGAATTAATTACCTAAGCAATGACAGTCCAGGATGCTTTTTGTTACAGAAAAACATAAAGAGGTCTAATCCCCGTGCAAACATTTGTGTACCTTTCTCTGCTATTAATGAATAAAAAATGGCCTTTGCTAAGGGAAAAAAGATACAAATCCTGTAGTGCTTTTCCCAGCATCGTGGAGCACCTTACCTTGCTGTGGTAAACTGTTCCTTTGAAAGAAACAGAACTGTTTCTCTGCTGAAGATCTGCTGTTGTTCTGCTAAATGTCTGCCTGAAAGCATGTACCTGTTCCAAGGCACCCACACACATTCACATTCAAATTATGCCACACATTAGCGATATTTTACAATCTGCAGCATGCAAGCACATAGTATTTTGGGGTCCTTTCAATTTCTCTGTTATTCAGAATACAAAGAAATGTATTTTCTCTGCTCTAATTGTCCGGATTCAAAATTATCAGCAATGTAATGGGCCCTAACTACTGTAACTGCTGGGCCACTTAGAGCCTCATTGGTGGCTGGCTGAATAGGCCAGGATTACAGTAAGAGCAGCTGCTGCTGTTATGTCCTTCTATAATGCAACATTTGTACAAAAGCACGGAGACTGGCCGTATTCTTTTCTGACAAATGTGGCAGTGTAATATGCAAACATACACGCAGCCCTCTTTTTTGCTCTGATTGCAGCTTGTTTCTTTCTTTTGTCTAGCGGGCTCTGCAATCTCTGTGGACCAGTAGACTATGCCAAATATCCCCCTAAAGGTCTCTGCTCACCAGGCCTTCAGGAGTCCACAGGTGCCTCTAATTTGTATTCAGTTTCCACCACTGAATTGTAGATATATGCATTTGAATGAAGATCAGCTTGTACTACAGAAATGAAAATATATTTCCTTTTCTACACTTTGATTTTGGTATCTCTTTTGCAGATTTAAGAAGTTTGACAATAAGTATTTGAAGAAAATCTTAATTCGGGAACACCAGCCCAAATCCAGCCTTGTGTCATTGTACAAAAAGATGGAGATAAAATCGGCCATCGAGATGGCTGAGAGTGGCATGAAGATTTCAAAATCATCCACTCCTTCTTTACAGTGAGTACCAACCTCCTGACTCTTTGCAGAGTAGGGACAGGAGGACAGGGACAAAAATGAGGATAGTCATGGAATACTTTGGGTATTCCTTGACATGGATATTTACCTTAATTTAAATGTAAGAAAAAAGAAGACAGTTATGAAAAGAGAAGGCGCAGCTTGGTGTTCATCATATTTGCGCTTTGCTCAGAGAGTGAAAATTAAAATCATGGACGTCTCCTATTTCTTTTCCATGATGGGCAGTCCTGAAGAGGAATCATGAGTCAGGTACAGAAGCCACTCTGGTTGCTTTGAATCACAGTAGTGGGTCAAGACAGATTTATTACTTACCTGGCCAGTGGGTTTTGTTAATCCCTGCCAGGTGCTGAGAGACCTGCAGGATGGCTTAGCATACAGGTCCTGACTCTATTATCCCAATCATGATTTTTTGCTGAGAGAAGATTTCTTTGTAGCATTTGCAGTTTTTGCTGCTTCAGTTTGCAATCCCTCAAACCACCTTGCCGTATTATGGTATTTCCAAAACAAACAAATTTGTCCAGTTAAACATTGAGAGCAGCCTGCCAAGAACGACGTGAGGATGCTTGTGGTGGAAATGCTGGATGTGAACTGTCCATGTGCACTCGCAGCCCAGACAGACAACCATGTCCTGCATCAAAAGTAGCATGGCCAGCAGGTTGAGGGAGGGGATTCCCCCCTGCTACTTTGCCCTTGTGAGACCCCACAGTGCTGTGTCCAGCTCTGGGGTCCTCAGTACAGGAAAGACATGGACCCGTGAGAGCAGGTCCAGAGAAGTGCCACAATGATCAGAAGGCTGATGCACCTCTCCTAGGAGGCAGAGAAGGTTCTGGGAACACTTGTTTGCAGCTTTTCAGTACTTAAAGAGGCCTTACAAGAAAGATAGGGACAGACTTTTTAGTAGGCTTGTAGCAGTAGGACTAGGAGAAGGTAGATTCAGACAAGGTCCAAAACTTTATTATGAGGGTGGTGAAACTCTGGAACAGGTTGCTCTGGGAGGTGGTAGATGCCTCATTCCAGGAAACATTCAAGGTCAGCTGTGATGGGGCTTTGAGCAACCTGGCAGAGTTGAGGATGTCCCTTGCTCACTGTGGGGAGTTTGGAACCAGATGCAAGCCATAATATGATTCTAACAAACAGTAATGCAACTTGGCATCAGAGAGACCAGGGGACAAAACTGGTGGGATCTCCAGAGGGAACTGAGGGAACAACACTCCAGGAGAAAAGTTGCACAAATCTTCCATCCTGCATACTATAATTGATATGCATGTATTTATCCTTGCCTTGCAACACACTGTGCAGAGCAGAGGTATTGCTGCAGGCACTTGCCTCCATAATTTCTTTCCTGGGTTCTTGCTGACCACTGTTGCTGCTATTGCCTGCTCTTTCCTGTTGCATCCTTAAAGCACTCTCCATTTTGCAGCAGCTTCTTGTAGGGTCCAGCATATTACCTTTCTTGAATGATGATCTCTACCAATAACAGAAAATGCAAATATCAACTGGATAGTTAATTAAAATCTTGCTTGAAACTCTGTCTTAATCATATCAAGATCAATCTTTCTTGTACTGATGTTAGCATGCAGTGTAAGACCTAGCCCTTTTCTCTCTAAATTATTCTTTGCTGAATGGGTGGATCTTAAAAAAGACTGCATGTATGTCAGGCTCCTTTCTTTCTGTTGTAATCCCTTAACCATTCTGAGCCAAGAGAAAATGTGCAAGATTGATAGGCAATCCATGGCAATCAAACCACATCCCTCTTCTTTTCCTGAGGGAATGAGAAAACAAGACAAATCGCTCCAGCATAGTTCAGAATTTTTCTCCTGAGCTGAGAATTTAGATTGAAAAATATTCTTTAATAAACAGCTGATATGATGGACTAATTTTTGCCATCTCTACTCTGGCTATAAGTGAATTTTGCTGTGCATCATCCTCTGATGAGAAAGCCTTTTTAAAAATGAAGTGTCAACTTCAGAAAAACAGCCTGTGGCTCAAAACCATTATGATCTTGCAGGCTGTGAGAGTGTTCTAGGAAAATATACATTTTCCCACCTCTGTTCATTGATAAGTGTTTGCTGTTGAGCACTGCAGGAGACAGGATATTGAGCTAGTTGGTGGATCTTTGGTCTGAGCCAATACAGTATTTCTTGTTGTCTTTCCCCACAGCAATTAAATGAACCTGTGTAAAAGGTTACTAAATGTATTTATAAATTGTCTGATTGCTATCATTGATTTAGCGTGTACCTAAAGTCCCTGTCTTCAGTGAAGATACAAAACTCTGGCCATGAACAAGAGATTTGAAATAAAATTCCAATGTACGGCATGTAAATCATTATTAGCAGTGCCAGAGTAGTGAGAAAACTCTCACTCACAGTTCTGATCAGTTTTTTCAGCCTTTATGCACACGAGGAGACTTTATAAGAGTCAAAGCAGATCTCCAATGCTGTGAATTAGAGAATTACATTCATGCTGGTGTGATTCCTGCAGGTGGAGTGGGTGTCCAATTTACTGTAAGTATTTCCAGTGTAGAGTGAGAAAATTTGCCCGTGGATTGTGCAACAAAGAATTCACACTGGAATGAAAGCAGAGCATTTGATTATGATATTTTGGAGAACGTAAGCCTTATAAATATGGATGGAAATGGCAAAAGTGAAGTCTAGGAGATATTATCAAAACTGGGTTTATGGCTGTTTTTTGTAGGAAATATGACCATTAGAGACAAAGATGGTTTGGTACTGAGTTTACTTAATGCTGGCTTTATATTGCTGCAACATTGACTTTGGTAAATCTCAGAATATATCAATACAGATCAGAACCAAGTGTTGCGTTGGTACACTTATGAGAGAGTTGTGCTCAATAATGTTATTCCTTCACAGGATGAGTGAAGATTAATGGAGAGTTTACAAAGTTCAAAATTTTAGATATAATATAAAAATTTAGAATTACACAGATTGTGCAAGTATCAATGTATCAAGTATCAACTATCTCCATAACTAAGGAAGAAAGAAATAATATCATGGCAGTCATTGCAGAGAGACAGTTTTCATGGCATATTGTAATATAACTTTTTTCTTCACAAATATATATCCTGTGCTGTTCTTTGTTGTAACATGTTGGAAGATTCAATAAGAACAAAGAAATTGTTTCAACAAGGGTTACTTTATGGGTTCGGTAACATACTAAACGTGTTTGGGGTTTTTTGAAAGCCTTTTCTTAATGCATTGCAAAATGTAAAAGCAATCTGTTCCTTATTACCATATACCTGCATTGTTATCAGCTGTGTAAGTTAATTTCCAATCCCAGGAAAAGAATGACGGTTTTTCATTTGTGCTGCAGAACAATATAGATTATCTTCATGATATTTTTTTCTCTTGCTACACCAGCTCAACTGAGACTCAAGAAGTTTTATTTATTCTGTTTAATTCACTTTAAGAGCAAAATAATAAGATTTGAAATTACTTAGAACCGGATACTTCTGTGCTGGCATGTGGAGAAAGTCAGGTATGCAGCTGGAAAATAAAGAGATAATCTGATAATCTCCCCAGTGGAGTCAAGCTTTTCCCTGTTTAGATGCTTTCCCCTATTTATTCCTAACTGTAAGGTACAAAGACCCTGTGGACACATTCAGTGAAGCACAAAGCAGGGAGGCATTTGCTCCCTGTGATGTCAAACCACCTGCAGCAACTATCCCAGTTCCATTTGCATTACACAAATGAGCCAAGCCTGTATTTTAGAGACCAATACTTGTTGACAGTCCCCAGAGCTTGTGCTTGTGAGTATTTTCCCAGGTGTACCTGTGGTCTCCCTGTTGTCCAAAGGGACATCAGATAGGGGCTGCTGACAGCAAGGAGTCTGGTGTCCCTGCTCTGGAGGGGACATGCATGGGCTACGCCCCAGTCTGGGACACCACACCCAGCAGGGAGTAAAGGTGCAGTGCACCCAAGCCTAGAAAATTGGTAGCATCCCCAGATCCTCTCAGTGTACCTCTGAGATCTGAAAGCAAGTGAAAAAGGAACCAACCAACCAATGCACCCACCCACTCAGCCTGGAACTGGGTGATGGTGAAGGTCTTTCTTTCCTAATGCTAAATAACTAACTTTGCTGTTATTGGAATTGTTGAGAATTGATGAATGTCAATTAAACATTTGTTGGGAAGAATTTATCAGGGACAAGATAAGATTTCTGGTCAATGCCAGAAAGGCTGTCCTTTTCTGTCACACTGACTTGCCAGCTCAGTGGCAGACTCGTGGGTTTCTCGTGCTTCAGTGAGCTCCTTAACCTGCTGCTTATCCCAGTCCTAGCTCTAATACTACACCTTAACCTGTTGTTAATTTCTCTCTTTATTGCACAGAAAAAAAGTCAGATCTCTCTTTTAGTCTGATGGCAGAATGAAAACACATTCTAAAACCTTGAAATATATCAGGAATTAATTCTTAAATTCCAGGGGCTTTGGACAGGGGCCAGGGTACCTGGGATCACTGTCTACTTGATGGTAAGAGGCAGTAAAATATAGAATCCAGGCAGTTCATGTTGGTCCTACAAGTTTTCAAGATGTTCATGGTAGATTATAAAACAAAACAGTAGTAGTGTTGTTAAACTAGATGTAATTGCAAATTCCAACCTTTTTTTTTTTCTATGATCATAAAATAATGTTTATATCATGTTTGCATCATAATCACAGTTTAGCTTCAATCCATCCTTTGACATTAAAATTTTAAAATTTATTTTAGAGGAAGTGTGAGATAGATGCACACAAAACTTTGGCAATACTGTACATATATCAGAATTGATTTTTTAATTGCACAATTTACAGACAACACTTTAAGGGCATCACTTGGCTGAAAAACACCACTTGCAATCACTATTTCTTTGTAAGAGGCAAGAAAGCAAAATGGAGAAAGGAAAAGTTCAGAAACAACAAGATGAACTCAGACTGATTCATCCTGGATGATCACTATCTATTTCCCTTTCTTTTCCTGGGAATTCATCTGAACACTAACTCTCACAGTGATTGACTGATTTAGTGAAACCCGATAACATTTCACAGCAGCCCTCCTCCACTGTTTTGCCAGTGAAAAAGCCAGGCAGCTACAAGTGACTGGGCTTGTCAAAGTTTTTTAAAGACACAAAGATGACTATCTTTTAGGTGGTTCTTTCGTTTCAAATGGAGAAACAGGTTCAGTAGCAAGGAAACTATGTTCTCCTCACCACAGAGCTGGTCTCTCAGACTTCATAACTGACTCTTTTGTTCTTAATGATTTTCTTCACTTTCTCAAAGAAGTAAAAACCAGTAAGATGGCAAGGCTCAGAATGCTAGACCATGCTGAGGTTTTTGTTCAGAGGAGGAAACTTGCAGTGCTTTCCTGAGCTGGTTATGGCCTAATCTAATCCTTAAATAGGAACTTCCTTATGGAGGTTGAAGAAAGAAGAGTTTCTGCTGCCAGCTATATGAGGGCTCAGGGCCCAATTTGACTACCCACTCTATGGATAAAACCAATGAAAGAGCAAAATTTGACCTTTTTTTATTCATCTTTGGATGATTTGCAGGTGTTGCTGAAAGGCTCTGCACAGCCTTCTGTTCTAGCACTAAAAATAGACCATGCGTTATTTCATGGGATTAGTATTTAATCAGCTCATTAATATCCTATTTAATTTCCCCTTTTATTTACAGGAGCGGCAGGAACCAGCGTGCACACAGGCTGTCCCCGGCAGAGGTGGAGTCCATGAGGGATGTCCTGGCACACAACCTGTACCGAGTGCGACAAAGGGTGTGTGAGCCGCCGCTGCCCGCTCTGTTTGCAGCCCTTGTTTGCCCTCCCCGTACCGCGGCCCCGGGAGTCCGCCGGGAGCTGCGAGGGCCAGGAGGGAAGAACTTCGGGCTTGGGCACTGCGCGGGGGGCCGTAAAAGAGAGCTGGGTTTGCTTTTTTAAAATCAGTTTTTCACCCTGACAGCCGGGATAATCTGTGACTGGTCTGTAGAGGTCAGGCTTCGCTCGCCGCACGGCTGCCTGGCCGGGAAGCCGCGTTCCCGAGGCTCCCGGGCTCCCGGTCGGGCAGCCTGGCACCGGGAGGCGGGCGGGGCGCTGGCAGCAGCCAAACTCCGCTGCGGGGGCGGGCGGACCAGCGCCGGCAAACACCGCGTGGGAGCGGCATCTACCCGCACCGCAGGAGGGAAAAAACGAAGGGGAAAAATTTTTCCACGTCCTCCAAGCTTAGTTTTACACATATAGGAGTTTTTTTTTTTGTTTTTGTTTTTGTTTTATTTTTTTTTTTTTCCTGTAAAAGTGGTGTGGTAATACCTCAGCGGGGATTTGTTTTGCAGAAATTCGTAATGACCCTGATGCAGCCCAGGGTATGGTATCTGCTTAATCCAGTCTCGGGCACTGAACAGACAATTGAGAGCTCGCCCACAGCAGTGAGTGGTAGAGGATATATTACAGTAACCTTGAAATTATGCCGATAAACAAGGCTAACTCGTGTAACACGTGTACTAGAAAATGCTAGGGCCTGCTCATTTAAATGTGGCATTATTAATATGTTATTCATTCCTAACCCTGTTTGATTTGCTGTGGCTAATTATCCTTATGATATTAATTTCTTATCTTACCAGCAAAAATTTGCATATATAGTCATGTCTTAGCTTACTGAAACGAATGAACTCTCTTCAAAATCAATTTCAATAAGGACTATTTGTGGCCAGTCATTTCCTGTATAGTATTGAAAATAGTGTGCTTCTAGAAATGAAAGGTTGGAAGGAAAATAATGCCACTTCTAATACTCCTTTTCAGCTCTGAAAAGCTTTTTCTTGCCAGACCAACTTTACAAGGACCCCTGCAAATGAAACTGAGATCAGATTCTACTTTTTAAGAGGGCTTATAAACTTCAGTGAAATTTTCTCTTTAAGGCAGAAAATGATTTCCTTCATTTCATTTAACGTATGTGATAAACTAAAAAGCTTGTCTTAAATGATGCTCAGTTTTAGGGTAATATTAATTTGTAGTTTGTCCAAGTATGGAAAGGAAACTCAGCTGTGTGTCTCATTCTGGAGATACATTCTTTGCTCCTGAGTGCATCTGAAGCTTGCTCCAGGCTCAGCAATATTAGTACCAAAGCTTAGAGCTGAGTTAACCAGTTATCTCTTTCTTGGGACCTGCCTCATATCTGTAGCTCCCAACTACAGTTGATGGGATAAGAGATGTCAAAGACAGGGCAAGCCTAGAGATGATAACAGCCTTCTTAGGCAGGTATAGTTTATATTTTGAGCAAGCAAGAGTCTTTCAAAAATGGCATCAAAACGCAGCCCTTGAGGTCTGAGACGTACAGCTGTGTTCATGCTCCCTCCCACCTTGCTGTGCAGCAGTGAGATTTGTGCTCGGCTGCATTGGGTCAGTGACCGAGCTGAGGCACATGTCCCCTTGGCCCTGTGACTCATCAGACTCATTAACATTGCAAATGGAACGAAAATGAGCTGGCTGCATTTTCTGTTTCAGGCACCAGCATACAACCGGCACAATCTTCCTACTAACACGAGCGAAAAACAAGCGCAAGAAATCCTCATCCGTCGGGAGCACAGCCTGAGGCAAAGCTGCAGGAAGGGAAACAGCTTGCCTTGGGGTGGACCGGTACCTGTTATCCATCTCCTATTTATGTAAAAATGCCTCTGCTTCTCTGTAAATATGGAAAGACACTGGTTTTAATGTGCTCTTTGCTGTAATTAAAATGGATATTTTCCCAGTGTGCTCATGCAGCACTTAAGAAAGAGCTTCACTTAGCATGTGAGCAGCAAAGTTTTCATGTCCAATCTCTAAACATTGGTCAGAAATTAGCTACTCTGGCTATACGTAGTAGAATAATGTAACTTGCATTGATTTTGCATTTGCAAAGTATAGTGTAATCAAAAAAGGCCTGATGCAAAGCCTCTGGCACGTTGATGATTTGGGCTCACAATCAGTAAGAGATTTGTCTGATCAAAGGTAGGCATTGAACAGCACAACATCAGACATTTATAGCTGAGATAATCATAGTTAGGGAAGAGAAATAAGTTATCATTGGATAGGTTAGCTGTATTCAAAATTTTCACCTGAAATAAGAAGGGTGAATCTTAGAAGAACATGTTTTTCTCTGATGATGGTAAAAAACCCTTTGGCTGTTATATCAGACACATTCTCACTAGAGCTGACATTGGGTTCAACCATCCAAACCAAGCACTGATCTTATTCATACCTCTCAAAATTTGGCTGTGAAGGGGCAGAATATTGCCATACCTCTTTACCGTTTCACCAAGTAAGTGCCAAGTGGAGGCAGTCACAGGCACTGGACGCCCTTCTGTCTCCTACACAGGTTAACACCACAGAAATACGCTACCTCTCCTTGCCTCAGGGTCCACACCAGCCCACCAGAAGAAAAGCCAGGCACGTTACTTTTACAGGTAATGGAAGTGCTTTACTCTGTATCCTACTCCAGTAGCAAAAAAAACTTGTCCAGTTGTTTGGTGGATTTAACAGCACTACATGCACTCCCATGGAAGTCAATGGCCTCTTTAAATGAGCTAAACCCTTCTCTCCTTTCTGTTTTATCTATGTTGTTTATATGATCATTACTGCAGCAGTGTCTGTTTTGTTCCAGCACCTCCTGCTTTTCTCTTTTTCTCTCTTGAACAAATATTCCTGTGATCCCTGCAGTTCCAGCTGGCCAAGCTCAAGAACACAAATTATCTGTTCCCTGCAGTCCCACAGACACAGCTGTATGCAAAATTATTATGACTTGTTGAATCTGTAGCCCAGTCCAGGTGAGACTGGTGGAGCTCCATGCCCACCAGATCCTGCAGGTACCAAGACTGAGCAGGTATTCCCAACAGGCAGCCCCACACCAAAATTCAGAGCATGTCTACACAAGCCAGACACAGAGAACAGCACAGACATGGCACAGGGCTCACACAAATGCAAACAGCACCGATGGCCTCATCCTTGTCCCCTCTCTGGCTGATGAGGGTAGTTAGTGAAAAATTCTAAATACATAGATGCTATCTGAATCTTCAGTAGCTGGCCTGAGATACATGCTCTGCTCAGTAGCTGGCCCTGGACCTTCCATCTGCACATTTGGTGGCACTTGGTCATGTAAGTCCCTGGGGACACAGCCCCATAGCAGCTGCTGGTACACAGACCTACACACATGCACACAGAGACATGGTCTTACACCCTACCTCATGTACTGTAGGACCCTCCAGTAGCTGGCCTTGGGCAGCCAGGCTTCCCTGGAGCAACTTCCTGGATCCCCTGGTCTCCTCTTGCCTCACACACAGGGACACACACATGCAAACCTGTCTCTTTGGTATCCAGTCCACGTTATGGCCTCCCATGGTCTCTTCAGTCACTGCTCTGGACCTCCTGCTCCCTCCAGTAGGCAACCTACAGACCTTATGCCCTCTTCAGTCTTTGTTCCAGACTCATGGTTGCTTCAATAGGCAGCTCCCAAGCCTCTTATCCTACTTAATAGCTACTCTGGCTTGTTTCTCCCTGGATTTCCCAAGTCTCTTCCTTTCACTGTCTTTGGTTCCTGCCCTAAATGCTCCATTCAAAGTCCTGTATGGGCACCCACACATCATGACAGCAAAATGGAAACCCATAGGATCTACTCAGAAGGGAAAATAAATGTTACTCAAGGGAAATTTTTTGTCCTGTTTATCAGGATATCACCACAGGAGATATGTGACTTTCTAAAAGATTTAAAGTATTCCACAGAGCAGTCTCAGACCTAAAATCACTGCAGACCCTTTTAAGGAACCAAATGCTGCTATAGGAGATAGGCATATTATTTCAGTGGGGAGAGAGCTAAATCCTAAAGCAGTGAATGAAAGTACTTTTTTTCTATTAGATAGGCCTGAATTTTAGTCCTGCCTTGTAATCCATCCAAATAAGTAGACCTTTTGGTCCAGCCTCTGGCCCCACCTTAGGGCCATTGTGTAGCATTAACACCACTTTGAGTGTCTTCAGCAGGAAAAAGCCACCCTAAAGTCCTCTCATAAACTGTTGGGATGAGATGAATTGCACTTGGAAACTAAGAAGAGAAGTACTCAGTATGTAGGGAACTAGTGTGACAACCTCATAAACGCACACATGCTTTTTCAGAGATAAATGTCATCTCTTCTGTCTATGCCTGGAAGACCTTCTGGAAAAAACATCTTCCAGCAAGCTTGGTTTAGGTCTTATATGTAGCATGTGCAGAAATTTTAGTAACTAAAGGGGCAGAAATGACCACAAATAAATCCTAAAGTCACCTATCAGCTCCTTCTGCCATTCATATAAATGAATTTTCCAGAGAGGTTGTTGTTGCCCAGACAAATTATGGACTCCCCATCCCTGAAGGTGTTCATGAGCAAGTGGATGGGGCTGAGCAACCTGGTCTAGTGGAAGGTTCCCTGTTCATGGAAGGAGGCTGGAAGTAAGGGATCCTAAAGGTCCCTTCCAACCCTAATCAGTCTATGATTTTATGAATTATTTCTTTGGCAGTATATACCATTCATACTTTGTAGCAGTGGTGCTCCCAAAGGGCTAAGTAGAAGCCCTGGAAATCTGAGAAATCCTATCCTGCTTAGGGTGTAGTATGCCCATATGGTGTATGAGCAGCAGTGCTTTACTGTGCCAACTGGGAAATAAACATTAGCTTGAAATAATTTAATAGTTATGGATCTGCAATAATTTCTTAAATTCTGAAAATGTGACCATAGTCAATATATGTGTACTTTAATTGTAGCAGGACTTAGACTAATTGTACTGTTCATAGACCTTTGTGCTTATATCCCAGAACCTCCTAGCTTAGATTGTTATGAGTTGTTTCTTACATTAACTACTTTCCTACTGTGTAGTTAGACTACAACTGGCTTTAGGAAAGTGAAAAAGTATATTCTATAAACCCATCAGGGTGAGAATGCCAGTTATTGGCCTCTTGCAGACAAATTTTTACAATGTACTTGTGGCAAAGCAAGCTGGTAGGAGCAGATCTGACACACCCAAAGCAATCAAAGCACCCCTGGTTTCAGATGAAACTGTTCCCTTCCCATTTGTTAGTCACAGGTCACTGGCAAACTTGATTTTTTGATGGACCCTTTGCCACATAATTTTCTCCTTTGTCACATTTTGGTTTTGTGCTGTGGGTTTAAAAATCCTTTTTAACCATGGTACTAGGTACACTTGTGAAATTTGAGGAAAATTCAAATTACATAAAGGAACACTCTTGCATTTCACTCTTGCCCTTCACCCTTGCAATGAAGGCATTGGGTAGGTCTGTGAGACACCAAAAGGTAGGTAAATGTGTTTATCTTCTGGGGTTTCAGAGCTGAGATAAGGTAAATAAAATCTTTTAAGCATCAGCTTTGAGATGAAAATTAAAAATTAGGGCTATTTTTAGTTCTTGACTGCTTCCTTATTCTATAGTAATTATTTAGAATCCTTCAGTTCCAGGGTATTGTATTGTATTGTATTGAATACCCTTTATCATTCCTTTCTAACATCACGGCATTTCTCTTTTCTCTCCTTTAAAAAAGGAATTATTTGTCTATTTTTCTTTAGATCAGCACAGAAGTGGCTCTGATGCTGCGTTCCCATTAATATCGAGATCCCAGCCCCGACTGCGGCCGCTGGAAGCAAAGCACCCCCAAGAACTGATTCCAATGGCACATTTGGGTGGACGAGCGGGCCCCCCCAATGTGTCAGGTCCAAGAGGAAATTCAATCAGCCATCGTCGTGCCACCAGAGCAGACAACCTAGCTCCAGTGCCAAAGCCTTGGCTCACTGTCAGAGAAGTAGAGTATGAGTCAGAAGAAGAGACAGAAACCATGGCACCAACCAGGCCATTAGTTATATGAGGAGCAGAGATCACCAGTGTTTGCATCTCTAGGGGCCCTGGTGCGCTGCTTCAAAAGAAATAACAAAGCTTTTATATGAACCAAGATATGATTTTCCTCTGGGGACCAGTGCACTTGTTCTCGTATCACTTTCAAGAGCTGTATTAAGGTACTTAGTGGCTCAGAGAAGACTCAAATTCTTATGTGCTTATATCAAGCTTTCTTTCCAACAAAACACAGCAGGGAAGAGGAGAACATTATATTTGTAGAGGTTTGGCCGTAGATTTAAACAGCGGTAGTGGGGTGCATGCAGTGCTGTGGGTGGAAGCTGACACTGCCTTTGTTTCGTACTGTGGTCTGCATCCAGAAATATATGAAGGCATCCCTGACATGTGAATGCACAGATTGATCACCTTAACTTGCAAAGAGGTTTTGATTTCAGAGTAGCTGCATTCTGGGAAGGAGTTAAAAACAGAAATGCATTTTTTAGGACATGTAAGTGTCACTGATGATGCCTAAGCAAGACCTTAAGTCAAAAGGATTTTCAAGGGACATTTTCAGCACTTGGGAACCTCTTGGTAACTCAGGTTTTGGCTCTGCAAAAGTGTGTAAAGTAATCTACTGTGATGATCCGTAACTCCAGCTACTTAAATCAATTTCAATATGTAGGCTCTTATCACTCACCTACAGTTGTTTTGAATGAATAAAGGAGGTATCCTTGTATGTACAAACCCAGAGGAATTTTCAGGCAGGAGTGCTGTCAGGATTTTACTTGTAAGCATGGAATGGCATTAAATGTAGAGGGAGCCTAACCCTGTAGCCTGCTGGCTAGCAGGAAAGAGAGGCCCTGTGTTTGTCTCCCAGCTTTTTGTAGTGTGTCTTCCTATATGTTGTACAAAGATTTTCCTTAAAAGAAAGCTGAAATAGCCAGAGGGATGTGCACTGCAGCACTTGAACTCCCAACCTTTCTATGGAGCTCTCTTCCAAGTGGCTCTGTCTGCCCATGCTCTGCTTTCAATGGTGGGTCTCCCTAGCAGCAGGAGAAGCAAGAACTATGGTCTTTAATAATTTTAGCTACGCCTCAGACACCTGGTTTCTCAGAAGAAGTTCCTTTCTGCAGAATGGAAGAAGCATTGCCACTGTCTTCTGTGTTTTGGAAGTGCAGCTGATTTTATCCAAAGGGATGAATCCAGAAGTCCATAAACCCACCCTTACAGCTGCACTAAAGTCAAATCTGTGGTTAAGAAATGCACCAAGTTCAGTCACGTTTTTGCAAGTTTCCTCCTGTCTCCTCCACTCAGACCTTGCTTAGATGCCCAACTCAAGGTCTGTAAAGGCATCTCTAAGAGTCAGAGATTCAAGAGTTAGAGATAGCTGTACTACCTGCATGTTTCTCTTTTTTATATTGCTGGTATTGCTTGTATGTCCTGTCCCATAAAAGAACTTATTTCTGTAAGTTATGATTTCACATTTCTTACAAAGGGTTTCTGATTCAGGACAGGTAGAATTTAAACTAACAAACTTGAAAAGCACTGCCAGAGGAAGAAAACCCTACAAGCCCTTTCCCCCGTTTTCTCATGTTTGCAGCTTTTATGCTTAGCAGGTTATAATGAATCATCTGTACTGAAATTGTACAAAGCTTTGTGAAACTTGAGTTCTGTTTGTATTTCCTTATTGTGCCAGAGAAATTATATTACTTCCTTTTATGAAAACAATGATAAATTATTAAAACAGGGTAGGATTTTTCTTCTGTACTGATGCCGAATTAGCAATGAAATACAGTTCTGTAACCGAAAATCAACAAATAAACCCAGCTCCACCAAAGGAGGAAGTTCTCCACAGAGTTTTTAAACAAAAGCCTTGTGCCAGATCTCTGTCCTACAGCAAGTTGTATTGACATATCATAAATCTAAATTAAAACATCATATCAAGGGAAAGAGTTATCATACAAACTCAGGTCTTAAATTGCACTGTGAACCACACGGTTGACACATGATATTTAATTGAGGGCAAAATTAGTACCCATATGATGTGGGGGTAGGCCACAGAGGTGCATGGAGCAGGGCAGCAGAGGTGTGAAACCCACTTCTGCATCGCAGAGTTGTGGGGGATTAGGATCTCTGAAACTGGCTGGTGGGTGATATGAACTGCTGGCAGTCCTTGGGGACAGAGAGAATGTGGAAATCTGAAAGGAAGGTGAAGAAGGGATAATGTCTCATCTTCCAAGGGAGGCTCACAAGAGATAGCTTTAATGGAGGAATTACCGTGAGCTGCAAATTCAGCATTTCATCTTTAAGAAGATTTAATCAATGAATTGTCAGGGGGAACTGGACAAACTCTGTGAGACAAGGATTAATGGGATGTCAGGAATGGCATGAGAAAGGACTAGACAAACATAATGAAAAAGAGGAGTCTGTGCATTTTGGCCAGTGTATGTTTGACAGATATGTTCAAAATTGACTCCAAAATTCCTTAAATATTGTAGAAGTTGTAGAGCATTGTATAATTACTCATCAGAAGTAGGGAGCAAAACATTCAGTTTCTAATTATGGGTTTATATTAGGACTAGGGAAAAATAATAAAATACTAAGAGAATTAGTGCACAGATAGAGTCAAATCTCCCTTCTTTGCTTCATTCCTAATCTTCTTGTTGATTAAATCAGTGACCCAGAGCTTCAGAGAGTGTAAAGCTGTAGAGCAGCTAGAAGTTACTGGAGTGCTCTCAGATTTTGCAGTCTAGCTCCTAAACTTGTAAAGTCTATTTTTAGTTTTCTTTCCTAGCAATTAGTAAGTAGTACTGGAAGAAAATTTCCTTCTGTGCCATTAGTTGCTGTTAATGGCTTTGCTGGCCATCAGCCAAGAAGCAGTGCTGCAGATGCCAATATGAAATATGTTCCAAAATATAATGTTGCACATTTTAGGTTTTTTTTCATAGTTATTTCTTACTTGTGGACAAAAAAGTTTTCCTGAAAGAAGCACATTATTTATATTTTAAATAGCAGTAACTACAGTAATATCTTATAACAAGTAACTTAATTCATGTCTGTAGGCTTTCAGGCCTCACCATAAAGAAAGTTGAAATGGTTTAGGGCATGAATTTAAATCCAGTGTGTGGGCATTCTTAAGCTCTTTAACCTCGGTCACATCCAGGAACCTTGTGCTGATAATTTACAAAGGTAAGTTAATTCAAGACCTTTTTTTTTTTTTTTTTTTTTTTTTTTGAGGCTTTTAGAGTGCTGTTTACTCAGGAATTTAAATTCCACAGTGATTTAAGGTAAACTGGCACAGGAAACTCATGCCCAGAAGGTGAAGATTATTATTCAAAATTCTGAGAGCAAATAAGAGCTCAGAAAATTAAGACTATTTCCTTGGCAGGACAGGTGAGTTTCAAGAAGGAATAATAATGAATAGCCTTTACCTTTCACAGTAGAGAAAATAGGAGATATACCATGTGGTGGTTTAAACCCAGCTTGCTGCTCAGCCCCATGCAGCCACTCATTCACTCCCCTGTGGTGGGATGGGGGAGAGAGCTGGAGGAAAACCTTGTGGATTGAGATAAAGACAGTTTAGTAAGTAAAGTAAAAGTCACACAAACAAGCAAAACAAAACAAGAAATTAATTCACCGCTTCCAATGGACAGGCAGGGGTTCAGACATCTCCAGGAAAAGCAGGATCCCATATCCCATATGCACAACAGGGACTTGTGAAGGCAAACACCATCACTCTGACTGTCCTCCCCTTCCTTCCTATTTCCCCAACTTTATTGCTGAGCATGACACCACACAGTGTGGGATATCCCTTTGGCCCTTGGTCAGCTGTCCTGTCTTGGCATCCCCAGCCTGTTCATTGGTGGGTGAGAGGCAGAACAGTTCTGTGCTCTGTGTACACAGAACTCTGTGTAAGCACAGCTCAGCAATAACAAAAACATCCTGCTACCAACAGTTTCCAGCACAAATCCAAAATACAGGCCCATATGAGCTACTGTGAAGAAAATTAACTCTATCCCAGCCTAAACCAGCTCACACCTGAACAGAACTTGTTAATCAATGAGAAAAATAAGGCAAGAACAGTCATAACGAGAACATATTTTAGTAGCAAAAGCAACAGTGCTCAAACAGAATATTGCAGAAAAAGGGAGGAATTTGTTGAGGTCACTAATATGTTGTGAGGAGCTGGCAGTGCTTTCATATTCGTTGCACAGTGTAATTAACTGTTAGATATTGCTGCTCTTGCTGCAGCTGTTGCTTTTCAATTAATATCCCTGATGAGTAAGAATGTGTAGTAAAAGAAGAATCTCTCCCTTAGAGAACTCAGCAAGAAGGGTGCAGCAGCAAGGGGAGTGCCAGCAATCAGGACAAGACAGCAGCTTGGGCAGGGAGCATCCAAGTTGTGACCTCCAGAAATACAAATTAACAAGGTGCACTGGAAGAAGGCATTGTTGTGGTCTCTCTTCAAGGGACAATGGTGCCCACCCCATAGCAGTCAGGGCTGCTGCCATCATACAGCACCCATGGGGAAAACTGCTGGTTAAAGGATAATGCCAGCAAGCAGGACAGGGAAGGACGCTGTGAAATTCCCAAAAGAGTTTCTGAGTCAACCTGGGGGAAGACACTGGCAAAGGATGCAGAACCAGGGGCTGGGGGAGGCAACTCCCCTTGCAGCATGGCTCAAAACTGCAGTGAATGGAGCAGGATGTGTCTGTGGAAGCCAGAGAGAAGAAGCTGCAACAGGGGGAAAAGAGCAAATGTCCCGGCAGGAGCGCTAGGCGGACTGATTTAGTGCAGTGCTGTGCCAAGGAAGTTGGCACATTGGCTTAAATGACAAGAGTGCAGATGTGTTCAGAGCAGTAAGGGAAGTTACATGAGATTCAGGAAAGTAGGTCAGAGTTTCAGGCTGGAGAGGCTTATAGTGATCATGTTTAATGTGAGAAGGATAAAATTCGTATTTATGAGAGAGGTAGTCAAAGAAATTGGACCAGTGACATCTGTAGGGGACACCATGAAATTGCTGTGAATGCAAAACACAACTTATAAGTAACAGAAGATGAAAAAAATTGTGAAATGTTCCTTATTTTCTTGCTGGTGTGTCAGTTTTGAGAACTAACACTTTCAAGGTTTATTTTTTTCTGCAGCCCAGAAACTTGGATCTCAAAAACTCACAGTTTATTGTCATATATGAGTGGAAGACACTATTTAAAACCCTGTGGGTGACTGGAAAATAGCAACAAATATTTTCAAGCTTACTTTTTTCATATGTACTCTTTTTAAAATCTTCTATTTACATATATGCATGAAACACAAACACTGAGAGTGGAAAAGCAGATTACCTTATCTTTATATTTTGTTTGCTTTTTAGGTAGGACAATTCTATTTATTGTTTTGCCAAACTCACTATACTTAAGAACCTTAAAATTAGAGGTGTTAGGTCTATGAGTAATATTCTGAACCAGTTAAAGTGACTAGAAGTGTACTGAGCTAAGGTGACTAGTAGATTTCATTTTGAGAATCTGTCTCACTGTTAATAGCAAGTGAAACTCATTTTTCCTTCCTTCTTTGGTTTCACAGGTGTTAAATTTCAAAAGTTAATATTGATTCTTGTTTATTTCTAGTCCACCCATCCTGATGGAAAAAATTTGTCTGCCTTTCAATTATAAGAAAAGTGACATGGACTGAAGAAAACAATGTCAAGTTCTGATTTTCAGAGCTTTCTTTGGCAGGACAGATTGCAGCCACACCAACAGTGAACAGCTGGTCAGAAGTAGACACCCAAACTGAACATCATACCTTACTTACTTTTCTGCCAGCCTTGTGGGATAAACAGAAAAAAAGAAGGCTCTGTCAAGATAGCCACAGTGAGCTGTGGGCACAGGTGTTAGTCATCTGCAACATCCCTTTTACATGTGCAAACACAGGTCAGATTATTAGACATCTGCTCAATGCTTTCTCATCAGTAACCTATTCTGCTAAATATAAAATTATTATAAAAGATGCTTGAAGTTGAACTGCTGGCACCTGTGCCAGGTATTAATTTAGAGTCATTATTTGGTACTAAGCCTAGCACCACTTGCTCCTTGCTCTAATGAATCATCAGCAGTGATAAGGGGTGAAAATAATGACTTAGGCATGAATGTCAAAATAAAAGGGCTCTTACTTTTTTTAGGATATCTTGGAATAACCCTATAACCTTTTAGATAGCTATAATAATGACTTTACATATGGGTAAATGTCCCGGGGTGACTTTATGATGCTGAATTGTATCTCCAGTCGTCTGTTCTGCTCACGCTGGATATTGAGTTCTGTGCTTTTAAAACTAGATCTGAGAGAGAAGTGGGGGAGAAGGAAAAGCAGTGGAATTTTTTCACGGCTGTATTCACAAACATGGAGGTAAGAGCTCCAGCTTGCTCTCCTGGGCTGTGTTGTCTGCAGCACGGACAGTGGGAGAGAGCTGTCCTTGCTTTTAGTTAGTTTTTTACTGGCTGAGGCAGAGAAGTTCCCCAGACTGTGGCTTTTCTTTTCCTTGGAACTGTTCAGCCCTGCTCTGGACCAAAAACCCAGAAAAACACCGGGAGCTCACGCCTGTGGCCCACTGGGACCCAGGACGTGGCATTCCAGTGTTGGAGGAACTGAGAGACACTCAGTGAGCCAAGAAACACCCACAGAGGGCTCTCTCTGAACTACAGAAGGACTGTCTCGATTTTCCATCTCTTCAGAACAGCGAGAGGTTCTATTGTTTAATATTATTCATTTTTAATGCTTGTGAATAATTTTCTTGTTAAATAAACCATTTTTTCCACTCTTCTCAAAGGAGGTTTATCTTCTGAACAGGTGGGCCGAAAGGCTGCTGAATTTTGCCCTTTAGGGAATTGAACTAGGACAGTAAATTTCCCATCACAGAAGCTTGAACTGGATGAGAAAACAATATGTAAATGAAAGTCAGCTACCCACGTATATTCAGCTTCAATATTACATGATGATGAGTATTGATAATATTTGCTGTGGTGCACAGTGTCTTCCAGGTGCTGCATGAAGGCAAAGCATAGAAGTTCAGTGCCAGGGCATCCTGAGGTTCATGCCAGTGTTAAAATCCTATGTGTAAGGTAGAGAAACTAAAAAAAAATGAGCTGTGTGTACATGTAACACAGGAACAGTGCCAGGAGCAAGAGACATTGGTTCCTTGACCCCAAGTCTACCTTTACTTCCCTTTGGTTTTCAGATGGCTGAAACCTACAGAAAGGAGCAAAAGAACAGGCTCAAGTTTTCATTCATCTCACACCATAAAAAAGGAAACAATTCACACAGAGACTGTTTGTGCACTGCTTCAAGCCAGACACCAGGACTTGCTGCTTACAAATACCCAGTGTCCTAAAACATGTCATAAAATTTTGCCATACTTAAGATACATGTACAAAATATATGTAATGTAAAAAAAAAAAATCTACTCATTTTCCCCTTGTACATTCACTGTTGTTCCTTTCAAAAAACTAGGTATGTTCTGCATGTTTTGCTTAGTTCCAAAAGCTGGTGCCATGGTAGGAAGTGAATATACTATGGCAAACATGCTTTTTTCTTGGAAACTGGAACTGAAAATCTTGTAAGCTTCTCCTCTTCCATTTTGGTCTGATGGGGATGGGAAGCTGGAGATGTTTAGCAGAGGTGTTAGAACTAGGACAAATCTCTTAGGGCTGAAGACACTCGGGGCTAAGGCACATACAGATGCCACAAGCCATTTGAGTTGCCACGTTTGGTAGAGGAACCACAGAAGCTCTTTGCTCCCTGGATCAGCAGCCAGAGCTTAGAGAGGCCCCTTGGGGCACCTTTAGGGCAGCTGGACAGAACCCCTGGGGCTGAAATTGGTGGGGATCTGCTCCAGGCAGCCAATGGCAATTGGGGCATAAATCAACATGTGTGTGGCTACCTTGCAGTGACCTGATAAACAGCACTGCCTCCACTGACTCCAGTGACTGCTTGGACACCTGCCCCATGTGCAGACACCTTTGTGGTGAGCATATGAATGCAGCTTACTGTGCCTGAATTAGTATTCCACTGACCTGATCCTTTTGGCACTTATGAAAGAAAAGTGTCCTTTCAAAGAAAGGCATTATGATGGCTTTATCTTTGAGACAAATCTTCTTTTCCTCCTCAATAAATTATTTCTACATGTACATATAAAGCACATATACACAGATAGAAATATAAAAGAAACATAAACATAAACATAAACAAAAATACAAATATAAATATATTTAAAAATACACATATATATATATCTATCTTTAACAGTGTCTCACTGTGTGCAACCCCCTATTCTCTTCATTTCTAAAAGACTCTCTGTCTGCAAGTGTATTTGGCTCTGTCAGCTGTAACGGTTTTAGAGATAGAAAATTGCAAGGCTCACATTACTGCAGCCTCAGATGGACCCTTTGGCTTGAATTCCACTTAATGATAAATATTCCAAAATCATTCCTCATCATTTTCATGAGTATGCAAACACAGACTCAAATGAAAGTGATGACTGCTGACAAAAGTCTTAGCAATTTGAAGGAGCTTTTTCAGGAGTTTTTTTCTTATTTTTCCATAGTGTAAAAAGGCCTGATACTTATTTACCAAGAACTGCAGAGCAGATAGAACAGCTGGTGCCAAGATCAGATTTACATGTCTTGTTCCTAGGTAATGTAAAGGAAGATAGATGTAGTGACCAAGCTCAAAACTTCATATAAACAAGTTTGCATGAATTAGGTTAATTTTCAAAGCCCAAATGAGCTAATTTTATTATTATTTTTGTTATTATTGGTGGGCTTTTGTTTTAGTTTGTTTTGATTTGTTAGGTTTTAGCCTTCCACTATGTGCAAATTTTCCTGTACTAATTTTTCTGTCTCTAAAATAATGGATAAACTAAACTTCTGCTAGATAACAGCATTAATTATGCTTTATCTGCTGGAAGAAGAATGCTTTCACCAAAGAGAAAAGGAGCTGCAGTGACCTCTGTTGATGGAATTAAGCAGTGTGTTTAAAGAGCCGAAAAGGAAAGGCAACATGTTCAAATCCTTTGCTGTAAATCAAGAAAACAAAACGCAAGCTGTGCTAAGAAGAAGCAACTTTCAGGCTGAATGTGAAAAAGATTGACACACACATTTAACACCTACTGAAGTCAGAAACCTTATCAAGGTAGTTGCCTTTTAAAAATTATTTTTAGAAAATTGGTTCAGATTTTATTTTTTTTGGTGTGGGATTAGAAAACCATTGGCATAAAGACAGAGGATATAACACAGAAGAGAGATGTGGGTTTTTTTGCAGTGCTATAGTGCATTCCAGGAGTTTATATCACCAAAGAAAACATCGTGCCTCTATGTATTATGTGGTCTTAATTCAGTGACCAGTTCCCCATGCCAGACTGGCACACGGTATTCTTGAAGTTTTGAGGCAAAGAAGCTTTCCAGTTGGCAGGCTGCCTGTGGCAGAAAGAAATATCTAGGAACTGTCATGCCTTTATGACCAAGAATTTGGAACGTGTCTTTATGGGCTAGTTCTGATACAGGAAAATAATTAAACACGTAAATACCCACAAAGATCTGGACCTTAGTGCTTAACTTCAAGGTTGAGAAGAGTTTCATTAGAGCCAAGCATTTAAGGATTCATCCCACATGAATAAAGTTATTGAAATCAATAAGAATGCTTCCATTAAGAGCTAAGTAGTTTGTGGAAATAGGAGTAGTAGGTCCTTAATTTTTTCAGACTTGGGCCTTTGCTAAGGACTACTCAGTATTAAACAGAGGCATAAGTGAGGGGCAGGGCTTTGTGCTCTTAAAGTTACTTTATGTTTCCAAACTGGCCAGTAAGCAATGGGTCCCCACACTGTTTGTCTTTTCCAGGAGTGACAGTGATAGAAATTGGTATTGGTTTCCTTCAGTGTCAGGTGTTATGGTAGGTCTGACCATGACCACCAAGATGGAATTCTTCCCAGTTCAGGTATTTCAGTTTGATAATGCCTCCACCAGAGCCTGAGAAGTTTGTTTTTTAGTATACTTTACTAAAGCAGAACCATTGCTGTGCCTAAACCATCCTTCTCACAAAAGACAAATGGATATTGCTAATGACATTTTACTAGTATCTACTACAGTACACTCATTCAGGATTTGTGGAGAATGACTTCTGCAAGTGTAAGGAGGGAAAAATACCAAATTAATTCTGTTTTTTATAAAAAATACTAGAAAATCTACATAAAGCAATATCTTATTTTGATAGAGATAAATATAAACCCCAAAATAATAGATCAGTGCACTATGATATGATATCATTAACTAGGTATCAATTGTGTACTTGGTCTGTCAGTCTAAGAATATCAAGATACACAAAGTGTAAAGAATTAAAACTTATCCCAGTTTGCATATGTTATAGAAGCCACAAATATTATGGTGTCTGTGTCTTTATACGAATTTCAGAGTAAAGCCAAATATTTATAGCTGCCTCTTTGAGAACTACATGCTGCCAGGCATGAAGGAAGTATTGATGTATCTTCTATATATAATTAATTATCCTGGTGAAGATCTTCATTGACTGCTGGGAAATTATGTCTGGATGTTGTCTCTGCATGAGTCTGACAAATTTTTCTGCACAGTGACCAGGATATGCGGTATAGCTGGGTGGTAGGTTAGATCAAAGATTTATTTTCCTCAATATATTATCTTCCTACACAGACCTCTACATAAAGGATACCAAATACCCACTCACCATGCTAAATATAGACCAAGAAAAGACTGTTCCTGGAAGAGTTTATATATTAAGTAAATTAATCCTATGTTAGAATAGCACATAGAACCATTCTATATAAAGAATAATTTTTTCCTGCCAATTGTTATCCTACCTTGTGGTAAGAAATTTTTTTAGGTTACTTGACATAATTATAAAAGGAACTTTTTTAATATTGTACATAGCTACAACTTTTGCACTGAGGATGAAATCAACTATGCTCTGACATCTGAGCTAAAACTGAGCTCAAATTCCACATATATTAGCTTTGTGACCCTAGGTATCATTTTAGGAAGCAGGTTGTGACTTGAAAGGAATGAAAACATCTTATTGCTGCTTTCTACTGTGGATTCTTATTGCCCAGCATTCAGGATTTATAATTTATTTATTTTCCAGTTCTGAAAAATAGTGCATTTATGAAATGCAGCTCAAGTTCCTGAGCTGTTATTTATGTACCAGTCTTTAGAGGTCATCTCTTTTGGCTTATCTTATAGAAGAGAAAGGAAAAAAGTCAGCAGTCATCTTTTTTTATATCTGCAAAAGTATCTTTTTCATACAATTATAAAATTATAACTGTTTGACAGGAATTTGCTCAAAGTTAATGAATATCTTTGGATAGAGATTAAAAATGGAAAATTACATCTTCAGAGATGTACTTTTCTTTAAATTACTAGTATGTGAAAACTGTTTTGGAACTTTAATTGCTGCTACAGGCTTACTACAAAATAAACTTTGCAATAAACCCTGGCTGATGCTTATCTATAACCAAAAAATCTCCACACTGGCAATAGCATAATGTAGGGTGAAATCATATTTGGATTTGGATTTTTTTTCTTGCAACTGAGTTCAAAAAAGCAGGATTTTCTCTTCAAACAGCCTCAAACTTCTCCTCTCTGTATGTAGAGATTATCTGGATCCTGCAGTAATTGCTGGTTTGGTCAACTGCTTGATTTTCTGCAGTGAGGAGACTTACATACTTTCTGGTTTTGGCCTCACACAGAAGCACTCGGGTATGATTTCTCAGGGTAAACTGGACACTTCAAACCCAGAATTTGAGTGACCTCCTGAGTTGGAAACCAACTTCTCTGCTCAGTGCCAGCTCTGAATCATAACAATTATGACTGTTTCCAAAAACTGCATCTGAACCTGCCATTCTTTTGACCCTTGTGATTTGGGCAATTTGTATCTCTCTGTTCGTCCTATTTTAGTGTGATACAGGTGAGAGAATCTTGAATCTCAATCCCAGGAGAGAAGGCTTCATTTAATCCTCCCAGAGAGGCAATCACTACAAAAGTGATAGGTAAAATCCTTTATCATCACAGAATCACAGAATGGTTGAGAAGGCACCTCTGGAGGTCATCTCCTCCAAACCCTCATCCATGACTCCCCTCTAGTGCAACTGGAAAATACCTGGAGAATGCACACACCTACAAGTTTCTTAGCAAGGGTCAAAAACTCATATTCCATCCCAGCACTGTAAGAAAAACTTCAGGAAAAGAGGTACATGCAATGAGCCATGAAGAAGGAGGCACTCTGCCTAGGCTAGCCTGTCATTTTTTGGTAGTAGCTGAAGGCAAATGTGGGATTTGAATCCACCACATTTGGCTTCAGATGTGTGCCCAGCTTATCAAGGCAGGGTGTCTTTTGTGCTCAGCTCTAGGAGGCAGCATCTGATAGGCCTGGGTAGCCACAAGCAGGCCTTTTTGAAGTGCCTGCTGCTTTCCAGGAGCCCTAAATAGATCCCAAGGTGCCATTGCTACAGGACAGATGAGGCACCCTAAAAATAAAATTATGGTTACATTTTTCTGAGGAGTTGAAGGGGGTTTAAGAGATTTTGGTCTTTTTTAGACCAACATCTGAGCACATTTTATGTGATGCTAGGGCTGGACTTCATAGCAGTTGTTAAAAAACATGCTGATACTATTTAGTCTAGTTCTGTACCAAGAAACTTGCACGGTACCTAAAAACAATATCTAGAATCAGAGCAGCTGTATCATCATCTGTGTCATGAGCTCCATGCCCATGCTCATTTAAGAAGCCCATTTATCTTGCCTTAAGAATGCATCTCCTCACAAGGTACTGAGCTAGTCTGGGAATCCTGCTGCTAGGACTGGACTGTATGCAGGATCAAAAATTTGTTAGGTCTTCACTACTGGACGTCATATGGCTTCGAGTTTCAAGGTATTTGGCTTCTGCAGTAGAAAACACAGGTCAGACAGATTCCTCTTCCCTCTCTAAGGTTTTTCTGTTAAACAGCTGCTCTGGTTTATTTCAAACACTGAGGGATAATGTTTGCTGCCATTACAGAGCTGGCACCAACATGCTGGTCTAGCTGAGAGGAGAACCGAGCTGCTTGTGTGACAATTTTACTTCCTCACAGGATAAGCAGAAGTTAATTGCACAGGACAGATAGATAGCCTCTGCTCCTCTCAGAACTGGTATTTCCCAAGGCACCTGCAAATGGAAAAGGGGACTTACTTATTTCTATGTATCAAGAGGTGATAAACCTTGTTGAAAAATTATGTTAGAAATTTTGCTAATTCTGTATTTTGGCAGTGTGTTCCTTCCTCAGAAGGTATAGACAGTGTCATGCAGGAGAAGTTAAAAAAAAAAATACTGGTAGTTAATGACTGTGAATATAACTGCTCCACCTTTTTTTTCCATGACGCAATGCTCCAAGAGAGACTGTTGCATAAGAAAATAATCAGAGGCAGGTTAAATTACAAGGAAATGGATACAATCTTCTCAATAAAGTAATGCTATCCTAACATGGCTTCTGTGAGTAGATTTGTTTGTTGTTGGCATTGGAGACACTTCACCATTCTTCTGCACTTTTCTGCTAGGGTGCTTAGGATGGTTTTCTTCAGGGTGTAGTTTTTTGTTTGTTGGGGTTTTTTTTTTGTTTGTTTGTTTCTTCCTGGTTTTTTTTAAATTTTTTTTTTGCTGTTTTTTTTTCTCCTCTGTGCAGCCTTTTCTCTGATTAAAAAGTATGTTCACGTTTTGGTACCCATATATAATTGTGGGATCAAATCCTACTCCTTTTTTATGACTTCTAAATGCTTGCCATTAAGTTGAGAACTCTAACATTTAAGTATCTATGCCTAGCTGAAATGATTTATAAATACAGGAGCAGATTCTATTTGCAAGATTTGAATTCATGGAAAAAGGGAAAAATAATTTCAAACATAAGACTGCTTATTAAAGCTAATTACATGGAAGATATATAAAATATAAATGAAATTATACTCATATATTTGCGCATGTATATGTGCATGTGCATCTGTGTGTAAATGTATTGGTATAGATACTAAATATATATAAAAGGAAAAGAGGCTGTCTGTTAGTCATTGAAGAAGCAGTAAATTTGTTCTCTACCAAACTATTAGCATTTGAGTATCATCAAAACCAGGATATAGATAGATGAAGAGGGTATGGGAGCCAGTGATACTGTGATTACCAAAAGATTGTCAATACTGAAAATGATCATCAGATCTTTTCAGTGGTATGTTATGTATATCTTGAATTTTAAAAGTTTGTCAAATGCTGAGAAAGTTGACTGAAATAATTTCGCTAAGTCAAAGAAAATATGACATCTTCCTCATTATGCCAATGTATCCAGTTTACTTCTATACCAGTAAGCAACCATTAGTTTAACAATAATTCCCACTCTTCTCAAAGCTTTCCAAAGAAATATCCCCATTTTTCCATTCCTGAAAGCTCCTGTATGCATCTTCCCAGTTTAAAATGCCATATAAATTCTTTCAGAAGTCTTATAATATTGTCAATTTTTGCTATTACTTTTCTTCTTTTCAGTTGGAAAACTCTGATAATGAAAATGTTCTATCTATTTCTTGATACTCCTTTGGAACGTTAAACGGGTCATAGGGTTCAATAATACCATCTTTGAAATAATGAGAAGGCTCTTTCTAGGGAAAAAAAAAAAATTTGATGCCTGGCTGCTGCATCCTCTAAGCACTGCAACTTTGCTCTCTTCACCCACACATTGATGCTATTCCACTTTGGAAGTGCCAAAATCCAGGCTGTAGGCTGGGAAGGGTTTTTTGTGCAGCTGAATGTCATACCCTTTATCTCTGGAGTGCAGAAGCAGAATTTAACAGCTGTAGTCTTTTTGACTCTAAATTTAGGGTGTCTTCAAATCAGAGGCTTTCTTCTCTCACAGCCTCACTGACTATTCTAGTAAACACACCTCTCTTTAGAAGCAGTGGGAAGGGTGGACTTTCCCATGATATGTCTTCTTGAGTGAATGAATGATTTTCTTTAATTTCTTACCTGATTGTTTTGTGCTAACTTTCCCAAGGATAGGATTATGTGAAGAGGTGAAGAAGATTTATTTTTACACATGAATCATAGGAACAATGAACTGGACTAATTTTTATTGAAAAGAGAGCACACATAATATTCTGTGTAAAATTTAAAGCCAAACTCCACCAAGTCAAGTGGAAAACCTACGTTCACACCAGCTGCCTATTAGTCATAGAGCCAAGCAGCTGAGATAAGCACTTAAAGATTCTGCAAGGGTTTATGAACCTTCTGCAGTGAAAATATAGTGACATAAGGGATGCAAGCAATGGCTAATTGACTTGACTGGGTAGGCTAAAGGTAGGATAAAGAGAAATAAGTAATGGAAAACTCAGTAGACATAAACAAAACAGAAGCCACCGAAAATAAGAATTTATCAACTCTTGAAATGCCTCTTTCTGAATCCTAACAGAAAAGTTATATACAGTCTATAAAAATTACCACCTATTCTAGATTAATTTTTTTCCAGATAACAAATGCTTACCATTTATGTCCTGCATAGACAGTATTAGCATACAGACACTTAATTCATTGGCAGACCACTGCAGCAATTCAGAAACTGCTTTTCAGTGCAATTCAAATTGCAAAACACCTCCTTTGTATGGGGGCTACTTCAGCTGTCAGGAACACTTCCCTGCCTTCAATGGGATACATACAGCATCACTCAGACAGTCAGCTTTGAGGTTTGTAGAGAATCTAAGGTAGTTTTTTATGCCTTTGCTAAAGCACAGCTCCTTGTAGTGATGACCAGAGGAAGCACTGGGTGCATTTATTTGTATACTGCAGGTGGGTTCTTGGGATAAGGAGAAACAAGAGGGTGTCAGAAACAAGGCACAGATGAGAAGGGGCCATGAGATGAACAGCTCCCTATACCACATATTATAGCACATATAGTGCTGTTCCAGCCACTGCTATCAGCTGAGCTTTGTCACTGCTACAGGATGGTATTGAGTAGGCATAGCAGAAGACATTTCTAGACTCCTGCTTAAGATCTGAGTCTTCTTAGAAAAGACCTTATCAAGGGCTTAAATGTGACCTACTATACCTATGCAAACCAGCTGCTGTTGGTGAAAGGGGAAGCACAGGTTAGTCTGTGCTTAGCTGAGAAATAAGGTGGTAATCGATTTCCTACAAGACTGAGCACAGCCTGGACACATTTTTTGCCTGCTTCAGAACTGCTTGGGAAACATTGTAGCATTTATTTTTAAATGAAACTTTTTCAGGGAGAAAATCCACAACTCCTCAGCATTTTTGAAAGCAGCACTTGTTCAACACACTTGTGTTATTACTCTAGTGGCAAAGACTGAGTAGGAAATGTAGCTTAGCAGGACTGGGTCAGTCTTTACCTTGCCCTTTGCAAACAGAGGCTACGCCTCTATGCTTCAAAGGTTGTCAGAGTTATAAATATGGGTTACAGCACTAAAGGAATCACTTCACTCTCCAATTTCAATGCTTGAACTCATGGGAAAGTGTTAAGAAATATGTTTCTCAAATCTGCCATAATCTATCAAACTCCACTTTCAAAGGAAAATTCTCATTGTTGTTGATGGGATTGTAAGGCTAAAACTGGAAGTGTTCTTTTAGTCATTAACTTTTTTTGCCCCCAAAGTTAAACATTTAAATTAGTATTTCTGTATTCATGGCAGTGACAGGTGCTAAGCTTGAGAACAGTGGCTACTTTTGACAGCCAGTGTGGGGACACAGCCTCAGAAATCATTCAATGACTAAGTGTCCTGGTGCAGAGTGAGCTAAAGAGGAGATTTACTGTTTAAACATTAAGCATGTTGCTTAGCTATTAAACAATTAGACTGTTCTAAGCCTTAAGAGAAGGAGACCAGCCTGTCATTTCTAATTCTAGATTTTCAGCAAATGTGCCTAACAATGTAATTTTTCTGTGATATCCAGATCACCTGAAACAGAAGTAATAAAAGGAAAAACAGTACAACCACTCTCTGGGCAACTTCTCTTGATTTTGCCTGTCTTATGAACAGAAGGGCACTTTACTTTGAAGTAATAGCAGAATTTAATTCCATGGGTTATTAGTCTTTCTGGGTCATACATGTCCCTCTGGAGCTAGAAACATCACTTAGCCCTCCCACAGTAGTTTATGACAGGTCCCTTTTTTGTTCTTTGGGATGATATTTAATTCTGATGCCCTGCAGTGCTGCTAAAATCTCTCTGTTATTTGGTGTGAGGCACAAAAGGTGCTTACTCATGGTGAGCAGAGTGCTGAGCACACTCCTGCTGGCTGGGGAAAGCCTTAGGAAAAGTCTTTGGGAGAGTGTTCACATGGGTGCAATCACTCTGATACCCAGATTAGTCCTGGCTTTGGGAAGGGGGTTGCCTGTAATCCACAGAAGCAGCAACCTGTTGCTCCTGTGACATCAATTTATGCTCCTGACACATCAATAACTGTGACTGGTGCTGTGGCTGATGCTGAGTGTGGCCTAAGGAAACCCCAGAAAAGCAGAGTTCCTCACTCTGAATTCAGGGGGCTGCTTTTGAAGGTAAAAAAAAAATAGGTATGCTCCTTCCCTCATGTTCTGCATCTATAGCCAGGAAATCTGCTGCTCCTACCATTCCTGGAGTCCTGGAATATTAGGTGGCTGATGGTACATGTCCCCTTTCTCAACTCTTTCCAATTAAATAAAATGAGTTGTGCAGACACAACAGCTAACAGAGCAAGGGCCTTAAAATGGCTAACCAAAGTTCAGACCTGCAGAGCTCAATTGCTGCCATTAAAGTGCCCACAAGAGCAAGGTATAATGCCTCTGGTGGACCTGGTTTATGGGGAGGGTTGCTAAGCAGCCCTGGAAAGGTCTGTGGAAAAACACATCCTCAATGGACTGTGGATTTCAGATAATAAATCATTTGATAGTTGAGATATTCATTCACTAATTAATGGTATTAGAGACAGAGTTATTCAGTCAAGGCCCTGATGACACAGCCCTTATAAAAAGAATCTAATCCCTAATGGAATAGGTTTTGAGAAATGATAATGAACATAATGCATATAGGTGAGTGACCAGCCCCTGATCCCAGAGAAAACCACTCTCAGTCAGGCATGTTTGTTATTTTATAATCCTTAAATCTTCAATGAGGCTACTTCTAAACAAGTTAAAAAAAAATCTATGTTCCCTCTTTGGTGTATATTTTCGCTTAACTCCAGGGACATCATGGTTGCATATACTATGGACACAGGCTTTTCTTGTGTAATTGTGATTCCCACACAGCTGCAGATGTTAAGACAAACCATCTCTTTGCCTGATATAGCCCAGAAACTTCCTTTCTTTTTCTAATGGAAATACTAGATTTTTTTACAAATTTATTTTAGTAACACACTAATGTATTTCAGAAAGGTGCTCTGTGTTTGTCTCCTGCGCATTAGGGGAAAATACCTTTGGGGAAAACTGGAAAGAGCCTTTGGCTGTTTTGGAGAACTTACTAGGAAGAATGGTGAAATTTATACTTTTCTTCTGAACAAGGAGCACAGATTTTACAATACCGCTATATGGACTGTGTCAAGGAAAATTCAAGAAGTATGCAAGAGTAAGCTTCTCTGCACAGGGCTAATTTCCATCAAAATAAAACATCAGAAATAGAATATAACTTTTTTCTTAATCTGCTGAAATTGTCTGTCAAATTAGAACAGCAATGAAAATTATGGACAAATATTAATTATTATATTTATATTTTATTTATTTAATATTTATGGTTTATATTTGTTTATTATATTTTCCCTCCAACCATTTTGATTTTTGATCATATTTACAAGAGAAGACCTACAATATTTCTTGTAGGGAATCCAGTTGCTAAAATAGTCACATTAACATTCCAGAATGCTTCTCTGATGACCAAGACAGGTCAGAACATCACGTATGAAAATATGACTTCACAATTTTTAGGGAATCCCTAAAATATGGAGCTAAATTTATGATACAGCGAAAATCCTCTTTTTTTCGAATTACTTCTTTTGCTTTTCGTTGTGAAAGCAAAGTTTTTATAATAGGAATATGAACTGGTCTTTCCTACTAAAAAGATAAAGCTGGATTAATAAACACAGACAACACACAACCCCGTAACTGAAAACCATACTTACAGTGAGAAAGCCCCAGTGCCTACTACAACAAAAGTAAAACTAAAGTGTCCTAACACCTGTATGAACCACTCAAGCTACTGCAAACTCGTGTGTTGTATCTGCCAATGCCTCCCTTTACCAAACAGCACTCTGTGGGTACCCTGGGCCGTCCCTTGCTCTGGTAGCAATTCCCAGTAATCATCAATAAATGGATTAACAGGCAAACAAACTGAATCATGTGGGTTAGCATCTTGCTGTATGAAGTAACATGCACTTTGTCACGTGAAGCGCTGTTAGCGCTGTATCTGATAGAACAGACGATGCCTGCGAGCAGAATTAGGGAGATGAAAGTGCACCGGGCAGGGAGGCAGCGCTGGGGGCTCTGCGGGAAGGATCAGCTGGAATCAGGCAAGTGCGGCGTACGTGCTTTCTGTTTGTGCTGTCACTGAAATGGTGCGGAGCGACCCGACACAAAATTGTTCTCAAGTGGAAGCAGATGCATTGAGCTGTCAGGCGCAGAGCCATGACGAGACACCGCGGCGCCAGGAACACACCTTCACGTCTCCTCCGTAGCTCTCCCTGAGCCCCCTCCCTTCTCTCCTTGGGCAGCGTTGAAGCTCAGGGATATTTTTCTCTGTATGGTGAGGTCCCCAGTCATGGCTTCAGGAGAAGCTGCTTCTTGCACGAATACCTGCAGGGCTGGGCACGGTGTGAAGGGCCGTGGAGGGAACTGAAGCTACTGCTGCTGTCTCATACAGCCTACCCAGGTGAGGCAGAGGTAATAGGAATATCATACCCCATTCTGGTGTCTAAGGCAAAGCTCTGCCTGGATTCAAAGACCTTCCACCCATGGTGAAACCCTCAGCATCTGTGGGACCAGGGCTGGTGGCAACGAAAAGCGGCACGTGTCAAAATATTGACAGAATCTTCACAAGCACTTCAGTACCTCATACTATGCTGATCTGCACTGCAACCATTTCAGCTAGGTCCAAAGTCAAATAGGGTCCACTCCCCTGCTGCATCATTCTATTCTGTAAAGGCAATTCCTGTTCAAATGCGGGATATTCCCATTTACACAATCCATACATAAAATATCTTACTTTGGTTTAATAATAGACTATAATCTCTAATAATTAATCTCAATTCCCGTTTTCCTTATTGTCTCAGTGTTTTGGGTTCTGTGTCAATGCATTATTTCCCTTTTTATTACTGGCATGTAAGTCTCCAGGTTCAATATTAATGACATCTTTCCTTCATTTTTTAAAATTCCCATTTACCAACTTCTCCTTTTTTAATAAAAAAAGAAAGCCTATTAATCAGACCTTCAGCAGTGCCAGAACTAGAAGGATTTCTGCTGTCTGTGCCCTTTTAATTTTGGAGTTGAGGAGAGTAGGAGGACAAATAATGGCAAGTATCTGGATAGTGCCCCAAGGAAGGGTCCGTTTTCCCATGTGTTGCCGAACCTTTGTGACTAAAAGCACATGACCTGGGTGCTGAAGCATCTCCCTGTCTCTGCCAGCTTGCAGCAGCCGTGCTCTGTCATCCTTCACTGCCTGTAATGAACAGGGCAGCAATGAGAAACATTTCCCATGAGAAGGGACCTTCCTCCACTTTTGTATGACTCAGCCTTTTCCCACTCAAAGTCTTCCTTCCCCTTTATGGAAAAGTGAAATTCCTCAGGCCGTTCACAAATTTCCAAACATTGGTCTGGTGGCTGGTGCACCTGCAGGGCTGTTGCACAATGGCTCAGTTCCCTCTACAGTGTATTTTGGCTGTGTTATTGGATGGGGGTATGAATTCCAGCATAGATCAGAATCATGAGGTGATATTAGAGAAAAGGGTCGATGGGACAGGTTGCTCTTGCCAACACTTGACACTGCTGAAGCAAAGCCTCAGTTCAGTGCAGCATCCTGCAGGTAGATAACTAGAAGGGATCCTAGGAGAGCAGGTACTGATGCTTTCATAACTGTGTTTCTCAGAAAGGTTTTCTTCATCTGCAGAAAAGGTCATAAAATGAGACATGGGAATACCATTACAGATCTTGTAATTTTATACTGAATTAAATTTATTGTTTATAATAAATAGTGCTATCACCTTCACCTGAGGGTTAGACTTCTCTTTTTATGGGTGGTCTGACTGGGACGAGGAGATTCAAAAATGAAAGACCATTTTCTTTTTGTATTCCTTTTCCATACAAAGGAAATGTCCTCAGAATAGGCAATAATTATGTGTCTCTCATATCAGAGAATCTAATAAAACAAATAAAAGAAGATATGAAGATATTGCATCAAACTAGAGAGTTAGATGGTGTATATACTGGTTTGATATTAAAAGATGTTTTCCTGAATGAATTGTAAATAAATAAAGAACAATTTTTCATTAATATAATGTCTTAACATTTGTCACCAAAACCACAGGCTTAGTGTCCTTTTTACAGGTTCTGAAGGTAAATTACAACTGCAGATATTCAGTTAATTGATTCTGAACTTTAACACTACAGAAACAGTAGCCACTGATAAATTTGTGGAAAAAATAACTCCTACTTCCTGCTTCCTTTATTGGAAGGCAAAAAAGACACGCTTTGCTATAGAGGCATGCAGAATGGTGTGCTCTAAAGATTTTATGAGTTTGAGCTTTGGAATACTGTCTTACTCATAAGTGGTGAAGTCATGAGTAAATCCCGGGTGATAGCCTGTTCTTTCAGGAAATAAAGAAACCTGGTGCTCAACAGTATCTGATGGAATCAGATCCCAGTGCCTTTAGAAACAGGAGTTTGCAAATCACATGTTCAATATTTGCACCATAAACTGACACATACATAAATATATTACCAGCAATATATGTATATACACATAGATGAGAATATATGTATGAGCAATCATATATGCTTATACAGTGTGTACTTGTAAGTGCCTGAATTAATAGAATGTATATCTCTTAATTAAGAGAAACGGGATTGTGCCTATCACATGTTTGAGAGGTGGAAAGATAATGACAATATACTCTATATTATTTGATATATTATAATATAGTATAATACATAATTATATATCATAGAATATAAAATATCTATATTCTATATCAGGCATATACATATATATATGAACCTACATACATATGTCTGTACAGTGTGTATTATTTTATTTCTCGAAATAACAGAGTTGTGCTCTTAAATAGTGTGAACAGAATGCTGTCTTTCATACATGTGGTAGAAGCACCTTTTCTGCATTTGGTAATGGCAAAATACATATATTCATACACGCACATAAATATGTAAAATTACTTTAATATTAATAAATATATATAAACATCATATGCATATATATATACACACACACACACACACACATTAACACGTGCGTATATAGATGTACATGCATACATATAAACTCCCTAAATTGCTTTTAGATAGATGCATTTAGAGACTACATATGTATCCACAGGAGTATCCATATAGAGCGTGCTAACACTTTAGATTAATTTATATAACCATGTATGTATGTATTTATATGACAGCATACATATCTCTCTTAGAGTAATCTGCAATAATATAATGCAATAGAGGAGAAGCCCCCGGCTCTGCCCACACCTGTGCAGCCCCGTTCATGCCCGCAGGTGCCGGGGGGCAGGAGCTGGTGCCGGGGTACCGGAGCTCCCGCTCACGCCGCAGCGCCTGGCGGCGGCTGGCACCCGAACACGGCAGCGGGGTCCGGCCGGCCCCGGGGGCGGCTGCGGCGGGGCNCCGCTGCTGGCGGCGCTGGCGGCCGGCGCGGCGGAGGCGCGGGCCACCTCGGAAGGGCAGCCGGCCGGCGCCGCGGCGATGGGCACCGGCACCCCTCCGAGCCCCAGCGGCACCGCTTTCGAGGAGACGCGGCTCCACGTCTTCACCCTGGACTACCCCCACGTGCAAATCCCCTTCGAGATCACCCTCTGGATCCTGCTGGCCTCCCTCGC
>VWZP01004826.1:848630-943578 GCA_013396995.1 Dicaeum eximium | reverse complement strand
CCTCGCCAAGATCGGTGAGCGGGGCCGTGGGCGACCCTCCCTGCCTGCCGGTACCCGGCCGGGCCGGCGCTCCCGGGGCCGCGCTGGGCCGGTCCGTGCCCGGCCGGGGGGCGCGGGGCGGACGGAGCGGGGCTGATGCTCCTCCGCCGAGCGGGATGCCCGGGAGGGATTTGGCTGGAAGAAGTCGGTGTCCTCTCAGTTAGGAAAGATGCGGAGGAGAAAAGAGACGGGTGAAGCCCAGGTTTCGAGGACCGTAAATCTGGAGTTCACCCGGTGTATGACTGACTTTTTCTTGATCGCTCTGCTGTCATTCGAGCACGGTCTTCTTTTTCTTAAAGTAACGCCGGGTATAATGACAGTCTCTAAGCAGAACAACGGATCGATGAAAAGCAAATATTTATGAGGGTAGAGTATGCCTCCTCCTTACTCTGCTTTTCCACCATTCACTTACGTCCCGAGAAAAATATAAAAGACAGCACTGTAAGAGTAAGGAAGGCCACCTCTTCCCTCATGTGGAAAACATTTGCATTGCATAGTTTCACTGAGTTTTGTGCAGCGTATATGTCATGTTTTTAGTTAGCTTCTATGTCCCAAACAGAGAAACAAGTACAGCATAACAATCTAAAGAATGTCAGGTAATGATGTGCTAGATAGCTATTTAAAATGCAGTAAATCTCTATGAATTGTGAACTTTGTATCTTCTTACCTAGAAGATAATGTAAGGAGTAAAGTTCTGGGAACAAAATGAGTAAGTTTACCCCCACTACAGTTGTTTCATTCAGAACTCTGACTTTGTAGCACAGGTTATCATAAAAAATACCATCATGCTCATTCTGATAAAACATTTTTATCAAAGTTAAAACTTTGAACCTCTGCTTGTGACATTTAAATAGACTGTGTCACAATTTAGCTAGTGATCAGGTAATTAGGATTCTTAAAACACCAAAAATTTGTACTCACCTCCTGCCATATCTAATATTGTATTTGGGGGCCTGATCCTTGACCCAAGTAACTTGGTCTGCTACTATTACTTCTTGCAGAAATAATGTGTTGCAGCCATTAAGCAGACATGCATCCTGATGCATGTGTCTTAATGCATTAAAGGTGCATGCTTAGTCTTAAGTGTGCATTTAGGTGTTTGCAGAATCAGGACAGAGTTCAAATATGATATACTCAAATATGTTGTGAACTATAATAACCAGGAAATAGGGAGTTTGGTAGAGAATTTAGCCTGTTGAGTACTGAAAATTGCTCTGGCTTCTGAGTTTAGATAAAGCAAAAACTCTTGAATAAGCTAAACTACTGAAAAAGTTCCTGTTTTATTACATGTTTTTATTAAAAGGAAAGCAATTTGAAACATGTAAATACACATACAGACATTATAATATGTAATTTCTGTGAAACTGTACATTCTGACTATCATGGTATTTTGCTAGTGCATAGGCATCTAAAAAGTTAAAAAAAAAAAGTTGCCAGACTGCTTTAATTTTCCAGTCTGATTCAAGTAAGTAGGCAAGGAAACAGTATAGGTGAAGACAAACACATAAGGTTTGAAAATCCTTTCAGTTACACCATATGAAAGCAAGTGTGGCTAATCTAGGGCGTGCTGTTGTCAGTGCATGTGCGCGGAGCAATGAGGGCCAGGGCCAGGAGTGGCCCTAGGTGTGGCAGTGCTCAGCTTCACCACACCTATCTGCAGGCGCCCTGACTCCAGGACTGGAATTAGGAACATCCAGTTCTTGCTCCTGGAGCTCTGTCTGTGCTTCCTTATTCAGTGAGTGCGTCAAGTAAACCTTCCCAGGTCAGGCTCCCATCGCTCCTAAGTCACATTCCACATCAAATTTTCGCTGTTTTATGCCTCTTTTTTTCTATTGAAGGTAGCCCAGATAGGCAGTTTTGAACCACCAAGATGCCTAAATGATGCTCTGCCATGTCCTAATGGTTACTAGGAGTGAGCCATGTGTCTCAATTCAAAAGGATGGAGGTGGGTTTCCCAGCCCATCTCACTGCCTGTGGCCCTAAGAGGGGCCCTCTGAGAGGGGAGGCTCTCTGATGCATTCCTCTCCTCATCATTTCCTGCTGGGCAGCACAGGCATCTTGCCCCTGATGTGCCAGGCAGCGTGAAATCCACCTCGAGACTCCCTCACTGCCCAGGAAACTTTGGTGCTTAATCTGGCATCACAAATTCCTTTCTGGGGCTAGGCACTGAATGCTTACACTTGGCACTGCTGAGTATCAAACCTTTATGAACAGATCCCTAAGGTCTTTTCAGGTGTGAGGAGCTCAGAAGATAGGGTCCTGTGTAATAACAGCTCTCTCAATGTGTGAAAGATCCCAAAGAATACTCAACTGCAGCACCTGGTTATGAATCTTTTAACAAATACGTTTTCACAGAAGAGCAGTTTCACCAGAGCTGGAATGTTCCAACATTCACTAATTTTTATAGGGAATTTACCTGAAAGGTTTGTCTGATCCTGCCTGTGATCATGTCACTGTAAACTTGGTTTAGAGGGAGCAAGAAAGGCAGCATAAAACAGGAAAGCCTGAGGCTATCAAGCAGAACTTGAAGGTTTTAACAAGGACATTAGGAACATGGTGCTTTTTATTCCAGTACAGGACATGAGCACAATTTGAAATCTAATAAATTGCCTTGAATGGAATTATTTTATGACTACCTCTACTTATTTCTTATTTTGTGTGTTGATACCAGAGGTATTTTACTCACATGCTGATGGACTCCATGAGTATATTAGATGGTACAGTTGCACCTGAATATGCTGGAGTCTAAGCAGTGAGACTAGTCTATATAATTCCCAGTTTTGCTTAATTTTTATGCTGCTAAACCTACAAAATATTGTGTAACTGATCCAGATTCCCATTATTTCTGTGTTTAATCACAAATGCACAATGAGAAGTGTTTCTTCTGGCAATTGAGCTGATACCTTTCCAAACCTTCTCTCTTGAAAGAAGGTTTAATCTGTTCAGAGGTACTCATCTCAGTGACATTTCCAGCATGAGAAAGTACTGGAATTCACCCAAAAAAAGAAGGCAACTGGGATTCTAAGGACTTTTATCATGAAACATACTGAACTTGACTTTAGATAAGTGTCTTACTGCCACCTTTGCCATGATATATGGAGGATGCTTACTCAATAAACATCTTCCATGCTGTTAAAGCTGAGTCACTGCATAACCTGAAGCACAAGGACAGGGTCAGAGGAGAAGAAAGTAGCTGTAGTCCAACATGCAGCATGAAAGTCTGAGTATTCCTGGACTGCAGGGGATCTGCTCCCAGGGTGATCCTGACCCTGTGGCTGTGAATCCATCAGAGCAGGGAAGATGTCTCTCATTGGGCAGGGCACCTGCTACTGACTTGAAATGCACTGGATTCTAAATCCTCGCTCTCTGCCTTCAAATCAGAAACCATAGCCTGTCCCTACTCACCCTTGAATACTTTTCATGTAGGCAGGAAGACTTCCAGGAATTTTGATGCTGTTTTCATTAATAAAAAGCATATTTAACTTAGTGGGAGGCTTTTCATTACCTTTAAGAATGAGGTGGAATCCCAAATCTCTGAGAGGCTATGAGCTTTCCTGAGTGATTTGTAAAGAAGGAAAGAAAATATTTTCATTTCTTTTTATTTACAGTAGACATTTAATTGCCATTGTATTACAAATGGTTAGGATTTCTTTGTTTTTGTCAAAAGCTGCATTTATACAATTTCCCTTCTCTTGAATTTTCATTGAGGAAATGGTTTAAAATTTACTTTTGAAATGTTTAAAAAAACTTTTGGCAAAACCTTCTTACTCAGGGGAAACTTTCTGACTGTTGTATTGGAATTGTATTTCTGCCACTGCAGAAGATGAATCATAAAATGTTTATATGTAAGCAGCTGAAAGGTGAAGAGTCAACTCTCCAAGTGCAAATTCTTGATTTATCCAGGATCATTGCCTGTTTTGCCAATATAGGACATTGGTGATTCTGGTTTTGAAGAATGGCAGTGAATTTTGCAGTCCTTCTAATGAGTCACATAGGCTGTGTTTCTAATTATTTAAAGCAGTCTGTGTTCATTCAAAAAGGAAAAAAATGCAGATTGAGCTTTTAAAAATAACTTTTAAAAATAGCTTTGATAGTTACAGAATATATAAATAAAGAGTCCATAGACTAAAATAACTTTCTACTTGCTCCTTCTTAACCATTTGTTTTTACTAATTATAAATTCAGGCTTTCTTTTAACTGGAAAAAAAATCCATGGTGAAAGGAGAATTAACAAAATAGGTGTTACAAGATACATAACCCTGAAACTGGGAAACTTGATGTAAACTATACCAAGATTGCAGTAATTTAACTGTTTTGACTACAGGTGTGATTTTTACTGAAATAGTTTTACTGAAATAGACGCCCGTTATTACCCCACCCAGTGTTTCTGTGCAGCTCTCATTTAAAATAATTTAAATGCTTTTTAGTTAGGCAGGGATTGTGGGATCTTGTGGGTGTGGATCAATTTCTATATAATTACGTGGGCCAAATATAGATAAGGAGGAGTCTGGAAAAGATTGGCATCGCTGGGACCTGGAATGTGACCTTGGCGCATAAGGTTGATCATTCCATTAGATTGGCCACAGTAAGCTCCTTCAAACCTTTTCCCATTCCTTACCAGAATTATCCTTACAACAGCCAACTTCTTTAAGTAATTGGAATCTTTAAATACATCAAAACTGCATGGCTTTGAGAGTTTTAGAAGGCTAAGTAACATTCAACCACTAAGTCCTCATTCAGAACCTTTTAAAATTCATTTCTTCAGTACTCTGCACAGATTTTTATGAGAGAATCCTGACTCTACTACAATTCATATGATACAGAAAAATGAACATAATAATACAGGCTATAACTTACTGTCACTTTATGGAAAATACATTGACTCTTGTGAAATTAATTTGGAGGCTCCACTAAAAATAATAATTGTATATGTAAATGCTTCCTTCTGGTGGTAGGGGAAGTGATCATGGGCGACTGGGTGGAGGTCACATGTGCTAGTTCCCCTCACTAGCTTTGACAGTCTAAAAGTAAAAATAAAAGTACTCCTTAAACTCCTTTGTGAAGCTGTCCAGAGAGGAAGCAGTGGTTAGTATGATGTTTTTTTCTCTATCTAGATGTAATTTACACTAAAGAAGTGTTTGGATTGTGTTTCTGGAGGATTCCACATTTTAAAAAAAACCTTACAGTTCCACAGAGAGAACCTTTGCACACAGTTGCTCTATCCAGCCTAGTTGTTAAGTGGAATGTCTAGCTATTAATTTCTGTCTCCACCAAATAAATTGAATTAACTATGCTAGCCAACATATTTGCTTTGACCCATTGTAGATGTCCAGTTCAGTCTTTGCAATTAAAATGAAATTGCCCTGCAATCGCTGTTTGTTTATTATAGAAATGACAATAACAGAATCCGGAAAAATCTTACGGATTCTGTACAAGTAACCATTTCCCTTTCTTGTGTTTGAATTTCCTTTGAAGGCTTTCATCTCTATCACAAGTTGCCCTCAATAGTACCTGAAAGCTGTCTCCTTATTCTGGTTGGATTGCTTCTTGGTGGGATTATTTTTGGAGCAGAGGAGAAGTCCCCACCTGTAATGAACAGTGATGTGTTTTTCTTGTATCTGTTGCCACCTATTGTACTCGACGCTGGATATTTTATGCCAACTCGTCTGTTCTTTGAGAACTTTGGTACCATATTCTGGTATGCTGTGGTGGGCACACTCTGGAATGCCATCGGCATTGGAATTTCCCTATATGGAATTTGCCAGATCAGTGCATTTGGTTTGACTGATATCACTTTGCTGCAGAATTTGCTCTTTGGCAGCCTCATTTCAGCTGTGGATCCTGTGGCGGTGCTCGCCGTCTTTGAGAATATCCATGTCAACGAGCAGCTTTATATCCTGGTGTTTGGAGAGTCTTTGCTGAATGATGCTATAACTGTGGTAAGTTACTTGATAAATGATTAATTGATAAAAATGATGGATGATTGTTTACATGCCACTCCACTGTATCTCTTTGTATCTGGTTATTACAGTTTGCTACTAGATGGAAGTCAAGGAGTGCTAGTGTGTCTATCTAAATCTTTAAACTTTAGATTTAGAAATCACAATAGTCTTACTATGTGGGAATAATGGTAGCATATTTACTGTAGGGATTTTACTACTGATCACTCTAGTTTATGTACCTTTGCAATTCTATTACTTCTGTAATCTGAAACTGTAGGTTTTCCTCACCTGCAGAAATGTTGTTGGTCAGGAAAGGGAAAGGGCCAGTGTGGGGTGTTGCAGTGTGTTAATGGGGAGGATGGCAAATTGTGGAGATGGCACAGGACCTTGCTGAGGTTACTGCATATGCCCATCCACTCGGAACTGCCCTGAAACCACCAATACATGTATCCCAGGCTACAGATGAGATAAGACAGCCACCTGGAGGCACTAATTTCTAATCATTAACTAGCTGAACTGGGGTTGTGGTGCTGACCTGAGGACAGCAATCTGCAAATTCCATTATCGTCCTCAGTGTCCCTCATTGTACCTGATGACACTGTCTGGGGCATTACTCCTGTTTATCCATGCCTTGAAATCCTGCCCATGCCAACCATGTCCTAGCATGCTTTCTTTTTTGTGAGACATAGAAGTACAGTTTTTCCTATGCTGGAAGGATCAGAAAGATTAATGAATTGGGTCTCCACTTTCTTGGTTCTGTCCCTGGCTTCTTATTCCAGTCCCATTCTATGCAAAATTGTCCTGTCCTCCCCTTTTCTTGGGCTTTGCCTTACCTGTTTTTTGATTTTCATGGACTTTCCCTCACCTACTTAACACATGTATATGTCATAATTTATTCTGAGCCTTGGTATTGATAAATTCTTGTGTGTCTGTGGGAATACTATTTTTTTTGACTTACACTGCATGCTTTACCTGAACCTGTTGCTATCCAGTCAGCTGAAGCACATCTCTTACAGGCTTGCCTTAAAACCTAGCTTTTCTCATTAGCTTACAGTTGGAACTGCCTGCCAATGCTAAACTGGTACTTTAAGCCAGTCCTGTAAATAAATAGGTGTACATACTGAATTTCAAAAGGCTTAGCAGTTCAGCCATGGCTGCCCATGTCACTCTAATGGCCACTTGTGTGATGGATGTCTATTCATACTTTTTTTTTTTTCTGGGGGAAAAGGATCTGGTTATTTAAAAGTTGTTTGGTGGATTTTTCCAACCAAAATAACTTTTTCCAATGACAAAGTCAGCCACTGGGGCAGCAGTTAATATAGCATGATTTACTAGAAAAACTCTGCATCCTGATCACTGGCATATTCATATGTGCTATTTCCCAAAGGCAAATTTCTCTAAACCACCATTTTTATAGAGGCTGGCATGGCAATTTAATGTGTAGTTTTTCTGTAGGCATCATTATTGCCTTCTCTGGAGGTTTCCTTATGGCCTGCCTCCCCAGGTGCCCTAACAGAGGGAAGATAATCTGAGGAGTCTGTAGGGACAGTCCAGTAATGCCCTGGCCTTACATATATTTATGAAGGAGTGAGAGGAATGTAGAGTACCTTTGGTTTTACTTCCTACCGCTTAAAGGTAGCACTTGGACAGAGATCAAGTTGTTTCCACATGCACAGAATTGGTCTGCTAATGGTTCCCTGTTATGTTTTTGCACACCTGCAATCATGTGATTATACCTAAAATCTGACCCAGGCCGTCACACAGATTCCTGGGGCTGCCCTTAGAGGACCTTGCCTTCCCTGCCCACAGCAGCTGCTGCTGGAGCAGCCCTTGCTGGGCTCTTCAGCCCTGTGCTTGGAGGAGGTGGTGCCTCGTTCCCTCCCTTCCTCTGCCACCGTTTTAAGGGCAGCCAGCAGAGCTCAGAACCTTTCAGCTTTCATCTTCTGGAGCCCTTGAGTCCCACCTGCCCTGGCAGGGGCCTGCTGTGGGATGTGGGGAGGAAGTAGGGAGGGAGTTGAATGCAGGTTGGCCATCCATAGAAGCTGCCTGATTCCTATGGGCACTGCAATATCAAAAAACCAGGGGCTATGCAGATAGGCAGTGCAAAACACAGTGGCTTTATTAAATGTGCTTTTATTAGAATAGCAGTGTCATCTCTGCTTTCCTTTCCAGAGAACATGCTCCCACACCTTCATTTTGTATGCAAAGAAAGGTGTGTTTTCTCAGGAGTATCAGTTCTGCTGCATTTTTGAGGTGGTCTTCCATACCTAATAGTTTTTGAAGTATGTCTGTGCATTTGAATGTTCTTTTTCCCCCACTGGTGGAATTTTGGAACTTGAACTTGGAAGAGGACAATGTTTGACAATTGGATTCTTGATTGGAGTTGGTGCTTTAACAAAAAACTGAGTCAGGCATAATGAGCAAGGTGATAATAAATGATAAGATCACAGCTGAGTGTTAGCAGTTCAAACTCCAATTCTGTGCTCAAAATCAGAAAGAAGGAGCCAGTGTTATTATAATAATATTATTCCCATGTTAGAAAACATTACAGCAGTACTTTGTACTCTGCATCTGCTGACAACATTATTTTAGAGTGCTTTAAAGTAATTTTAGAATTAAAAACAATAACTGAGAACTGATGAAAATAAGCAATTAGTGTTTCAGACATACTCTGAGACAAGATTACAAAGTGATCACTGACTAATATTGCTTGGTCTGACCTTCAGTGAGTTCAGCTGAAGTCTATTGAATAAATGAAAATCTTGAACTTCAAAAAATCCCCATGTTCTCACACCAGCTGCATTAAAAATGCAACTGGAGTTGGTGTTTGATGCACCTGGAACTTTAGAGAAAGCTCAGTAAAACTGAATTGCTGTAGAGTAAAAGGGAAGTGAACTTGATTTTGATCTCATTTGCAACAGTGTAAATAAAAAAGAATAGGAATGAGGTTAAAGTCCTGTTCATTCCGTAGTTGTAGCTGCTGCTTTAACCATGGTTGAGGTACAAAAGAGAAAATTGCTTTCCTTTTTTCAAATAATTTATGGCATTACACTTGAGATTTATGAGGACGTCTCCATGTGGAGCAGCAGGCTCCTATCTGTTGCTAGGGTGAATACTTTGTTGTGAAGTGACATTATGGAAAGACTTGGATAAATCAAAATTCTCTGCTTCTTTACAAGAACCTTGCAGTTCTCTTACTTTAGAGACTAGCCTTGTATATATTTATATAGTTACTTTTTAAAATATAAAAAATACTATTTAAAACTCCACTTAAATAAAATAATCAGCTTCTCTAATATGTACCAAGAGAGTATTCTGCCAGGTCAAATTCTGTAGGTGTCTTAGAGACAAACACAGCTCTGGGATTGTACAAAGTTTCAACAAGGGATTCAGGGAAACTCTTTGCACACAACACAAGTCAAGAGTATTCTTCAGTCTGTGGTTAGTGGAGTCCTTGGAGTCTCTGGAATGACAGGTCCTTGTAAAGTGACCAGCAAAGGCACTCCTACTGTCAGGAGGTTTAATTCTGGTATACTTCTCTCCATGCAAATCCATAAGGTCTGCAAATCGTAACAGGTGGAAAAACTGTGGAGCCTATGACATTGCTTTCTTGTCTTGCACAGTAACAAGGAATGGGGGAAAAAGACTGGGAGTCTGCCTCAGAGCAGCAAGGGGTTTGTCCAGATGAAAAAGGACACTTCTCCCAAGTGGACTCATGCTGAGGGCATCATTGTTATCAAATAAATAGTTCACCATCTTGCTCTTATTGTATTTGCTACTTTGTAATGAAAATTACTGGTGACCATTCTAGGTTTAATTTAACCTTCCATTTTCATGCTTGCTCTGGAATATATTTTCTCTTTTCTGTTTAATTTCTTTCCTGTCACTTAGCCCAAAGGACCCATAATAAGCCATGTCTTTGCATTAAACTTCTAGTCCTGTAAGACTTATGCAGTTTTCACTAAGAAGGACTGAAGAGCTAATGTTCTGTCCTGTGAGAGAGAACAAGACTGCAAACATGAAAAACCCTTCCACAGCCACTACTCAAACACCTACTTTGTTGGCACAATACAAGTACTGATAAAACATTGTTCTCTCAAATAGCATTCCTGATAGAGAAACCTGTTTGGTGTACTAAGAAATCCAGAAAGAAAGCAGGGATTTAACTCCTGCAATCTGTCTAAGATGACTGGCCTTCACTGGCTTAGTCTGTGAGCCCACTGTGATAGGAACAGGTGCCTGTGACCCAAGTTAGCTCTGTACAAGGGGACAGGGTAGCCACCCTGGTACTGCAGGGCTGAGAGCATATATGCAACACCAGGGAATGGTTAAATCTCCCAAGTGGGTCTGCAATGGGGCAACCCTTTAAAGTTTCTTTAAGAGTAACTGATTCCATTGGTTTCTGTTTTGGGGAAGCTAAAACACTGGATATTAGAGAAATATGGACTTTTAATTGTTCTGTTTCCTGTATAAAACAAAAAGGGTCTCTGGCTAAGAAAATGTGATAATCCCATTGACCTAGTTTGTTTTGGAGGATGGTTATAAATGCTTTGAAAATTAAGCTGGGCAAACACATGGCAACAGGTTTTTAATGGCAATGGCAAATCTCTAGAAATACTCAATATTTTGAACAGTCTTTAAACCATTGGATTCCTAATGGTCAATAATTTTGAGAAAGGGCACTGGCTTAATGAATACCATGTTTCTTTTACTCCTTGAGGTGGTCTCCAGCTGCCTCTACATCCCCTCCTACCCCAGCAGTTTAGATAAGTCTGTGGTCTAGTTCAGCACTCTACCTCTCAGTGTCATGTAGATCAAACAGATTTGAAAAAAACCTGATTTTTCACTGCTTATGAGACTGGTTTTTTTTCTCTCCTTCTGTATTATTTCTTTCAGTCTGGGGAAAATCTGAAATGGACATTTGTGGAGAAATTAGGAGCTCTGTAAATAAATGATTTTAAAGAAGAATTAGATAGATTTATACTCCCCAGAGTGGCACAGGTTAAGAAATCTATCCCATTTGCAAAAATGGGAGTAATTATATTTATCGGTCTTTGTCTATCTCCCTGGTATGTATGGATGACAAATAATATGCCAGACATAAATAACAATGTATCTAAAAGCAAATTCAAGGTAGATAGAGAAATTCAAAGTTCAGCATTTAAGCACAGAAACGTAATGACATGAAGGGAAATTAAGAATAGTTCAAAAAGATAATGTGCTTTCTTTTTCCTCATAGGTCCTGTACAATTTGTTCAAGTCTTTCTGCCAGATGCGCACAATTAAGGTTATTGACATATTCGCTGGGATTGCTAACTTCTTTATAGTGGGGATCGGTGGAGTATTGATTGGAATCCTTTTGGGATTTGTAGCAGCCTTTACCACCCGTTTCACCCATAAAATCCGAGTGATTGAGCCACTCTTTGTCTTCCTGTACAGTTACTTGTCATACATAACAGCCGAAATGTTTCATCTCTCGGGCATCATGGCGTAAGTACTCCAAACTTCAGTAATCATAGCATCCAAGTAAGAATGCCAAAGGAAATTGGAGAGAGGATCAGATTTTGCAAACCTTGCCATGTGGCATTGCTCCACAGTGCATGGCAGAGTTGCTGGCTTGAGGATTTCCGACCTCTTCCCTCCCGCTTCCGCCCCGTTCTCTCAGCTTGCCACCACACCAGCTGTGTCACTAAAACTGCTCATGGCATCACATCATAAGCCATATCTTTGAAATGTTCCAAGTTAAAAATATTCACTTGTATTTTCACTGGGCTTATTTTTAACCCAGGTCACTTTGGTGACCTGTGTCCTAATGTGACCCTTCAACTAGTCATAAGGGCAAGGGTGCAGAGTGGCCCACAGTGATGTAGGGGCAGTGGTGGCAGGGAGGGAGTGGCAGTGGTAGCAGGGAACTTCATGAGCTGCCTTCACTTTCGATGCCAATATATTGTGAAATTGTGTTTAACAGTTAGTCATGTGAGCAGCCAGCAAGTACCATTCAATGAAGACAATGTATATATCATTAAGGCAAACTTCTGCTGGATTACAGGCACAATAAGGATTGGGTGAATGTAAAATTTGCAGTCCAGTGGTAATATAATCCTATAGTTTAGAATCTTGATACGTGTGCCTGTGTGTTACAATGTTCTCTGTATACATCATTATGTATAAAATAATATTTTTCTTCCCACTTCCTACAGATAGAAATATTTTCACTTCTGGCTTTCCACTCCTTGTCTTTAGTAAAAAAAGAGCACAACCTCTCTCTTCACTCTGTTTATACTGTAAGAACTTCAACATTAAAAAGAGCCTCTATGACATTTGATACAATTAAATGTTTTGCTCTGGTTCCAAGTAATATTTTTAAAGTCAACTTTCTTTAATGACTTTTTATTGTTCTGGTGGCAACTATGAGTCATTAGGCACGAGGAGCAGAGCTTTTTGTGTAAGCTCAGATGTTACTGCTGAGTGTCACTAATACTCTATAATACCTCACCTGATTATTATCTTTTAAGCAAGTGAAGATAGGTTTAATATCATAGTCATGCCAGTGTTTTCTAGGGCTGGGAAGCAATTTACAAGGAAACAAGGGTGATGATTTCAGTAATATAAAAATAGGAATATGCCATGAAACAACAGGGGTTGGAACTTTAATGTAAGTAAAGAGCTAAAGATTGCATGGGTTTCTTTCTCTGATATGAGCCTAAATAAAGCAACATATGCATCCACTTTGACCGAGTTCATAAATGTGCCATCTCTTTTCATAGCTTCTATTCATAGCATTTGTGTGGTTTCTAGTTTCCTCCACCTCTTAAGCCAAATGTCCTTGACATCCTATGATCAAATACTTAAAGGGTTTCTAAACCAAAAACGTGTGGCTAAACTGTACATGGAAAACATTATTGTGCCAGTGTTTATGAAAATACTGATTTGGACCTGCTGCATCCAGGACACAATGGAAAGGGCCTGGTGGGTCTGCTGGTGGGTCAGTGGACCCACCACATGCCAGTGGCTGCCACCAGCACAGCAGTGCTTGCCACAGCACTCACAACCTATTCATTTTCGTTTGTGCAGTGGCCCCTGAATGGGCGCAGAGCAGAAGAGGAAACACAAAGTATTTTTGCCCTCAAACAGCATGATAGAAAATGAGTTATCTTTAAAATGTTCTGTCTGTTTTTGTCTCTAAGCATTTTTTATAATAGCTGACAGAGCTGCTCTGTTACAGCAGTAGCATCCTGGCTGAGACACAAGGGCTCTCTGCTGCCATGTAGGGTCTCAGCTGCTGTAAGCCATAGAGCTTGTCCCCTCCCAGCAGCCTTGGAGCTCCTGCAATCTCTCTGCATCCCCTTGGAGTAAATCTGCCCTGTTCTTGCCACATTTCTTTGGCCTTTGAACTACAGAAAGTAATTTGCTCTGTGTCACAGTGCAAAAACACACACCAGTGTTGAGCTCCCTGTCGTTTTGTGTAACGACTGACTAACGTAAGCATTGCTTGGGTCTGATTTAAAAGTCAGCCCTCCTTTGAGCAGGTAGTTGGAGCAAATGACCTTGGAATGTCCCTTTCAACTGAGCTTGTTTATTTATTATTTGCTTCTGTGGCCACTTACAGTTCAGCCTATGAGGAATAATTGCCTGGTCTCCCCTTTTTCACCTGTATCCACATTAGTCTGTTAAACTACTGATTCCCACTTCTTTCATAACCAGGTTTATAAAGATACTCAGTGGGACCTTGTGGTTACATGCTGTACCATACTTTAGGGGAAGGATATGAGCAGGAACGTACAGTGTTACCAAATAAGTAAGATACTTACACAGATTGCCTCATTCCTGGGCAAGTAGGAATTCACTGGCAGAGGAATAGAAGGGAATGAAAGGCACTTGTCCCTCTTCTGATAAGTTTGTGTACTCATTCTAAGGACAAATGATTCTTGAAATGTCTGTATATAACCCCTGCACCAGGTTACCTGGCTGAAATAGTGAAGGGAATGAACCATGTCCCTGTGAGCTGCAGTGAGAAAATCCTCTTCAGAAGGAAAGCAAAGAGTTTCTACTGTAAATAGAGCTGGGCATGAATGAAGATCACAGATGTAAAACATGCAGGTCCAAATCTGAACTTTATTCACTTGCTTCCACTTCTAATTATAATTCTAATTATAATTATTTTCTGCTCACTAATTTACTAATTTCTCATAAAGGCTGTGACGCAGCAGAACTTTTAATATAGTTTTCTTTTTTTTTCTTTTTTCTTTTTTTTTTTTTTTTTTTTTTGCAACAATGAATTAGCAGGCTGAAAGGAGCAAACATTGAAACTACTGTAAATTTAGTAGGTCAAGGAAACTTGATGATTGAACCCAGTGGCCTAGTTTATTGCAGTCCTGACAGAAACTGTACTGTTTATACAGTGGGACTTTTATTCTTCAGAAGTACAAAATGTTTCAGGTTAATTGCAATGAAGTGCTTTCTTCTTCTTGACCAAGGCAACTACTCAGATCACAGAATTGGAAGCCAGAATTAATGTATGTGATGTTCTTAATGGGTAAGAAATCTAAAATAAAACACATCTAAGCTTTGGATTTGATTATTGTGATAGTAAAAATTTAGTTTGTGAAGAACTTATTATACTAATGTACATAAAATCTTGCATAAAGGCATTGATTTTATATTAAATTCTAACACTATATCCCCACACAATTTTCAAATGAAGGAGACTTCAACTTTTTTTTCCAATGTAAGTAAATACTCTAAAGGGATACCTGATTCAAAGTGAGCTGTGGAAAATTGCTTACCTGAAGAGTAACAAATCAAGTGCAGCTCTACTTCTTATAGCATTGAACCAAGTCCTCAGTTGCTTGGCACTAATTGAATGAATGCAAAATGTGACTGAAAATAAGAGTGTTGTCCCTTTAAATTCAAGTGGGTAAGCATGGTAGGTGTTTTAAGTTACAGCTTGCAAGGATTCTGATTAATCTGGTGACAGATTCTTATCAGACATCTATTTACAGTGTCTCCATTACCTCAGGTTCCAAAAACAAACCATGTCCAGAGCATGATTCCCTGCTCACCATGCTGCAGAACTTTCCTAAATTACTATAATCATGAAAACGATTTATTTTAGGAAGGTAATAAATAGTACTACGTGTTTCCTTGTGCCTTTGATGCAGACCTGACAGTCCTAATGCTTCAGGGCACTAAGCTGCTGCTTCAGGACTCTAAAATGACTGTGGGTCTAGAAATGGCTGTTTTCCAGCCCACCCACTGCCTTCTTGCTCTTTTGCCTTTGCTGGCCCTGCACTTGCCAGCTGCACTGAGTGTGCAATCAGCTGGAGTAGCCGGGCTGCATCAGACTTGTTACACTTGTGCAGAGAGCAGTGCACACACAGGAGAGCTGTCACAGCCACCGCGTGGCCTGAGATCTTTGGAGGTGTGTCAGTGCTGTGAAGAGCTGGTTTGCCACAGAGTGTGACACCTCTGGCAGGTCAAAGTGTTAAGTAGATTTGAGAAGATCTGCGCATGTGCTTATGTGGTTGATCATCAGAACCGTGTACAAACTGAGGGACCTGGGAGGGGTTGATGGCTTCTGGGCTTGAGTGTATGTCCTGACCAAGTTGCTGCTTCTTGTCAGGACAAAATCCATGTGTGTACCAGGTCCTCTCCCACTTTCTTGCTCAGGCATGTGATGTGGGATCTGTTGTAAGTCCCCGGTCTGGGCAACTGTTAAGATCAGAACAAGGAGGAAAGATGTGAAAAGCACCATAAGTTTCTCAGTATTGGCGAAAAATTCAGGACCTCTGTTATCCTAACCTCATGCTCAAACTAGAAATGTTACCTTAACTACTGAGTGCTTCAGGGAGAAAGCTTGAATGCTTATGAAATCTACATTGTGTCTGCCCCAGTGGACCCTGTGTAACCAGGATGAGCTTTGCATCCCTGGCTACCTGTGCACCACGTAGGACCTTTCTGTTCAGGACCCTAGTGAAATCAGCTGACAGTGAGGAGAGGGCTGAGAAGTCTATCAGTACTAAATATAGATGGGGATCTGGGATAGTCTTAGTGAGGCTTTCTTCCTTCTTAGACTTGGAGTTTGCTTAGGGTTGAAGCTAGTCTTTGCATGTCAGTGGACATTTTATTTTGTGCTGACTAAATCCTTCTCCATCACCGAGTGTAGATGGACAAAAATGCAGGGTGAAGGTGAGGTTAGGTGCACTATTCTGCCTGTATTTGTAAGCCACTACCTGCCCCATCAGGCTACATCTGTCCCCATATCACATCCTCTTCCTTGGGTTTTCTTTACTCTCACGTACATCCAGGGCCTCTGATGCTTGGGAGAGGTCAACAGAGTACACTGTCTCCTCTCCCAGTGTCCACATGTCCTTCCAGATTTGTCCCTTAGAAGTATTGTTGCCCAGCCACTTTGGGGATGTAGCTGTGGCTCCATGTAAGAGAATGAAACTTCTGAACAAAACTAACTTTAATTAATCAAGAGAATTGTGTTCAGAGTCTGCCAGTGACTACAACCTGAGCTGCTGCTACAGACTCCCTCTTGCAAAATGCAAAGAAAGTTCACTGTATGGAGGTCCTTTTGAAGTTACTGCTGCTTCTGGGATTCCTCCTGCTTTGTGATTTTTTTTTAATCCCTTATTTAGAAGAAAGGACCCAGGCATGTGTGTTCATAATGTCAGTGAGGTTTTTCTGAGTTCTGCCCCAGTCTGCCTTTCCATTTACATTCACATTATGGATGTTTGGTTCAGAGTGGTTCAGAGATGGGGCTCTTGGCTTAGAGGCAGGACATGTGTAGCAGAAGAGTTTCTGCAGTGAAATCTCCACAAAACTTGGGAAATTGCAAGAGAAGTTTTCAGAGATGCTAGCAAACCTACCCTCCTCCTCCATGAGGGAGAGAAAGGTAGACATTTCAGCATGAAGAAATATCCCCTATGTTAGCAAATAATTATATCCGAAAAGCTGGTGTAACTGGAATAAATAACTGTAGACAAGTTGGCTGTATTCAGAAAGACGATGTAAATACATCTCTCTTTCTTTGTTTATATTTAGTGTGCATGGTTTGACTGAGAACCCATACATGGATGTGTATAATGTTTTTCACTGGGAAATCAGAGCAGATGTTTCCCTAGACAGTAGAACTAGGAACGACAGCTGTTTCACAATGTATCTTGCCTTAGTTGTCCTCCCTGATAATTATTAGTCAGCTCAGATTGTCCTTCCCTACACTGAGACACCACCTTAAAGTTTTCTCCAGCCAGCTTTGCTAGCTACCCTTAAAGTTGTAAATGTGTAGCTGAGTGGTCCTCAGCCATCCCTGCACCATGGACAGCCACAGTGAGCAAGTGATGCACAACCAGTGATGCCATTCTTTGCTTTTCCTGGGGATTAACAGACTCTGTTTGCTAACACAGAAAATAGGCTTGTGGATGCACTTACAGTAAGCCCTTTCTTTTCTCTCATGGATCAGCTGAGTTGTCCATTTCTTTCTTTTGTAGATGCTTTAAGTGTGCAGCAGCAGCAGTGTGATTTTTGGTGGTGTTTTTCTCCTATTCAGCCCTATGTGCAGGCAGAACAGGCCTAAATGGGTGACAGATGACAAATTATCTGTAGCCTTGCTGCTTACTTTGCTTGGAAAGCAGAGCTGGCTACTGTCACTGCCACTGAGGTGGGACAGCTGCTGGTAGGGAATGAGGGAAGTCCTGCCCTGCCCCAGGATCTGCAGTTTCCACCCTGTCTGATGTCCCTCAGCAGCAAGAGATGCAGCAACTCCTGTTTTCCAAAGCTGTCCCTGTCTCTCCTCATCTCTGCCCCTTTCAAAACAGAGTTGGAGTGATGCCTGCACAGATCACATGCATTTAGTATGTGAAAAAAACTGTCCATACACTGATGTCTTCTCAGAAAACTTCCCATTGCATTAAAAAAAAAAGATTGTGCCCAAAATTGTAGGTTCACCAAGCCTGTAAATTTGAGATTGGTTATGGAATAAGTTATGCTTTGCATTTTAAAGAGAACTATGGAAAATGAATAATATTATGTAGATATAATAGAGGCTCAAAAAAAAAAAAAAGCAAATGAAATATGGGATAATGTTTGCCTTTCAGGATTACAGCTTGTGCCATGACCATGAATAAATATGTGGAGGAAAATGTTTCTCAGAAGTCCTACACAACGATAAAGTATTTCATGAAGATGCTGAGCAGTGTCAGTGAGACTTTAATCTTCATCTTCATGGGTGTGTCTACAGTTGGGAAGAACCATGAGTGGAACTGGGCCTTTGTTAGCTTCACTCTCCTCTTCTGTTTAATCTGGAGGGCACTGGGTAAGCAAGTCTCAGACTATGGGTCAGTATTCTTTGCAAGTGAAATGTTTTATCTCTTGTCAAGTAGAAAATGCCAAGATTTTGACAGAGACCCATCAGTTTGTAGAATGGTTTTTGTATTAGTAACATGACCTATATCTTAGGGTCAGCTTCCACCTTTCCCTAAAATGGAACCTAAAATCAGTTTTGCCCTGATCCTGCTCACCTAAAGTGAGAGGCAGTTTGCTTGTTAATCTCAATACATGTATTTAAGTAAACATTTATTTACAAATAAGCAAATTTTGGTAAAAAGAATTAGCAGTCATTCAGGAATTAAAAAGGTTGTGGGGGGTGTTTGTTGGTTTGTTTGTTTGCTTGTGGGATTTTTTTTCTTTGCTTTTGGTTTTGTTTTGTTTTTTATTTATGTTTACTAGCTTTGGGATTTTCACAGTCATTGACATAAATAGTATCAAACCAGGAAATGCTGTAATTGAAGTGTAAAGAAAAACTCCTGTAAGAAAGTGATCCCTCCTGAATTTACATTACTAGCTCTTTTTCTTTTACCTAGAGTGCTAAGTGCAGGGCAGGCTGTTAGGTCTGAAATCTGCTCCTCTCCCCAGCTTCATCTCTAATGATTCAGTCCCTGCATGTGTAAAGGTGGGTCATGCTCTAATCTGCAGCCCTACCTCCAGCTCCCAAGTCTCCTTCCAGAGCAGAAACCTGGACTATTTTCCTACTGCACCTGCAACCCCACAATCAATCCTTTATGCTGAAAAGCAGCCAAATAGCCCTGATTGCCACCCAGCTCTTGCCCCCCGTGCTTGCTCCCTTAACCTGCCTTTATACCTTTACTCCAATCTGCCACATCCCTGGAACCTTTTTCCAAGGTCCAGCAGCATGCACTGACCTCTTCTCCCCCCATCCCCAGTCCTGCATCCTCCCTGTCTGTGTGAGTAAAACTGAGTGAACAGGAGTTTGCAGGGTTCAAAGCACAGATTGATGGAGGGGACAAACCAGTTTTCAAAATCACCTCAAATTCAATTAAAAAGCAATTAGGAGCCTTGGTCTACACTGACACAGAGAATGATTGCTGTTTTACAGGTGTAGTCTAGCAGGTAGCTGTCTTGTGGAGATCTATTAGCTGCTTCAGGTCCTAAATCCAGCTGACTCGAGGTGTTTAACTCACTAAATATGTTCAAAATGATGCTCCTAAGGCTTTTAAATTTAATATTATGGTATTTCAAGCTGCTCAGTAATGTTTCATTTCTTCAATAATATATATGGAAGAAGCAAAGAAAAGGTAAGAAGCAAATAGAAATGTTTTTAAACAATTATTAGCATCATGGGCTACTTCTGAAGTTCCTTTTTTCCCCCCTCCTCTCTGTATTTCTGTTTTTTTTTTCCCTCAGGTGTTTTTGTTCTGACTCAGATCATTAATGTATTCCGGACAATACCTCTCACTTTCAAGGACCAATTTATTATCGCCTATGGAGGTCTCCGAGGAGCAATTTGTTTTTCCCTTGTATTTCTGCTTCCTCCTGCTGTCTTTCCCAGGAAGAAATTGTTCATCACTGCTGTTATCGTGGTGATATTCTTTACCGTTTTCATTCAGGTAGTACTTTTTTTCTCCTGAAATTCTTCTTTCTCAGACAGGCTGTAAATACATAAATAAGTATCTCTTATGGGTAGAAAATAAAATATTCTAACTTACTGTAAGGAGCATACTTGGAGGTACTCACCATAGTCATAGTAGAAAAAATGCTATGCATACCACAGGCAGGTAGCAAAAGTATGCCAGATATTAAGTACTTATGCTAACATATAAGTAGTACTAAGTATTTAAGACTAGTGAGGTTGGAGTAGAGACAAAAGATAATCTGGGTACAGCTTCAGCAGTAGTTCCTTTCTCTAGAATGTTTAAATTTGTGTGATTACTCAGAAGTTCAGTGTTGGATATAGTGCACAGTGAGCTAAAGATACTGCGGGGCCAGACAGGTGAACTGGAGTCTGGGTGTTAGGCAGTGATGCTGCCAACCAGCTGGACATCCCTGAAAAAGCACCAGCACCAGTTGTGTGTTAGGACATGAAGAACTTGTCTCTGATGACCACCTGGCCATGGAGGCCTGGTCAAGGGTGACCAAGAGACTGAAACCTGCAAAATGTGGAGGAGGCCAAGCCCATCAAATAAACATATCAGACTGGTCATTATCCAGAGCAGTGAGAGAGATGTGAGTGGCTATTATTGAAATTTCAAGTCTGTGGAAAAAAATTTAGAATTTTGTAACTCTGTCTTTTACATGGAAAAAGGTGCTGTTGGAAGCAAGTATTTGTGCTCATGCTTGGGAAAAGGAGCAAGGTAGAGGTCAGTTGACTTTAGCTGTGATAACTAATTTTGAAGGACAGAATAATTTAAAATATGGAGATAAATTGAATGTTCAATGAGATGCAACATGATTTATCGAAGAAAAACCTGGTATTCTTTCATAAGGCAGTTTATTTTCTAGAATAATCTCATTTAACAGGACTATTGTAAAATCTTTGGGGAGGGGGCTACAGAGGAGATTACTAGTGTAACTACTCATTGAACTGAGGTTTAGATTGACATTAGGATCTGTAAAATGAATGAGGAAGGAGCTTACAGTTCCTCCTTTAAATGGAAATAGAAGCAAATTGTCCCTTGGGTCAGAAGGGATCTCGGGGTCTCTAGTCCAGCTCTGTGCTCAAACAAGGCAACCCTCAAGTCAGATCATGTTACTCAGGGCCACATCAAGCTGACTTCTGAATATATGGATGGCTGGAGATACCCTAGCCTCTCTGGGCACCTGCTTGTGTTCAACCTCCCCAGCCAGATAATAGGCTGATGAGATACTATTAAAGGAATTCCTCAAGGATAAGTTAACATTCTTGCTAATTGACCATTGCACATAGGTGTAGGAGGTTTTGTTGCTGATGTTTCTTGATGACAGATTTTGAAAAGTGTTTTCAGGGTGCCAGTGAGATAGAGTATCCTGTGGAAAGAACTGAGGGCCAATATGAAAGGAACAGAACGAAATGGAACAGTAATGTGTGCAAACATGTTCTTGCAAGGGCTTTCTTACTAGGAATTTCTCTTGTGAAATAGCAACCTTTGATTTTGGAAAAAAATAGAAAGGGAAAAAGATGCAGGTGTACTAGTTGATAATGGGGTAGATTTTAAGTGAACAATACAGGGGGGACAGAAGAAAGGCAAATCTGATCTTAGACACTGACACTGAGACAGGTACTTCCATTAGAGCACAGTGGCAGTTCTGGAGTGATCAGGGGACTGGTAAGTCTGTCATGTGAAAGGAGACCAGGATGCCTTGGCCTTAGCAAGGTGAAGGAGAAGAGGGACTATAATTACTGTTTATATGAGGGAGTGAACACTGTTTAAACTAAAAAGGCAAATGTTGGCACAAGAACAAAGTGGTACACAGTGACCATGATGCAATTAGGAATCAGCTTTCTAGTTATCAGAACAATAAGGTTCAAGATGAGTGTTTCATTATGAGCAATGGGGCAAAGAAACCTAACTGTTTTTAAAATAAAGCTTGATCCATTTATGAAAAGAAATGTGACCTGGGTGTCTGGGGTAGGAGGGACTGATCTCAACACCACAGGAGATTCATTTCTCTCCCCTGTGCCAGTGTGTCTGTACAAGTAAACAAATTATCTTAATTCTTACACAAATACTTGTTGAAAACCATTATATCATTCAGGGAATAGCCAAAACTTTTTGTTCTTTCTCTGAGAATGGTCAGGCAAGAATACATATTTACAAAAAAGCATAGTTTCATGATCTTAGATATCAATAATAGCACTGTTTACATATCTTTGAATATCTATTTTGGATGTAAGTACTAAAAAAGAAGACTTTACATGTTCATTTTGAAATTCCAGGGAATCAGTTTATTAATTCATGTTTTTCTAACACATAACAAAACTGAAAAAAAAAAGTTTAAAATTACAATGGATGGGATAGGTGATGTATTCCTGATAGGTTCTGTTAGGTTAACGCTCTTGTAGCTCTCAGTTCTGGGGTGCCCCTTTCTCCTCCTGTTGCATTAATGGAATCTGAGCTGACAAGGACTTCATAGCTAAGTGCAAAACCTGCTAATCAAAAGAATGAATTCACTTTTGTAATTGTGTTCTTTTTTCCTTCACAGGGAATAACAATTCGCCCACTAGTGGAGTTTCTTGATGTCAAAAGGTCAAATAAAAAGCAGCCTGCTGTCAGTGAAGAGATTTATAACAGGGTATGTTGCAGCTTCAGTATCACAGGTGAAAGCCTTGTATAGATGAAATTCCTAGTCAGGTTCAGACAGATGAGCATTCAGCATCAGTATTATGGAGAGGGTGTACTAGATTTCTTTTTGATAGCTGTTATAAGCACAATAATTGTAAAGGTTATATTTAACTTTTGGCAATTACCAAAATTATTGTTATGTATCATTATTTTGGAATCTCTCACTTTCTTAATTGTTCAGATCTAGAAGCAAATTAACTTTCTGTAATTTATTTCACACATGAGATACATGTTATTTTATAATTTTGCTACATGAGGAAACCTTTGGCTTTATTTAATTGCATTATACTGCATTTGATTTAACATAATTAAACAAATACAAGCTTCTCTTAAACACACACTTAAATTTACTTAACTCTTGCATCATCAGCCTTTTTATGGATATATGTTTGGTAGATGTGTGTCTCCAGTTGTTGCAGATTGTTAGCCATGCATTGTCTTGAACATATTTCTCCTTGCACCATACCTGAGCCAAGTAGTTTGAAATTTCAGAAGAGAGGAATAGTAGGGGCCTCATTTGGGGAAGAAGCCAATCCAGACATCTAAAAGTCTGTCCTTTTAGAGCTTATCCTTTGGACATGTCTACCAGGGTTTTTCCCTGAGACTGAGAGACCCCTACGATGGTTCCTGAATTAAAAGCAAACTTGCTGCCTCTGGGATCAAGTGAGAACTTAGCTGAACTGATTCAGTTTTTCCTAATTGATAATAGACTCAGGAAGAGTGTGTTTCTAATATTAGGTGGACAGGATACTGTAAGATGATACAAATTCCTAAAATAGGATCTCAGGACCTAATGCTGCCTCTCAGTTCTGTCTGTGCATCCTGAGGGGCTGGTGCTGATATAGGGAGCTTCTGTCCACTGAGATTCTCTTCTCCACAAAGTCATACTTGCCTCACTGTCAGGCCTGGGGAAATTCCAGGCACAGCAGCGAGTGGTTAGGGAATTTCAAATAAGTGAAAAAATGGGAAAAACCTTTAGTTTCAGGCAGGAGCTGGGCAAGATTGAAATTGAGGAAATTAGGAACTAACTTCTGTCCTTTCATGGCTGTGAGCTAAGGATGATTCAGGGGAAAAGAAACAGATTCTGTCTTTGAGCTTGATTTGGGCTGCTTTTGGTAAAACTGAAACATTGTCCTGAGTTGTGACTAGATGTTTCTGTTTTAAAGTAAGTTGGAAACTAATAAGATCTAAGGGCAAGCCAAGTGATGTCTATAAGTTTATGTAATGAACCAATGTTTTCCTTTAGTTCTTTGACCACGTGAAGACTGGAATTGAAGATGTGTGTGGACACTGGGGTCACAACTTTTGGAGAGATAAGTAAGAGTGGCATTTGAAACTCTGTTATACAGGAGAGGCTGAAATGGCTCTGCAGCAACAAACAAAGGCATCAAATTTCATTTTCAGCATTTATTCTTGAAAGCATATGGTTGTTTTTAGAACATGTGGGTTTCAAAGGGAAAGTAGCAAAACAATGTCTTTTACTAAACCACAAGCAAGTAGAACAGAATCTTCAGCTGGGAAGAAAGGCAGCCCTCTGATCCCAGGGTGAAGGATGGTACCTTCTGGGGGTGCATGTTCCTGACTGTTGCAGAGCATTTCCTGTGTATCTGCTGAGCCTTTCAACCCACCCAGCTGTCTTCCTGCAAACTGTATTTCTTAGGGGAGTTAAGTGATGGGTTTGTTTCCTATTTGATGGTAAACATACAAAAGCTATTGGATTTCCTCAGGAAAGATCAAGGCAGCAGCTGGCATCAGATAGATGAGAGATCCTAATGGCAGGCAGCTCCACAGCTCTTGATGGTATTGCTTAAGACTTAGTATCAGTTAAGATTACCCCTGGCAATACCTGAATAATTCATACTTTTACTTTATCTGCTGATTCATCATCATCATCATCATCATCATTAGGTTGGATCTAATTCCTTTTACACCCAAATTCTTTAGACCCAAAGCATGGGCACTGCTCACCACCCTCTAGTTTCTGTTCCAAGAAGAATTTAAATGTTTTATATAAAGAGAGAATAGCACCAGCAGGAATGGCTGAGGAGAGTCCTTTCCAAATGATTTGGGGGTGACACAGTGAGGACACTTTCCTGACTGATGTGTGACATGGGTACAACTTTCCTTTACTCAGCCTGGTTCTCCTCCAGTCTATGTGAGATAGTTAAAGATTGAAAAGATTGCAGAGCAAAGGAGAATCCCACCTCTTCATGACCTTCACACCCAAATTCAAGAATAATTTCAGAATGTCTGGAGGGAAAAATATTTTCTGACAAGCAAAATCAACACCAGCTGTAATCAATATTTTTTTACTAAGCATCCAAGAGGGTGCAGTTGCTTTAGAGAAAGGAAGAACTTCTAAAGTTTTACAAAAGCAGGCTAAAATTTCAAAGAAAAAGCAGTTGATGGAAATTTTGGCCTTTTATTTGTTATTACAGTAAATATTTAATGTTCTCTCTGTCTTGATGAAAACAGAGAATTAAAAATAATATTTTCTAATAACATAGAATACCTAAAAGTTTGAAGTTGCTTTTAGGGAGACTGCCCATCAACATATTAACCTATCTAACCTATTAAGATTATCTATCTGAAGTAAAGTTGAAATTGACCCTTTCTTATGTTACTCAGCATTAGGTTGTTAATATGAACAGACACATTCCCAGACAATAAAGTCCTTTAAAATTTCATTAACTGCAATATATTGGCTTTCCTTTACTATGCACAGTAAAAATTAACTGGTTGGGCTGGTTTGCCTCATGTACAGGTTTAAAAAGTTTGACAATAAATACCTGCGAAGACTTCTAATCCGTGAGAACCAGCCCAAATCCAGCATTGTTTCTTTATACAAGAAGCTAGAAATCAAGCATGCCATTGAGATGGCAGAGAGTGGAATGATAAGCAAGGTCCCATCATCGGTGTCTCTCAGGTAAGCAAGCGATGCCAGCATGGCCAAGCATCTCAGCTGGGTCACAATTTATTTCACAGCCAGGGTGGTAGGCAGGATAATCACTTTCATTTAGGATACTTTGGGTCCCAGTGTCACCAGAACAGTAAGAGGATGTGAAACCAGAGCCTTTGGCCTGCAGCTTCAGGTGAAGAGCTGTGCTCTTCCAGGGTATGCAGTTTTGCTGGGGCAGCTGCTCACTGGAACATTGATCTGCCATGTAGAGTGGACTTGAACATGGGCCTGCCTGTCTGCTGAGAACAGCTACAAGGGAAGCCTGAGGGGCATTTTGAATAGTACTTAAATGCAATGGACAAATTATTGTAATTTTTGTCACATTTTGTGCCTTACCACGGATTCAAATGAAATCAAGGTTTCACTTCTACCTGTTACATTTTCACCTATTACTTGGTTGTTTTGAAATGTTTTTTTCCACCTCTAACAAATAATTCAAATGTAATTCCTGACCATAAAAATAAAAACATTCTCTCTCTCTCCCTCCTTCCCTCCCTCTCCTCTATTTTCCTTTTTTTTTTCATTTTGCCACAGTGACTATCATGAAGGAAAGATAAAACCCCTTTCTCCCACTGAAATGGAAAACATGAGAGAAATATTAACAAAGAATCTCTACCAAATACGACATCGAGTAAGGATGAACTTTTGCCTACTTAAATATCCCACTGCTCTTGTAATATACTGATTATCTTCCTAACACATCTTTGAGCTAGTACATCTGCTCTATCATATAATAACAAATAATGCTCTTAATTACCTCTGTTGCCTTGATTCCATATCCTCTAATATATAGAGTAGCATATTCACATTCCTTTGTGTAAATACTTACTTGTTATACTATTGATAGGGCTTAATGTTTTTGTCTTATTACTTCTGATGCACTTACAGTATTAAAGTAGGATCATAGGTGCCAATTCAACCCAACATTGTCTACTTGTATCAGTATATTGGTCACTTCATGATATGGGATTAGATTTCTTATTTGCCTCCAGTTGTAAAGTTGTTTTTATTAAGAGCAGAGATGACGAACTGGAAAAACAATGAAATAAAAGCAAAAGGACATTTCACATTTATCCTCCTGTGGCTAAGTAGTTTGAATGCCTGAGCCCTTGGAAAACATTCAAAAATTGAGCAAGCTTCACCTTGCTGGAGGTAAAAATGGCTTCCCTCTAGGGGACTCATCACTTTCAAATATATGTCCTCTACTGACATACTGACCAAGCTACTACAGTTTGGGGGTAAACATGGTATTAAGCCAGCTTCTTCCATTTTGTCTTTCATTATAAATATCAGCAGGTTAAAAAAAATGAACCAAAACCAATAAAAAAAGCCAGGTGGTTGCGAAGCAGATGAATAAAAACATTCTCAGCATAATTATTGTTCTTGTTCTTAATCATCTGCAATACAATCTTTTCCACAAGGATTTATGATGCTTATTAAAGCAAAAAGTCTGTTTTTCCCTGTTTGTATAGTCCAACACATTTGACATCATGTTTCCCAGGCTGTGATCACTGCTTTTCTATTTCAGACAATGTCCTACAACCGACATAGCCTGGCTGCAGATGCAAATGAAAAGCAGGCCAAAGAAATCCTGATCCGTCGCCGGCACAGCCTTAGGGAGAGCCTGAGGAAAACAAACAGCCTGTCAAGGGAAAGACCGGTACTTGCATTTGATGTTTTTTGGGTTTTTTTGTCTGTTTGTTTTTTTAAATTTTAATTTTTGTTGAAAGTAGCTCTTTGTAGCTAACTGTAATGCAGATAGAACAATCTTCTGACATGCAGGAAAAAGTCCTGAATTTGGAAGACAACTGCACACGTAATATCACACTTAGACTAGAGTTGCACACATGAGCCCCTGAATTTGTGTTGACACCTTCAGCAAATCTTCAGTCTTGTAGAATGTGATATGTGAGTGTGATCTGCTGCCATAATTTTACCTCAGATAATCTGGACAGGCTCTGTACACAATGTAGGTATGAGCAGTATTCTCTATCAGTATTTTGATGAAGTGTGGATGATTAAAGGTTAAAAATTACTTTGAGATAGAAATGCTACTTACAATAATCTCCAAAGTATAGGAGAGGAATTTTGACCACATCAGTCAGAGCAAGCTCTTCACTTGAAAAATATTGTATGCTCTTTAGTATCCACAAAATGTAGTCAGGCCTTCAGATTTTCACACTGGTTAGGAAAACTCCTTCCACTTACAAGGATTGCTGTGGCATGATAATATTTGGCTCCCTGAGGCAATCCTGCAGTTGTAAACTTCCAACCATATTGGAATGGAGCACACTAATTAGGCAGGGAAACTGATCCTTTGGGTCATATCAGGTATCAAGGAAATTAGCCATCCTGTGAATATGTATTTTCATGTTACAGGAATACTTAGTGACTGTTGTCTTCATTGATACAGTTGTCCTTCAGCATCTGAGACTGGAATAAAGTCTCCAAAATGTCTCCAAAAGGGCTGTGTCTCATAGGTGATCATTACCAGAGCTACTGTGGTGTCAGTTATGACAATAAGACTGTTCCTGAATGATTTTGTTTCTTCTCAACCACAGTTATATATGTTATCTTTTTCATACAATTAAATTATTTACTGTGTGGAAGAGTGAGGAGACTCAGCAGGACTTTTGGAGCAGGGAAAGAAAAAGGATGCCTGATAACTCTTTAAAACATGCTGGCTATAATTTTAAGAATAATTATCCTTGGATAAATCCTCCACAGAGGGAAGAGGAGAAAGAGGAAAAGAATAAAAATCCAAAGAGGAAAAATCTCTAAGTGAAAATAAATTTGCTTTCAGGTTCCCTTTGGGTCTGCCACAAGTAATGGTAGTAGCAGAGAAGAGCTGGTAGACTGTAAAGATTTTAAAAATCTTTGTAGCAAATGTAAGAAAGGATGTCCTTGAGAAACTTTTGAATTTAAAAAAAGTGACTTGTCCTGGAAAATACCTCTCATGTTTCAGGAAGTATGAAATGTGGTCTGTTCCCAGAGCCTTTAAACCTTAGTCTGGGGAAAACAAGGATTTTATGCCCTGAACTGGTAAATGATCATGCTGGTGCCTAACTTCCTCATCACCTTCAGTGTGACTAGTCAACTGTACAAAGTCATTTATATGTATAAAGCACTTGCAGGATCAGAATACAGATTAGTTCTTGAGCCCAAGCTTCAGTCTCACCCAGATTTTTGCAGCTGACTAATAACAATTTTTAAACAAGTTTTAAACATGGAGCTGCATGAAGTGTCATGCTTGTGGCATTTGCCTTCCTTAGGAAAACCTGTGCAGGCAAGGCTGAGGTTAGAGACCTTACATTTATTAACTCTGATCTCAGAGGGCCTATCACTAGGCTTTCATTTGATTAAACTGTTTGAGATTATTCAGTCTTTACCTTAGCACAGACTTCAGCCAGCAATCAGCACTGATTGTGTAGTAAAAGATCACATATTAGCTAATCCAAAACTACTCTCCAGCCCTTTAGCTACAGGAACCTGTTCCAGCCTCAGTTGTGCATTTTAACATGCATTATCCAGGTACACTAGGCTGCAGTGACTTAAAATGTTTTGGTTTTCTTTGCATGCAGGCTGTAGCAAACACAAAAAGATTCCTTTCACTTCCTAAAAACACTAAACTCCCAGAGAAACTACGAGTGAGAAATAAAACATCTTCCAGAGGTAATGAAATTTTTCTGCTTTTCTCCTACTGTGCTGCAGTAATTTTGCTACATAGAAGGAAAGTTTTTCCAGGCATGATGTAGAGAAATAAGCAAATTAGAGCATTTAAAGCAGAAGTGTAAGCACAGAGAAATGCCCTGGACAGAGGGTTTTGTGGGGCTTTCTCACTTCCTCTCCCACACTGACATAGTCCTCCCAGCACCTCCCAGCTCCTCATGTCAGCAAGCAGCTGCCTGCTGCACTTCTGCACCAGAAACACTGCCATGGGTCATTCTCCTCATCTGTATTACATAATCCAGATATCCCTCCTGGATTATGAGCCTATTTGGCTCTTTTCTCTCTGGGGTCAGGCTAGAGGACACTGCTCTGAGAACCAAACCAGAGAGAGTAATGAGGACATTAGATCTAGTTTATTGTTCTCATGAAGAACTCAAAATGCTGTGGTTTACAACCAAATTGCTAACTTTTTTCCCCTGCCTAAACTCACTAATGTTTTATATTGGAGCACAAATATTTGATGTGAAAACTTTGCCCAATTCTGTATATTACTTTTGATTGTTATTGGTTTTATCATCCCGCTTATATCATACTTGGGAGCGTTTTCTTTCATGACAAGCTGTCATAAGGATCTCTTGCTGGGAAGAAGAAATCTGTGCAGAGTTTCTAAAATTTTCTGATCTCCACCCCAATTAGTTTTCCACTATTCCCAATTAATTTAACAATAGACTGTGTTCTTGTCTGTTAATAATGATATCTTTGCTCTCCTGAGTGTAGGATGCCTTTTATTCTGTAGTTAGTCTGCAGAGGTCACCTACTGTCATCTAGAATTAAAGAGAAAATATGCCTCCAGATTATTCAATTGTCAAAAAATATATTATTTGACATACTTAGAAGGGAAAAAGCCTGAAAACACAGCCTGATGAAGACCTCCCTTGATATATAATTATCTGGGTGAATGGACAATTACGTGGTGATATATTTTGTTGACCCCTTCCTCACCTTTCTAAAAGAAATAACATGAAGGCTACTAATCTAATTTGTTCTTATGACAGTTGCACAGTTACACAGTTGTTTACTTTGATATAGTTAAAACATCATACCTGATTTAAGCCAAAGAACACATCTGAGAAAACATAAACTGTTCTTAAAATTATTATCAAACGACTCAAGTGTGCAAGTTTTGATGAAGATGTTAATTCTTTTTAAAGAAGCCTGCTGGGGAAAAATATATGCACACGTGCACATCCAGACAATCTCCAGCTTGGTTTACCTGGCAATGATCATTTAAGGGCATTCCCTAAAGAATTATGCCAGCTTTCCCTAAAGCATATTCTATCCTGCTGTGAGTGGGAGGAAGGGTCTGCAGCTCTTTCAACCTATAAGATTTGCCCTTTTGATTCTGTTTCATATCTTACCTTCAGCCTTACTAAGGATGGGATATTTCCACCCATATGTACATTGAGCTTGAGAGATCCTTTGCATGGTAAAAGTATTGGTGCTCCTTTTCCAAAGTCAAGTTTCTAGAGCCCCTGTACATGTTGTGCTCCAGAAATGCCTCTCGGTTTAGATTTCATGAAATGTGAGGCTGAGAAATCTAGTTTTGGTATACAGCTTGGATGGAAGCAGAGATTAGACCCTAAGCTCAGAGAGAGACAGATTTTTTCTGTCCAGAGAACTGGAAATTTCTCAGAACTAGAGAAATGTCACTTCAATCAAGGGAGCACTTGGCAATCAAGGAGCAGCTGAGTGAGGCCTTTCTGAAAATCATGCTTTTGAGGGTAGGGATGTTTTTAAGTCAAATCTATCCCCTGTTTTGGCAGAGCTAAGAGGCTGTTACTGGCTCTAATCAGAAAGCACTGAATATAGAAAAATATGGGAAAATTTATTCTATGGCTGCAAGGGCTCAGTGTGCTGTTACTCAAATATACCTGAAACAGTTACATTCTACACCTAAAACTGTACTTTTGTTTTCAATTAACAGTGGGTGACAGCAGTGACTCTGAGTTGGATGCTGCTACCACAGTGCTCAATCTAAGGCCCAGAGCAGGGAAAATCTTGAAAGACCAGAGACTGAGACAACAGAGGCCACTACCTGAGTTTAGGGTGGAGTGGAAGAACGAAGTTGACGGGAGCCAGGACGGACGAGGGGAGCAGCAGGACCCAAGCACCTTGCCTCAGCCATCCATTGGGTTCAGGCAGCCACTGCTGACGAGACCAAGATTTGGCACTTTGAGCAGGGAAGATCTGACTGCAGACCACGGCTCAGCAAGACCTATGCCACCGCCACGGTTAGTTAGGCAGGCATCACAAGGGGACAGGCAGAGGAATAAGCCTGAGAACCAGCCGTACTGAACACAGCCAAAGGAGAACTATTGATAATAAACCATGGACATATTGAATTAGGATTCTAAACTATCAGATCGGACTATGGGATCCATTAAAATAACAAAACAAGCCTCAGTCTGGGTCTAACCACTTCCATTTGAGTTAAGTAAACTCTATTAACTAAGTGAAAGGAATACTGGAGCAATTGCAAAGTTAAAGACATTAAAAAAATATATATATCTCTTTTACAAATAACTTATGGCAATGCTTTAATTTAATTACATTATTTCCACTGTTAAAATAGTATGGAAATGTGCCTTATCACATCATCTCTCATGGAACCAAGTCACGAAGGTTCAATATCCAGTTTTCCCTCAAAATCATTGTTGAAAGTCCAATGATGAATAGATTCTTAAAAAATACCCCCAAACTTGTGTATAATTTCAGATTTTATTTATAATCAATACTTGTTTTAACCAGAGCTTCAACATGAATACCACTGAAAATTGCACAATGCACCTATCATATAGACTGCTAAAGAAGAAATATATTCCTGAAGCCTAGTTTGTTCGAAGACCTCTGATGCAGAGAAGGAGGAAGAAGAGAAGAAACAAGCTGTAGGGGCAGAATTGCAAATACGGCTTATAAAAAGGACTTGCAACAAAGACCTGAATAGCTTGAATTTTTACTGTCTGAATTTTTGGCAATATGTTACCTTTGAAAGGTACTAAGGATCACCAAAGAAAAACTGAATTACCTTGGCTTTCACTTATGTCAGCAAGAACTGAGAGCGCTTAGCAGGACACCAGAAGGCCTAAAACCAGAAAACTTCAAGTGGATAAATAATGTTCTTAATCAAAATTGCTTTTTTGCACCTTAGTTACTTGGTTGCAATGTAATGCAAACACAGCAGTAGAATAGTTGCAGAGCACTGCACGTAGACAAAGCGAGCAGTCTCCTGTTTGAGTCAGGGACCACTGAGACTCAAGGAAGCTCATTCAACTCATGCTTCTGACCCTGGTTAATTTGTTTTACTTTTTCTTTCCTCGTCTGTAAAAGGGGAAAGATAATCTTTTCTTTGTCTGAGCTATGCACTCCAAGGAACAAAAATGTTCCATCTAATTTGTTTTTACAGAAAAGTAGCACAGTGGGGCCCTGGAATCAGCTGAAGTCACTGTGCACCTTAATAACATGGACTTCTTGATCCTAGCATCAATGGCTGCCATTTGAGGGCGTATGGGAAAGGAGGGTGCATTAAAATAATTGATACTTAACTGTAGCTCTCAGGAATTTGCACTTTCTGTCCCACTTAATCTAAGTACTGAGCTTGCTTTAGCACAGATACACATTTCAGTACAATGCAGAAATAATTTTCTTTTTACTTGTTACAAAATTGATAACTTTCATTGAAGAATGTACACTGTGAAATCATAACTTTTCTCTTTCATTAGCACATTTCTAAATCTGTGGCAATAAGATTAATTTTTTTATTTAAGCTTGTTTTGAAAGAACTATTAAAAATCAGAGTTTCCTTTTAAAACCACAAAGTAGATTTCTTTCAAATGTTCATGGGTGGGGGTTGATAAATGGGGATGTAAGACTTTCCTTCTTCTAATAGCATTTCCAAAATATTTATTTCATGTATGTACTTTAAATATCAAACCTTCCCAAACTCTTTCCTTAGCACAAGGTCTAAGCTGCAGAGGAATGGCTCTGTGAACCCTATAAACCTCAGTCAAATGATCATGGCTATTCTCAACAAATGATTATTGTGTAAATCAATACTTAGCTGTCCGCTAATGATCATCTCCTGTTTGGAAATAAAATTAGGTTCAAACAAAGCCAGCAAGTTTTAAAAACAAATTTAAATTTGTCTTTCAACAGGAAAGTACTTTCATCTGTAAAAATTGTCAGGGAATGCTATGTCATTGCATTATTTGGATCATGTTTGAATAAGAAAAAAGCCTCAAGTTTTGATTTCGGTTTTGAGACAACATCCTCCTTACAGATCAGATTGTTTTAATTAGCTGTTTTCTATCAGGCCGATCTGAAATCTGACCAAATCAATAAATGGGAAATGTTGCAATCAACATTTAGTTTACTCTCTGTGGAGTTTTCTTGTTCATGCGCTAGTAATGACCAAGCACTTGGCTTCTATCTGGGAAGAGCCGCCTTTCATTTTTCTTTTCAAACAGTTGTTATTTTTTATGGCACAATTTTGAATAATGAATGCAGGTTTCAGGAACCTTACTGCTATGCTGGTTGCCCATTAATGCAAGGCATGCTCACATTATTTGTGCTTGAAGTGGTGCCCCATAGTACAAGCACACCAAATTGAAGGTCGTTTTTATGAAATACAGTCTTAAGATCTTGGTGCTCCAAAACATGATGGCATGTTTTTACCTTTCCAAAGCACTTTGAAATCCACAGAATACAAGGACCAAGGCACATCTCCAGCATGGTCACTGTGAAGCAGAATTGCAAATCTCCTGGGACTCTGTGTCCTTGTGAGTACCCTTTGCCTTCCTCACTTCTGCTCTTCCCACCCTTTTCAGGCTCTTTTCCACTACTGATGAATCAGATCCTTGCCATGTCTGGGAACTGATTTCTGGGTACTCTCCTTTTCAGTAGCAATGACAGCAGCAGGTGGCACAGGCATTGTGGCAGTTAGCCCTTATCATTCAACTCTTACTCTGGTTTGGGTCAGAGGTTTACCTTTGTCTTTTTTTTTTTTTTTTCCTTTCCTGCAAAGGAAAAACACGTGAGCAGTTTTATTGAGCCTGCAGAGGAGACACATCATTCATGTTGTATCAGAGTTTATCTGCTGGAGAATGAAATGCCCAATAAATCTGTACTCGAGCACCATCTGATGGGGAAAGTCATGTATTGACTGAGGACAACGTTTCTTGCTTTTTCAAGGAAACCGGATCTGCTGAAGAAAAGCCTGGGAAACTTGCCAAAGCCACACACAAATATTTTGTTTCCCGATGGACTCCCCAGTACACTCTGCAGTACAGATATTTTAATGCATTTTTGATGAAGAAAGTCCAGTTTTAGGGACAGTGGGAAAATACAGTTCCACTCTGAATTAGGGTTTTCAGGATTTCCCCTTCAGCTCCTGAGAGGCCTATAAACTGAAAAAAGATAAGAAAGTAGGTATAACAAGGCTTAGAGGAGATAGACACCCAGTTACCTTTTTTAGGCAGATACTTGAAAAAAACCCAAGAATAATTTGCAGAAAGAGCTAAAATTTTAAGGGCTGTCCTGCTTTGTACTAAAGCAAAATGCAAATTCCACTGAAACCAGTTCAACAAAAGAAAACTTTGCTGCATAACAATTTAAAAATTTGAGAATATCCTTCTGTACTAAAGCCACATAGAAATCACATGGAAAAACAAAGTTAAAATTTTTGCCAAAATAACATGCCTGCTGTTATGAAGGGTATCTTAGGCTCTCTGGAAACAAACACACTGCACCCTGCATCAACTTTTTCAAGAGTTGCCAAGTCCACCAATTCCAGACATCAGCTGACACGCCAAGAAATGCTTTAGCTGGTCACCATTTCCAAAATTGTCCGAGCTTTGTCAGCATCCCCCAGCCCCTGAAGTAAAAATGAAAGATTTTGAAATTGGATGTTGGAATGCTTTTTGTACCACAAGAGCTCTGGTCCAATAAAAATATCCTTGTTAATGTGCATAAATATGGCACCCTAACTGCCACAGGTTTTGTTTCAAAAAGTAATTTTTTCACAAAAAGAAAAGAAATTTTAAATACTTCAGCTTACTTCATTTTTCCTCTCTGAGACCTCCTATTTATTAGATATTTGACAGAATGGAAGACTGGTTCTTACTGTGCAGCACATCTAACAAAATAGTTCCTTGGTGCTGAAATTTAAAAGAATTTGAATTAATTTCTCCTTGTAAATTAAAAAAAAGAAGCTTTTCAAGAATTCCATTTAAAATTAGCTGTATACTCTTTCACTTCTAAAAGTAGTTTGACCTCCATTCACAATCATTTGATTCTCAAAGTTCAGGCTCCAGGACACTCTCACAAGATCTATGATCAGCTCTTTGTGAATTAGGTTTCAGTGTTATAGCAGTAAGACCACAGGCAAGTCTTGGGTTTTCAAATGCCGAAGTGCCAGCTATAAAGGATCATTTATCCCAGGGTATCCCACAACACCCATAACCAGACTGCCACTGGCAGCATCCACAGGGGTTCCCAGCAGCAGGAATGTAATGGCACTACAGTGAACCTGAAATAATGAGCAAGCCAGATCATAAACAGTGCTAGTCCTGTTTTTTTGCTGCATAATCTGCTCAATAATCAACTTGTTCTCAGATGGTGAGAATGGTACTGACCTCTGTGATGGTGCTGCAGTGAGTAAATTCAGAAGAAAGAAAACAGGACAAGAAATGGAATTCTGCAGAACTATGTGTATTGGGTTTGCATGGTAAGGTTTTGGTAGCAGGGGGATATAGTGGTGGCTTTTCTGAGAAGCTGCCAGAAGCTTTGTCTCACCAAGCCAATGCCAGCTGGTTCCAAGGTGGACCTACCGCTGGCCAAGGCCACGACAATCAGTGCCTAATAACATGTTAAAAAAGGAAAAAAGAAGTTATTTTGTAGAAGCAGTTGTGGCCAGAGAGGAGTTAGAGAAATAACCAAGACACTAGGGTCAGTGCAGGAGGGGTGGAAGTGCTCCAGGCTCTGGAGCAGAGATTCTCCTGCAGCCTGTGCTGAAGACCATGGTGGGGCAGCTGTGCCCTGCAGCTCATGGAGGACCACAGGGAGCAGATGTTCACCTGCAGCCTTTGAAGGACCCTCATGTCACAGCAGGTGGATGCCCAAAGGAGGCTGTGACCCCATGGGAAGCCCACATGAAAGAAGGCTCCTGGCACAACCTGTGGAGTGATGAGCCCACAGTAGAGCAGGTTTGCTGGCAGGACTTGTGACTATGTGGGGAATTCACACTGGAGCAGTCTGTTCCTGAAGGACTGCACCCTTTTGGAAAAAAGACCCACGCTGGAGTGGTTAGTGAAGAACTGCAGCCTGTGGGAAGGACTCACATTGTAGAAGTCTGTGGAGAACTATCTCCTGTGGGAGGGACGCCACGCTGGAGCAGGCGAAGGACTCTTCTCTGAGCAGCATCAGAAACAACTTGTGACAAACTGACCATCTCCCTCCTCCTCTCCCTGCGCTGCTGCAGGGGATGAGGAGAGCCTGGGAAGGGGGGAGAGGAGCCAGGAAAGTGATTTTAAGATTTATTTTACTTCTCATTATCCTGCTCTGATTCTGATTGGTAATAAATTCAATTATTTCCCCAAGGTGAGTCTATTTTTCTCATGACAGTAATCAGTGAGTGATCTCTCCCTGTCCTTAACTCACAAGTCTTTTGTTGTATTTTCTCTCTTCTCCCCTGTCCAGTGCCAGAGGAGAGTAGCTTTGGTGGGTACCTGGTGTCCAGCCAGGGTCAACCCCTCTCAACTGGTATGTTTATAAAGGATCTCTTTAAAAGTACACAGCCTACCCCAACAGGAAAAAAAAAAATCTTACCTTTGCTTTGTCATTTAAAAGCAACAAAATCAGTACATATACACAGCCTCTTCAACATGAGCTGATCAAAATTGTCAGAAAAGTCACTAAGCTTTCCAAACTTTGTCTTTTGGACAAAGACAAAAAAACCCCAAAGAACCAAACCAAAACCCAACCCTTCCTACAGGCCCAAGAAAACTGACCCAAAATAAAGTAACAGCAAGCAAGAGAAAAATCTTAATTTGCAGTGGTTTGCTGGCAGAAACTGTTTTCCTTTAGTCCATATTCAAATCTGGTTTGTTAGTCTTCTACAGAAGATACTACGACTGGATTCAAGAAACAGCTGAGTAATTCAGTAGTTTGCCCACTAGACTGTAGCCAAAATTAGCTGCAACTTCTCCTTCCTCAACTTAAAATGGGGAATCGTATCTCTGTATCTGCAGGAATGTCATGGAACCTTCACTCTGAACTTGCATGGTGGTTATGGCAACTAAGAGGCAACACAAGGGGTGCAAATGTGGTCTCCAGGCACAAGCAACAGAAGCTTTTAGGACCTCATCTCAAAATTGCAGAGTTCTCAATTTTATTTTATTTTTTCTTTTTCATTCACTGCCAAGCCACTTATTGGTCGAATACTTGGTTCCTGTGCCCTTTATGAGAAATGTAGACAGGTTCAAATGATTTTAACCACAGCTTCAGTAAAAAAAATAAAGCATCCACACTTCACATCCACTTGAACACTTCTATTTAGTGCTGTAGCTTCAGCAGAGGAAGATGGGAAAAAAACCCCAGTGACACAATGATACATGTGGAATGTCACTTCATTTTATTTCTAGTCCTTAAAGAAAAAAAAATAGTGTAATTTTTCTGTACCTGTACAGAAAATAAATGTTTCTGTACCTGTACAGAAAATAAATGTTTCTGTGGTACTTCAGGAATAATTTTGGCCTACAAGTAAAAAACTACTGTAAAATGTGTTACAAAGTGTCCCCAAGACCACCAGCTTCTGCAGATTTCTCAACTATGAGGCTTCTATAACCAATATTCAGTAGGATATAGATTAGGACAGATGTTCACAGAAGTCAGATTAAATCAGTGTAGCAATTTAGAAGAATTTTTATAATTAACAACTATTGGAAAAATTACTAAATCATTCATATATATTAATTTTGGAAGCTCTTTTCCAACCCTTTTCCTTAACCCCTTGCTAGAGATGCAAAACAGAATGCCGTTACTTACAGACGGGAGGTTTTAGGTGAAGAAAAAAAAATTAAAAGATGGAAAGAAAGAAAATAGGAAATTTAGAGCAATAATGTTTTGGGCATCTACCAAGAAAGGCAAGAGAAGATAAGAGACTTGAAAATGCTTCAAGTTTCTAGAGAGAAATGAAACACATATTACTGGAACAAAGAACTCAGAGCATATGTACTGAAATCACAGTAGGAATAAGACACTGATTATGCCAATAAATAAAATTAAAACAATTCAGAGTTCCATATATGAATTCCTATGGTGCTGCCACTGGAATCACTGAGGTATCAGAAAATATTGAACACTAGTAGGCAGTGGAAAGGGTGAAGAAAATAAAAATATAAAATACCAGCACCATCCATGACTCACCTGAAGCAGGAAAGGTGTTTGCACTGATGTGTTCAAGGAGATAACTAATTTGCATAAAACCCCCCTAACCAAACACTTACATAGTTGACTTTGTACTTTCATCAAGTAATATAATGAAGATCATAGAGAACATTATCAGAGCAAAAGACATTTTTTCCATGTTTCATATGAAATACAAACAATGATGACTGGCAAGTAATGAGCTTGAACAGTAAATAGCACAGGAGTGCTACAACTCTGTACATCTCTGGGACCAACCTCTCTTCAGTTACGCCATGCACACAAATGAAGACTAAAATACCAACAAAACCATATTTCTCTTGTCACCGAAATGTCACTTATGCCCGAGATGAGAAAGGATGCATTAATCCCGATCCATGAACTACTGCTAGATACTCACACCTTTACAGTCATTTGAGAGAATTAAGAAGGAAATTTATTCTTAAATTGAAGGTAGAAAAATTGCACAGGAAATATAAATAAAGAAATTATGACAAAGTTCCTCAGTAGAAGTTATTATTAAACAGAAGCCACCAGTTCAAATTTCAATAAAATTTAAATTCAGCCTCAGTTTCAGTCTGAATGGCCTTGTATTATTCTAAGATTACGTCTTCTAGTACATAAAGTTAGCATATATCCAATTCTGTTACTTGGGAAAGACCAGGAATCAGCAGGGGCTGCATGATTACCCCGAAGTGCCTAACCATGGTCTGCAGAAAGTTTTGGACACAAAAATTACATAAGCAAACATGCTGTTATATAAGCTACTGTCATAACAGACAAAACAGACCACAGCATAAGAAATTAAGGCCAAACATATTGCAAATTCTCATTCTGATTAAATAACAAAAATTCACCTTTGATTCACCCTTTTTAAACAATCTTTCAAGCTAAGCACTGTTTCAAAAATGAGGTACAAGCAGGATTTGTGCGTTTCCCGACATTCTTTTTTTCCCTCCAAAAAGATTAAAAATCCATTTAAAAAATCACAGCCAGTACAATATAGCAACATCTGCCCCTCTCAGATGTCCTGGTGGTACCTATTACAATAACATCTGTCTGAACTTAACATCCCTGCAGCAGAAATACATATATATACTTGCTTCCATAGGAACATAATGTGCACTCTTTAAAAATCATGTAATTACTGTACAACTCTGGCAGGTGAAGATGCATCTGTGCAATCCAAAATTCTGCCTACTGATTTTTTAACTTCACACTTCCGTGACTGCGGTATTTTTGTTTGTTTGCATTCATTATCACAATAGCAACTAATGCCAGTCCCACGGCTAGACTTGGCGGGCCACAAGGACTGAACTCCTGAGCAATTCCAGAGAGGAGGGGGGCAATAATACGTCCCACTGATGTCACCGACTGTCCAACACCTAAGAGTGTCCCGCTGGCCTCGTTCCCACCAACGGCCAGTTCCAGATCAATGATACAGGTACGGCCTATAGTAGTGGAGAAGGCCAAGAAGGTGGAGGACAAAATGACCATCCATATGCTCGGTGCTGATGCATACAGGAGAATCAGCATGCAGGTAAAAGTGCTGGAGTGCAACAGAAGTCTGTAAGTGTTGTGCCCATAGAGTCTCGTTATTGGTCCGAGCAGACAACCAGCCAGGACTCCAAGTGCACTGCTATAGCTCATTAGGTATCCAGCAAACAAGGGTTTCACCCCAAATCTCTCCTCCAAGGCCAGAGTAAAATTACTGTAGTACAGCAGTATAGCGACAGACATCAGGAACCGCACTAATAATACATCCCACAAATCAGAGCACGCAATTCCTTTGATCTTCTTCAGCATTGTTGCAACTTGGATCCATGGAGACTGGAAAAAACTACTGTTTGTCACAGCTCTACTAGTTGCTGATTTCAAATGAAGGTCATGATTTGATTTTGCTGAGAAACTGTTTGTTCCTTTGTCTTGGCAATGGTCCCTATTGCTACTGTTTTCTTCACTCCAGGGTAACATCTGGACAAGACCTATACAGATCAAGAAATTAGCTGATTTCATTCACTTGCATCAACTTCACATGGAAGACATTAGTTTGATTGCAGTAATTGAAAAAAATACTTCAACAATACTTGTCCTTAAAAAATTTGCAAATATTAAGTCTAGTGTTATTCATAGTATTGGTTCAATTTTAAATGCAGTGAAAGCAAGAAAGGAAAGTGCTGAAATGCCACACTCACACCATATAAACAAATCTAACAGCTAAAGCCAAAATTCTGATTTCTAGTCTTCATCTTTGGGCACATCGAAAACTCCCATTTGTGTCCCAATGTAAAGGAGATATAGTCAAAACAAAGGAGAAGCACCTGGAGGATAACTGTTTAAAAATTCCCACCCTTCCACACAAGTTCAAATTCAAACAGTAGTATTGGCATACAAAATATTTATGCCACAGATGATAAACACACCATGAATTCAAGGTTTTACAGATGGCTTAAAATGACAAAATGAGGAATGAAGGGACCCAAGATGCAAAATGTGACGTACAACTTACCACCATTCAGAAGGAAGATAGAGGCACAGATGAAGGACGTTTGGTAAAAGCCACCTTTGAACTCTGCAAGGTAGCCACCAACAACAGGTCCCAGAATGAAGCCCACACTGGAGGCCGCATTGAAGCGCCCCATTACTAAAGGGCGATCCCTCTCCGAAACCAGGTCAGACAGCAGGGCTTTAGAGATGGAAAGTGTGTGCTTGAAAATACCTGCAACAAAATATAAACAAATCAATAAACATGTATTTCTTGGTCCAAAAAAAAAAGACAGAAGCTATCTCAAGTAACAAGGGTCCAAATTTGTATGATTTATATTTTTAAAATTTCATTATTCACAAATTCTTCAGTGCTAGAGTAAGCAGTTTTGTGGGGTTTAGATGCCTGGTGGGTTAGGCCTCACCATTTCAAATTATTTTCAGGAAAAAAAGTAATGAGAATTCTTGATTTGTAGAGACTTTTCCAATACTGGAAAATACAAGGTTCAGTTGGTGCTACTGGGTGACGATACTATGCAGCCATCCACATACTATGATTTCTCCCATAGTAATTCTCAACCTGAGACTACACAGAATTTAAACTGCAAAATGCCAAGTGTTTACTCACCTACAGGGACTCTAGAAATAGCAACCAGGAACACTGTGGTGGAATTTCCAAGAAGGAAGTAACCCAGTGCACTGAGAAGAATACAAGCAAGCAGGGAATACCGTCTTCCTACTATATCACTCCAGCAGCCCTTTCACAAAGTAGGAAAGAAAGATTAGCTTTTTATAACACTGAGCTATGTGCAGTGATCAGTCAGTGCTTCTAAATGAAATTGAGACAAGACATCAATGGACTGTCAGTGAAAACCTAATAAGCTCATCACACAACATTCCTAAGTGCTCCAAATCTGGAAGTCACAAGGAGAGTTCTGCCCTGGCAGGCTACCTGCCCAAATGATGTGTGTACAGAGTTTTTATATTTATGAAAAAAATCTCCCTTTTAAAAAGACAGTCCTGCAATAAATACCACAAAATATTACCAGTAGAAGCCTTCTGAAAAATCTTACCATAACCAACCACAAATATTTGCTTGCATCACTCATGCTGCTATGTATTAGACACTTGTTGAACACCCTAAAAGCAATTCTTCCTGGCTATGAAGAGTTTGTCATCTGAGCGCAGACAGGTAAGAAGTAGTTTGCAGAGAGCAAACAGAAAACTTGCATTTATCGTGCTTATAAATCAGCTTGATTCCCAGAAGGAAATAGTTTTTTAAGAAAGTAGACAATGGTCTTGCACTTCCAAGAAAATGCCACAAAATTATAGCAGGAAATTATCCTAGGTGTCCTGCATAACAAACCCTGGAACAGGTTTTTTATGAGACATTTTCATAATCTGTTCTCTTCAAAACTAGAAAACTAGTACCAGGGTAATATTAGGATATAAAAAATCAATAGCTAATAGAAAACAAAACCAAACAAATAGCAAAGATGCAATGGTTAATTTAGACCATACAGTGAATTACAAGGCACTGCTCATTAATCAGGGAAAGCAAACCAGATGACAGGCTATGACAAGCCGACTCATGAGACTGCTTTTTGGATAGGCTACTGCACTGAAGGAAACTGCTCTACTAGCACCAACACCAGAGGAGATAACCCTGTGTACCTGTGACCTGCTCAGTAATGCTTCTGAGCTATCTGTATTCTAGCTTTTGTCTAACAACTGTATTCTGTTTGGGCCTGAAAAACCCCATAAACAAAACAGCCATTTCTCATATAAACTGAAAATTGGTTCCTCTAGCCAAAATGCTTGTATGAACACTTTATGCATTTTCAAAATGTCAAAAAATGCTATTATTAACCCCATCCTTTTCACCCCTACAATCCGTAGAAATGCCAATATACTCTAGAATGCTGTGTTAGAACTCACCACAAATGTGCTGGAAAATAGCTGCATTACACCATAGAGAGATCCTAAAACAAACAAAATACCAGTGTTAAAAATTAAGCTTTTTTTTCAATGAAAACTGCACAAAATTTTAAATGATGAAAAATGGGAAATTATGGGAATAGTTTACTAGAAGAATGTGAAGAGGGAGCAGGACAAACCAAGGGTGAAGTTTAGCATTTAATAAAGGAAATAGTTTCAGGGAATGACAAAATAAAAAAGAAAAAAGTGCTGAAAAGTTGTAAAACTGTGTAAGGTAAAATGATATTGCTTTGTATGGTGTATTAAACAAAACCGATCTTGGCATTTATAACTGCTTTCTCAGAATCAGGAGAGAACTTCCCTACTGGAAAGGACTTTCCACTTGGTGCTTCAGTCTACTACAAGGCATCACAGAAGCCCTGAAGAAAACATGGACCCTACTTTCTCATTTTGGAGTCTAGGAGTCTAGCAGCATTTAGTGACAGAAGAGAAGGAGCAAAGAGAAGTAGAGAGAAACATCTGCTAGACTCTTTCATTTATAAAAATACACCTCAAACCTGTTTTTTTTCCTAATGTTGTAAATCAGAGAAGACTGTTGAAATGAAAACATATTTCTGACTAGTTGCTGCTTAAAATAATACTGTCAACTCAGTGCAGAAGCAGAATTATTTCATACAAAGTGTTAAAAAAAAAAGCAAAATAATAAAACTGCATAACAGCTCTCATGTCTGGGAAAAAAGAAAATATTCTATCACTCCAAACCATAAACAATACTGTAAAAGGTACTTTAAAGCCACAGAACTTATGTTAGCACTAAATACTTTATGATAAAATTCCAAATCTTCAGAATTTATTTGTAAACACTCCTAAAAGTAAACAAATATATTGCCAAGACAGCTGTAAGGATTTCAATCAAACTGGGAACAGTCATGAACATTGGAAAGCTTTGGAGAACCAGCTGCAGAAGTACCATTTGCAAAGTGTAAATAACAATAAAACTACAAGCAACACCTCTGGCTCCCTAAATTGCTAAGCTGTGAATTCTTGGATGCTGGAAAAGTAGCTGTACAAATGCTACTGCAAGACTTCCTTGTTCTTTCCAGTTGTGCTCTTTCCCAAGCACGTGCTTTTGGCTACTGTCAGTGCCTGAGTTTGGACAGGTCTCTGGGTCTAACACAGTATGGCTGCCTTTACAGTTTTACTTGGAAATTGTCTTTACTTTTTATTACGCTATTAGCAAGGAAGAATTATGTTACAATGTCCAATTTGCAGTAAGGCAAAATCCAGGCCTTATCTTACTCTTTTGTAAATCAAGTTATGCAACTCACCTACGATTCCAGCAACTGTATGACTGGCTCCTAGAGATTTGATATGAAGATTCATTAAAGGAACCACCATGCTCACCCCAAATAAGTCCTGAAAAGAAGGAAAAGTTTTACTAACTTTCACAAATACAATACCAACCTGGCTTAATAACAATAACATTAGAAAAATAAAGTTTAAAAAGTAAATTATCTCCATATCAACACAAGGTTAAAAGAAAATTTTTGATATTACAAAACACATGAATTGAAAATATAAAGGACTGCCTCACAGAGGAGTTAAACCTATGAAAACATCAATTCGCTTCCCCCATTCTAGATACAATCCTTCTGAAGACATATATTTAAACATTAAATATTCCTTTAAATATATTACTTTACCCATTTAACAGTAAAAGTACTTTGTAACAGTGCTTTAAATTCAAAGTGGTCTAATTTCAATTACCTAAAAATACTTTTTATTTGTGCAAAGAATGTATATTTTGAAAAATGATACTTTAACCCAACCACAATGGGGAAGGAGCTACAATAGATTTAAACCTACTTACAGACTGCCTTTGTGTATAGCTTAAGAAATGTGAGAAGACAGAAGCTTGAAAAAACCAAAAAAGAATAAAGGTAAATGATTGAAAAACATTTTGTAAGAGGAGGGTAAAGGACACGGCCCATCCTGAGAAGTACAAGGATCTCCTACTCGTTCCTTTTGCTTTATTATTTTTTGTTAAGCTCACCACGTTGACTCAGTGGTTTTTTCAGTACTACTACAATCTGGCACAGCATCCAGTGTCCCTTGGAAATCTATTGGAGCACAATCACCTTTCATCACTGACTGCTTGAACAGAACTAGACTACCTCAAAGCCTGATTAACTGTAACAATGTGTGTCACCATGTGAATTCTCACACTCTGTCATTAATTATTTTTGATGGTTGAAACTGAGGCTTACAAGGTTAGAATCATTAAATACATTAGCATGAACAACCACAGCACACCACTTACAAACATCTTCAGTAATACAATCTCAGGTGCCATCTGTGAACCTGAAGAAAGGTTCAGTGACCTCATCCAGGTCGTCAATGGAGACATTAAGAAGTACAAGCCTCAGAAGTACAAGTCTGAGACTATACCCTGGCAGTACTGGACTGTCAGATAGATGCAGGTAGAGCAAGACCCATGAACCACTATCCTCTGATGGGTAGTAATGTCTCATTCTGCTGTGTATTTCCTTTTGTGGAGTGACAGATACGCTGCATTGATTTGTCTGGCTACAGGAAGTTTGCATCACCACAGCCTCTAAAAGGACACTCACTTGGTTGATTTTCCTGTGTGCTCCAGCTCAGGGTCTGCTGAGCTATTTCAGGGCTGGAGAAGCACAGCGTTTGGAAGTCAGTTAAAAGGAGCAAAGTTTTAATGCACATTTCCCTGGGATATTTGCTCCAGGACACAAACCAACTGGGTTGTTTCTATTGCTCAACCTGAAAGTAGGTAAGACGATATCCTGACATTTCACAGTGCAAACTCGTACTTAATTTGTATTCATTTTCTAAATTGTCGCTTTTAATTTCAAATTAATTAAACGGCACTTCCCTGAGGCTCAGGAATTGCTACACAATATGAACCTTCTTTAAAGTCTGTTCTTTCAATAAGCGACTTTTTTTTTTTTGAGAAACCTGTTTTTAGGGTTTCTTGTGGGTAAATTTGCAGGAACCACGGGTATTTCAAGGAAACAGGTAGCAGCCCTCTTATAAGTCTTATATGCAGCAAGGCAAGACCCAGCTTTTCGGGTGCTACGCTATTCCATGGCATTCAGGGTAAAAACCCGACCTGTGTATCGAACTGGGTGGCTGTTTGCAGGGCTAAAACAGCACAGCCGCTACACCCCACCAGCGCTACAAGCACTGGCGGTCCCAAGGAGCAGCTGCAGCGATGCCCCCCAGAACCCGGCAGCCCTGGCCTGCAAAGGAGCACATTCCGTTCCCGGGCGCGGCCGCCCGCCGCAGGCCGCGGGCCCGGCCCCACGGCCGCCGCTTACCAGGAATCCCACCGCGTAGAGGCACCGCACGAAGCGGGCGGACGCGGCCGGGCTCGCCGTGCCCCTCCGGCCTCCGCCACCCTCATCCTCCTCCTCCTCCTCCATGCGGGCGGCCGCGCCGGGCCTGCGCAGTGCCCGCGGCTCGCGCGGCGGAAACGGAGAGGCGGCGGCAGCGGCCGCGGGGGAGAGCCTGGGGTGGTGTTTGGTTTGGCACGGAACCCTTCGTGTGTCCTCTTTTTCGGGCAAAGATGAGGAAGAGCAAAGCTCCGTGCCGGCCTCGGGAGCCGTCGGGATCCCTGCCTCCACCCTCCCACACGGCCTTTTGTAGGACTTTGCTCTTCCTGCCTCTTGCGTGGTGTGCGGGAAGAATTTTGCAGCCCGTCCCCTCGGGGCCTGAGGCTCTGGGGATGGCAGGAAGAGCCAAGTGGAGCTGAGGCGCTTTGGAAACAAATATGCCATAGGGTCGTGGTAATGGATCCCCTGCACAGTTTTCGTGGTTGCTGTAGCATCTCCGATCCTACCTATCCATATGGAAAGCGGCCGTGTCCCAGCGGTGCCGCTGTTCCTCGGGCATCTCTCGGGCTCAGCCCGGTGCCTGCATGAAGTGTTTGTGGCAGCAAAGTGTTTCCCTGCCTTGTTACGTGCCTTATGGTGGTGGTACTGAGACAGGGAAAAAGGGCATCCCTCTTTCTGCTCAGCACGTTCACTGCTGTGCTGTGTTTTAGTTAAAAGTCAAGGACAGCTGGAATTGTTGACGACTAGGATGTTTTAATGCGTTTGCATCCAAAGCAGTGAAACTTCATAAACCTCTCAGATGCACTGGTGCAAGTGATTGTCACACGCAAAATGTGACTCCCCAATGTTTTGTTGGAGTCAGAGGTGCTCTTTTATATGGTTGCTTGGCTAGGGATCGGTAAAACTGCTGCAGTTTTAAATACTTTTAAAAATGAACAAGGGAACAGGAGATGCTTTAAGTTGTTTTTAATTATCAATAAGAAGAAGCTTTTGAAAAATGTTCATGACTCTTATGTTTTAAAAGTCAGCATGAGTTATAAAGTTTGAGAAAGGCCATTAAATAACTAACAGTAGCATAACTTTAGTTCTCTCTTCATGTTTTCAGAATAAATAAATATTAGAGTGTTGAAGATCTTTTACATATTTAGGTCACAAAAAAAGGGAAGGGAATGTTGTTCTCCTAGGATTATTAAAAATTAAGCTAAAAGGCCCCCAAAACTTTAAAGAAAGACATATTTCTAGATGCAGTTTGTTTATAAGATATCAAGGCAAAACTTACCTTAGTATCTGCATAGATACAAAGATGTTATCAGAGTCCAGACAAGAATAACTCAGTTATTTAATATACTGATGGCTGTGATGTTTTCATGTTGGGTTAACCAATATATCCTATTAATCTGTGTCCTCTTTGAGGCCACTTTGAATAATAAATTCTCTCAGTGACGTTTTTAAAATTCTGGATGCAACACTAACGGAGATCTGTTGCACACAATTTCTCTGAAATCGACAAAATGGTGACAAGATGCTGAAATATTAGAGCATCCCGGGAATTGCCGCTACATTGTCTGCTCAATATTGCGCTAATTTTATCCTTGGTCATTTTAACTGATAGAAGAAATGGAAAGTGCCTGAAAATTTATTAGAAGAAAGCATTAAAGAGGTAGATGATTAAAAGATCTTGCAAGGGTTTAGGTACTTTTCCTGGGGTCTAAGGGACATTGACTTCTATGCAAACACTGAGCCCAGCTGAAATTTTTAAGGTTTTATGTGTTAGTCTCTGCCATAAGTCTCTGAAACTAGTTAGCTGTTCTGTATTTTTCTCAGGTTCTGAAGATCAGAATGATCGAATATGATGGGGACAAAGTATTGCAGGCAGGAATATTGAATTCCCTGGCAATGAAAACCCTTTGGTTTTCTATGTTATTTCAAACTATCTCCATGCACAACGACTTGTAAAGCAGAGAATAACCAAACTTTATGACATCAATGCAAACTGTTCATGGGAAAAACCCAAGCATTTAGAGAACATATAGGTGTCTCTTCCTTTAACAGATCTCGAACTGCTTTTTTCCTGGCAAACTTGATCAAATTGTTGAAGAATTGTGCATTTTACATAATTTACAGAATACACAATAAAAAGGCATTAATATATAGTAATGGACAAATATCTCTGTTACTTTTGAACTGAAGGCAGATGATTTCAGCTGCCTCAAGGTTCCCACTCATGTTCTGTAGTTGCAATTACAAAATTTAAGATAAAGCCTCCCAAATAAAGAAATCTTAAGATAAATGTTCTTAAACAAAGTGGTTTTATGACTGATAAGAGAATTGACTTGCAATTAAAGGAATGAAATACAATGAAGACCATTTATCAGAGTCCTAAGGAAAATAGACCTAGTCTAATATCTTTGGGAGCAGAATTACATAGTTGGCTGATTAAAATAGTATTATCAATATAGTACAATTACTTTAAGGTGTTTGATTTGTTACTGGTTGATTCTTAAAAACAGGAACGTAATAGATACTGGGAAGTGGCCAGCAGGATGTGTGTTCAGAAATGCCTAGATGATCCTCTTATTTCTGTCTTTTTTTTTTTTTTCCATGACCTGGTAGTAGCAATTCAATGAAAATTATTGATTTTATGGATAATATTAGAACCAGGAAGAATATGCATTCCACTGTCCCTACACAATCAAAGTACTCTGTTTCCACTCCAAGTGTGAAGTGCATCATGCTAGAAACAAAGCATGAGGATGTGCACGTCCCTGTTGTGACAGTGATTATGAGATGAACTTGGTAGTCATAGTACTCAGCCAGCAACTCTAAGTTTTTATTGATGTTTTGTGCCCCCCCCCAAAAAAAGCACTCATCTTTTGATAAGAAATAAAGGAACCAGAAGTAAAAAAACAAGAAAGCTTTATTACATTTTTATACCAATGCTACATTGTTTCTAGGTCTGCTGTCCTAATTGAAGATCAACTTTGCATAAATAGAGAGTGCTAAAAAAAAAAAAAAGGACAGAGAAAGACATTTTAATGGCAGAAGGAACATTTCTTCCAGTGTTGGGCTGATGGAGATCAGATTATCCGCAGCCTTGTTGGGCTATTCTTGCCTAAAATTATGAATGTGAGAACTAGTCTTTGTGAGAATGTCTGAGATTCAGTTTGCTCATGAGGGGAAGGAGTGAGGAATCTTCAGCCTTTTAGTAAAAACATCTACTGTAAATATTTGGTGTCACCTGCCAAGCAAGGGGTTGAGGCAGTCTGCAGCTGCCCTTACTCAGCCAGCTCTGTGGCTATGTGTGCTCCAAGCTGTGACATAGTGAAAGCACTGTGGAAGTAATCTGAAATCTAATAAAACTATTTTTTAAAGGATCCTCACATTACTTCAGTGGTGGAGACATTTTTAAGCCTTACAAATTCTTAAATAAAGTTAGTAAAATACTTCTGTGAGACAGATCTAAGACAACTACATTGATTTATTCCAGTAAATGGAATATATTCTTGAATTCCTGCATTACAAATAGGTAAGGTCAAGACCCCCAAATGTGCAATATGTCATCAAATTTAGTGAATCTAACAATGACTTATTTCATTCTGGTTTACCGCTTCAGATCATTATGGTAACTTCAACAGTCATTTCAACTTTTCATATATAAATTGAGCGAAGTAGAAAAAGTTACAATCCAGTGGTCTAGAACATTTAAGAGGTACTTGTTAATGAACTTGAGTTTGGAATCTTCTGTTAATCTTAAAGACATTTAAAGTGTAATCTGTCTGAAAAGATCTGCAAATTTAAGGAATGTGGAAAGAAACCTTTTAATTGATGCCACCCTCAAAGCTGTAAATGAATCATGTTGGTGTGTCAGAGAGACTTAGAAAGCATTTATAAAACAGCTTGTTAAAGGACGGAATTATTTCAGGCATTGGGTCTACTTCTTCCCTTCTGGAGTTTTTCATGACAGCAAAACTAAGGCCACATGGCTTTTTGTGTTTATTTCAATTAATGTTTAACAGATAAAATAAATACATGGAGAATGGTTTAGATGCTATTGATCCTTCTCTGGAGCAGAAGGTGGCTGGGATGACTCCCATTGACCTCAGTCTCTTTTCTGGTGTATTACAGTACTCTTACATCAGCCACATCATTGCCCACTCTTTGTGCTGCACCCACCCCCCAGTCCCTCACCGAGTCTATGATTTTATTTATTCAATTATTTATTTTAAGGTCAGTGGCTCTGTAGAAGCTGGAAGGGCACAGAAAGACCTAAAGGCTAGTTCCTCAGGCTTCCTGAATAAATCCAAATATATCTATATCAGAAAGTGTCTATGCGAGAAATGGAAGGTGTTACACCCTCAGAGTGAGATTCATAATAGCATCCTGCTGTGGAAGGACCCATGTAAGGCAGCGGCAAGAATGGTGAAGAAGACTCCAGTTTTTAATTTCTGACTATTTATGCATAACTACTTTCCTGTGAAACTTCCTGGAATACCTCCTGGAATTAGGCAACTCATTCATTTCTGTGAAAATTGCACATGTGATGTGTCATGACTTTAAAGCATTGCAGGAAACAGAATGGCATTGGCCTGGCTTTCCTATAGTTGTATGAAAAATTCAGAGCACTCACGATGGTGATGTGATAAAGGAACTCAGATGCACATTCTTGTACTTCTGATGATTCTAATTTTGTTGCCCAATTTGCAGGGACATGGATTCATCACACCTTGAATCAGTGTTATGATACAATTAAAAAAGAAATTATGCTTTGCCATCTTTTTACCTATTTTATCTAATGTAGATTTAATGCAAGATATAATATAGAATGGGATATATGAAACAGAGTGATCCACTCAGTCATACTAAAGTTTTGTCTTCCTTTACATGGCTGAATAAATCTGTGATGCTTTGTAGTGTCAAAGTCCTGAACACAGAGAGGGTATAAGGCAGGGTCCAAATGGAATGTACACCCTGCAGCTTTGTTCATCAGGGTGATTGCAAGTCAGGGTGATTGCATGTGTTCCTGCAGGTGCCTAACAGTGGGTCCTGGATACACAGAGATGTGTAAAAGTAATGCCTCATAAAGAAGATTTTTCTTGTTGGTTTATTAGAATTCCTGTTGAATTCCTTTTGCTGACATATGGGCTGCTTATGTCCCTTTTGTTCTACTGTCATCTCTGTGACCTTATTATAGCTCATGCAGAATGAATGACTCAGTGATACCTGTGTTCAGAATAACTTGATTTCCTGCTTTTGTAGGGGACTTCAGCACATTTCTACAATCTTCACTCAGGTTTTACCTGACCAAGCCATGTACCCTTGTGCACAGAAGGTAGATGGTATCCTGGTCCTCATTAGGCAAAGTATTGCCAGCAAGTTGAGGGAAGTGTTCCTTCCTCTCCACTCAGCACTGGTAAGGCCACACTTGGAGTGCTGTGTCCAGTTCTGGGCTTCGCAGTACAAGAGACACATGAATACTCTGGAGGGAGTCAAATGATGGACAACTAAACTGATGAAGGGACCGGAGCATCTCTCCAGTGAGGAAAAGCTGAGAAAACTGGGACTGTTCTGCCTGGAGAAGAGAAGGCATGGAGAGAGTTTTATATAAATACAAGATGGAGCCAGGCTCTTTTCAGTGATGCCCATTGACAGGACCAGAGATAGTGGGGACAAGCTGAAACACAGGAGGGTCACTTTGAACGTCTGGAAACACTTTTTATGGTGAAGGTGACCAAACACTGGCAGGTGTTGCACAACGAGGTTCTGGAGTTTCCAGCCTCAGACATATTCAAAAGCCACCTGGACGTGGTCCTGCACAATCAGTTCTAGGTGGTGCTGCTTGAGCAGGGAGGTTAGACAAGATGACCTTTAGAGGTCCCTTCCAACCTCAGTCACTCTATGATTGTGTGACTTGTGGTCTGATTTACTGTAGTAATATGAATAAAGTGGTCATATCTCAAACTAGTTATTCCAGACCCCCTCTTGGTCAGTGAACAAACCAAACCAAACCAACAAACCAAAGTAATTGTACTTTTAGGGCACGGTTGCTTGCACATTGAGGTGGTCATCCAAAAAAAGGTCAGATGGACTGTGCCGTAAAAGCGATGTATGACTGCAGAGGAAACCTGAAGTGACCAGCTAAAGATGAGCTTCAGCCACACATTTAATGGACAAGGTGCATGCAGGGTGTGCTGTGTAAGGTATCTGGCTGTTTGTCTGCCTAGTACTCTGCTGACAAGTGATCATGTCAGTGCAATAGGTAACATCTGCCCAGCTGGGGAAGATGGACAGGATGAGGATCGGAATCAGCAGGTGAGATACTCCCATTACTGTTCAGAACAGTAAATGAGCATTGAGGTCTCAGAAGGACTCAGCTCTGAGGCAGTTGCTGAAATTGTTTCATGGTATATAGTGAGACATGAAGCCAGTTCTAAAAGGCTGTTTTTAGATCATGGGCATATCTGCCAGCACAGATAAGGAGCTGCCTGCCAATTCCAAACATACGCACCCGACACTTACTCAATCACACACAAACATAAACAAGCAAATAAACAACATCCCCTTCCCATAAATATTTTTTCCCCTTCATATGGAAAAGGAAAAAAAAAAACCTGCTATTGTTTTAATTTATTTTTCTTTTCTATTTTTAAATACAATGAAGGTCTCAGATACTATGTTGAAGCTGGAGCTGTTATATGCATAAATAAAATATGCAGATTCAGGACTTAGTTTAGCCCTATCTATCTGGTGAATAAACAGAAATAAAATCAAAAAACTTTTTCAGCTTTTTAAAATGAGACTGGAATCCATCCATTATGTGGGTCATTCAATCTTCACTCTGAGTCAACAAAATCAATGAGTGTTGGGCTTGATTAGCCAAATTGATTGAATATTAAAGCTGATTTAAATACTTCATTGTCATTATAGCAGGGATAAATTTGGATAAGTCATTTTGGTTTAAAATGACAGTATTTCTGCAGAAATTTAGGAGTTTTGAAAGGAGTTGGGGAATTACTTTGTTTAATATTCAAAATAATTATTGTTTTGCCTTGATAAGCTTGTCCCTTCTCTGCCTTGAAACTTTCTCTCTTCTATTGAGGAACCTTCAGAATTTAATTTAATTAAAGAAAAAGTGCCCTGAGACTTTCTTTGAGTATTCGAGTGGTGGATAACATGAATTTTTAAGCTGACATAACAAGTCTTAACATGGCTTCTGCTTCATTCTTGACATAGACAGGCATAATACTGGCGATGTTAGAGTATTTGGAAGATAACACTGCCAGAGAATGTGCCATAAATATAAAAGAGAATAATTAAATTAGATCCTCTCAGGATGAACATGCTAAACTGAGACCAGAGTGCATGTACAGTATATTAAAAATAAATACTTGCACTTCACGGGCAGTAATTCAGCTGTCATTTGAATTCAGTGAAACTTGCCACACAAACTGATTTCAGTGAAGCTACTCACAAGAGTAAGTTACTCTCATGCAGGAACAGGCTCACAGAGTCACTGACATATTTCTGTCCTGAGGCCAGGTAACATGTCCTGAGTGCAACGTGACTAGGACTAGCCATTTGATTTTTTTTTGTTGTTTGTTTTATTAATTGTGGTTCAGTGGCTGAGACAGGGGTCTGGAGTACTCTTTTTTCTTCTGATTTAATGTTGGAAAAGTTCACTGTTGTGATATTATAAGACCTCCCATTATTTAGGATGAGCTAAGTGGCATTAGAATTAATTTTTTAATAGATATCATGAAGAACTTAATATAATGGATTTTGTTTATGTTGTGACTGCCTATATTTTTGAATATCGCTGTATGAAATTCCTGAACTTTGGGCCAATGCTTTCTGAGGCCACCCATGCACCAGCAAAATGGTTGGGAGCTCCAGTTCGCTGAGTAGGATTCAGTTGCAGGCTGAGACCTTTGCATTCAGACATCTCCATGTGAAATACGGATCTTTGCTGCGGTTGGAGTTGATCGAGGTCTGTCTAAAACACCCAGCGGTGCCTCCAGGATGGTCTGACAGGCTAATGGAGCCTGGCTTCAGAGGTAGCCTGGATCATACAGCTGGTGTGAACCTGGCCTGGAGCTGTCACTCAAGAAAGGTGTCAGCCTCCCCTAAGTCCCTCGTCATACCTGCCTGCCCAATGTAGATGCTTTAGACATCCTGGAGCACCCAACTGTGGGAGATGACAGTAAAGCCACCACCATATCCCTCTTTCCAGACATGATTCAGTCACCATCATGTAGGGTCCTAGTGTCATCCAAGGGGAGAAGGGGCACGTAAGATCCCGTGTGGGGCTAGCAGATATTTTAAAACAGAGAGGGAAATACGCCCTTCTGGCATGGCAGCTGAGAGCCAGCAGGATACTCTGGGACTGACTAGAGCTAGGTGTTTGCCCAAGTGACTGAGCAGGGCCCTGTGAGTCTAATCTAGGTTGTGATGAACTGCTCTCTGGCTCCACTGAGTGTGACTACTATTGATTATGATGGAAAGGCGTTTAGCGTATGTGAAATTGTCTAAATTTGGACATATTAGTGCTAAACTGAATCCTACTTTTTTCTTTTGTTTTTCTTTTTTTTTTTTTTTTTAGACATATTAGAATAGAATTGAACAGAACAGAATAGAATATTTACTGGAGGGGACCTACAACAATTATCTAATCCACCTGCCTGACCACTTCAGGGCTGACCAAAAGTTGAAGTACTATTCCAAGTAATAATTGCAAGTAATACTTTTTATTTTATTTTATAGCACATTCTATGTGTTCTTCTTCTTCCTGATTTTTTTGTTTTCTTTAATAATGAACAATAAAACATCACTTTCCAAAATTAGGTTTCCAAACATCTCTCTTCTGCTGTATCAAAATGAACTGCATCATTGGTTGTCAGGAAAAGCAAATAAAACAGAAAGAGTCTGTTTGAATATTCATTTGCTGCTCTGCATGCACTGAAACTCTGAAGTGCAAAAAGGCCACAAAATAGTAGATGTGCTTGTGTATGAAATTAGAATAGTATCAGGTTTGAATAAAATATGATTAATAAAAAATGTGAATATGATGTTGGGCAGATTGTGTAGTGGTATAAAACCACTGAGGACACAACACCAGTTCATCTGTCTAGAAATGAAGGGAGGTAGTAGAAACAGTGTTTTCCTTGCTGTCCTCAACCATGCTGATGCACTGGTTGCTGATGCACTGTCCAAACTAATACTGGCATATTGAAAGTAGGAGTCCCTCTGGAGTCCTAAGTCTATTGCCATAAAATGTTGTGACAAGTGTTTTCTGGAGTAAACTGGCTTAATTCTTCTCTTGAGCCCAGCACTTCCCTGTATGCAGTATCAATGGAAATTTCTACTCTGGTGATAAATAATTCCAATGAAATTTGGAATAAAATGAAATTTTTTTGGGTAAGGACTGTAGGATCTGGTGCATGTTATAAGGTCTATACATTTCTATAGGAGCATGCCCTGTAAGCCATGAGGGATGATTGGGAAGGCCTGCTTGGCATGAAGTTGTTGAAAAAGCCTTTTTCTTGTACAGTGAGTAATTTAAATGTTTCACCTCATCACTTTCCAAAATGGCCAAAGCATGTGTTTGTGAAAGTGTCTTCTTGTTTTAAAAAGATGGAAGTTTTTTATCAGGTGCTTGAAGGAATTTTTAACTGCATAAATTTTTGATATATGCAAAAAATTGCATCTGAATAAATAAAGCATTTAAGTGTTTTTGTGCTTCGTGTTGCTAAAGTTATTACTTTAAAGTTATTACTTTAAAGGATGTAAGTTTTTAAAGATAACTATTTCTATTACATAGGATTTTTCAGAGGCATCTCTTCATTTTGGCCACCATATTTTTAAATCTTATAAAAAAATCCTCAGCCTTCTTTTCATAACATGACTTATAGTAACTTCTTTGTTGGTGTTTCCTTTCCTGCTGGCAGCTAAGGAAACATTCACCACCAGGCCTGAACTTTGGAAGTCCTTGCTGCTCCTGCGTGCTCTGTAACGCCACTCACGTAGATGGACAGAGCCATTGCAGCTCCATCTCCATCTCCACTGATGTTGATGCACCAGCTGCAATAATATTTCAAGTCAATCCCTGATTAGTTAGGGGAAGGTCAGCTATTTCTGACTGGCCTCGCCCAGACAGCAAAACAGAGCAAAGCTCTGCCATCAGTGTCCTAAAATAGAAGGCCCTTTTCATCTGTCAGAGTTGAGTCAGCCGCATGGAACACAAATTTGGAGACACAAATCGGCTCACAGGGCATTGGGAAGAAGGGCACAGGCAGAAAGTCAAGTGAAGAGAAACTTCTTCAGATATGAGCTGTATTCTCCAAAAAGTTGTCTAGTTATTTTCACAATAATTTTTTAAAATTTATTTTACTGCTAGCCTTTTAAGTAATTAAGGTTTTTTTTTATTTGATAACTTCAATAATGAAACTGAGTGTAGGGATATTTTTTGGAGGCTTCTTTGCAGCTCTGGGGGTTTTGCTTTTTTTGGTGGCATTTGGAACTGATTATTGGCTTCTTGCTACAGAAATAGGAACTTGTTCAGAAGCACTTGAAAGTGCTGAGGTTAGTATGAACTTTTTATTTATAATGAAGATTATATATGTAGAATTCTTGGATGTGTTTATTTTCTAATAATTTACTTCTATATAAACTTCTGAATATACTAATTGTGTTTATTTTCTAAGAATTTACTTCTGTATATACTTTTGAATATACTCATTTTGACCTTCTGGAGGCTTACAAGCCTGCCTCAAAACCTCTTATAATCATTTGTAATCAGCTCTAATGAATAAAATGAATTTTTATTTTGTGATACTGCTTTTGCAATATGATAGTCTTTCAAAACAATAATGTTTATAAATGGTATAGCTGACCTAAATTCAGACAGGTTGTGTGTCATTATGATGGTGGTGGTTTTTTACTCAACATTTAATTGAACTTAATTCTTTCAGCCATTTAAAAATTGTATGATAATGGCTTTCTTTTCGCTTTTTTTTTTCCTTTCTCTGTAGGGAGAGAAGGCCACTTTCCATCATGAAGGTTTCTTCTGGAGGTGCTGGTTTAGTGGAAATGTAGGAGATAATAATGCCAGCATGTGGAATTTTTGGTATAGTAAGTAATTTTTTCCTTTTACGTTACCTACAGTAGTTTGTTCTCAAAATTGTTGGGGTTTGGTGTGTTTTTTGTTTTTACTTCTGTCTTATGAATCATTAGATTTCATATGACTTCTTTGGGGATCAGGTTCTTCAGCTACCTTAAAATAAATTCTTGACACACACTTTTGTAATCTATAGGAAACCCCAGGACGAAATGGTACAAGTTTAGCTATCAGATTACACTGTGATTGTTGTGGATGCCCTGTTAACCTGAGTCCATTCTTAGCTACGCAGTCTTTTACCACTTACTGTTAAACAGTTGGTTTATTTCTGTTGAGTAGGGAAAAAGAGCTTAGTGGTTTGCTTGGTCCAGGAATTTTTGCTTGTAGAGTTTCTCCATCTGTTCTTAACTGACTACAAGTGCATTAAGAAGGGAATGGGCAACTCCACAGTGTTGGACACACCATCTCCAGAAGAGTTCCTTTATTATATTCATAGATGACCTGTTGCTTTCTTTCACTACATCCAGTATTCTAAAACAGATGGAATTACAAGATCAAATGATTTGGTTTTACAACCAAAATCTCCCATTTAGAAGTCACGCAAAACTTCTTCTCCAGTCTTTGACACTCCTCTGAGGTAGGGAGCTCCCTCATCTTATTGCAGGATTTCCATAATCCTTGTGAAAAGCAGGTGCCATCACACAAGTTTGACTTCAATAGCCCATATTTTGTTAAATATATTGCTTTGTCTTGAGTGGAAAATGTAATATTCACTGTAGTTAATTTCCCCTAGTTAATTATCTGGAAAATTATGTGGTCAGGAATCTGAAATTTAGATGGGGTTTAAGTTATAGTCAACTTTTGTCTTTTGCCAGGAAGAAGTTGATATTTTTAGAAGTATTTAGTGTAAAGGGTGAAATTACCCTTTTCTGGAGGATATTCATTCCATCGACTAGACTCATATTTGTGGACATTGTAAACTCTTGGAAGATGCTTGATATTTTCATTGTTCTTTCTCAAAAGAAAAAGTAATTGCCTGGATTTTGTTTGGTTGTTTTTTTTCTGCACACATAATAATGAGAACATAATTAACCCTCAAATGAGAAAGGTACATATGCATACAAAGGCATACATATGCATCACATATAAATTGCAGTGTGCTTTCATCAGGGCTTGTTTACTGTCCCAGAGTACAAATCTGTATTGCTTTTTAAGGAATATTCTTGTTTGGATAACAAGGCTTGTATCTCTTACCAAACCAAATTCACTGTAAGCTGTTGCCTAGGAAAGGACCTGAAATCTTGACCGATGAAGCTCAATTTGCCCATTTGAAGAACAGACACAGAATATTGTTAAGGCAGTATAATATTAATCTTTAGCTTTCTTTCATTTTTAGCCAACCAGTCACCTTCTAAGAACTGTACACATGCTTACCTGTCCCCATTTCCTCTTCTCCGAGATGAACACAACTCCACCTCCTACGACTCTGCAATCAGTAAGTATTGTTTGGTGCAAATGAATACAATGCCTGTAGTTTCAAGAAAACAATTTGGATGCTTCAAAATAAAATAGCCTTATCCCTCCACACAGTTTAATTAACAGAGTTTTGGTATTTCATACTTCTCATAATTTTACAATATGCATATTTAAGTCGTTGTTTAACAAAGCACATAAATAAATGCTTAGCTTTAAGCATGATGGCAGAATGGAGGTAATTTCTGGGAAAAAAAAAAAAAAGAGACATTTTCTTTTTAGTGCTTTTTTTCTCCAACATAGTAATTATCTTCCTTGGGCTGAATGCATTAAACAAATACTTCTTGTCACATATTTCAATAAAACTGGTTTTGGTTTTGGTTTGATTTTTTTTTTTGGTTAAATAAATAACCACGTATGGAAATGTACTGCATTTTTACTTTATGAGGAAAGAGGAGCAGAGCCTTGATACTATCTAAGTTTATTTAACTGACTCAGATATACTTCACTGAGAAACTCTTGTACTGTAACAGAGATTCGTGTAAGTATATATTAATATACATGTGAAAGATAAACATTAATAGAAAACTTTATGTTTCAAACTTTATGTTTGAATAGTGCCTGTGTCTTTACAACACTTAGGAACTACTTAAAATATCAGGTACATTTAATCAGAGTAAGAGCTTTACGCAACATATTTGAAATAAATAACTTCTGATACTATTTCATATGACAACCTGTGATCTGTGCATGCTACATGCCTCTGAGCTCGCTGACTAAGGGACTTAAGTGATCCCTTCCTGTCCTGAAGCTGTAATTATGCTTCTGCTAACCTTGAAGTGTCTTTGGAATACAATTTTTATGCTGCAGACATAAAAAAGAAAATAAACTAGAATTATAATGGTTCTGTTAATCTTTCGAAATTATGAACTGTTTGTCCAGGAAGAATTCAGACCTCACCATTCAGGGATCTAATCTGTAACTTCACAGCACATTCTAGAACAGTTTATCTTTCCATTTGAAAGTGACAGAGTCATCAGCTCCTAATAGCCTAGACAGAGTTTGTATTCCACCGTTCACTCACACATTCACAAAGGTTTCTCAAATTATATTGCATGATTACACAGAAGTGGACAAACAAAGAAAAAGAAAAGGAGAAGGAATATCATCAAAAGTTTAATTAATTTTAGTTAATGTTTGCCAAAAGAACCACTGCTCAAATATAATTTTCCTATCTATATTTCATATTAGGAGATTAAAAGTAGGCAGAACTGTACTATAGATGCTGGCCCAGGTAGAGTATATTCAGAGCCATTCCTGCTATATAAATAGATACAGTTGGATTGCTTTTGAGCTCATTAAAACTGAAGACAGTTTGAGGTTTTTTATGCCTACATTTCATTTTCAGCATCCAAGCTATTTACTAGAACAGTTATGATTGCTCAAGAGTCTTTCACAACTCTTTATGAAGAAGGTTATGTCATCATCTCTTCTGTTAGTTCAAAACTTCTTTCTCCTTTAGTCTAGTTTGACAATCCCACCCATGATATTTGGCAAACAAGTTTTAAAAACCTTGCTTCAACTGCAGTTGCTAAATTAAGAAATGCTAGAACGTTACCCTCTTCTTCTTGCAGAAGTGCAGGAAGCGCTTCTCTATAAAGCCAGTGGCAAAAGGCTTCACTTTGGTTTCATGAAGAACAAGATTTCACTCATGATTTGTATATCCAGTTGTCTGCATCTAATATTTTGAATCAGCTAAGCATAGAATAAAAGGGCACTACCAAAAAATTGAGGTTATTGTCCTCTTTTTTGGTTCTGCTACTGTTTCTTGATAAAATATTATCATTCTCATGACTCACAGCTTTCTCGACATACTCTCTTTTGGGGATGATAAAAAGCCCAAATCTCCTCCCCAAGTTTATCATTGTATTTTTTAGTGAGTCAATCAAGTTCTATTTTAGCAAAATATAACAAGATAACAAGAAGTTTTCTGTCATCATCATTTGCTCTTCTATTGAAAAAGAAACAGCTGAATAAAGAGCATTAAACTTAATTAGAAAAATCAAACGTGTATAATACATTTTCTAAAAACCTCTAACTTTCTGTTCAGAGCACTATTAGTTTCTGAACAAGTAAAGGCATGTGACATTTTTACAGACTATTTGTTTCAAGAGACTTTTGGATCTTATCAGAGGAATTTGAATTTAACTTTTGCCCCTTGTGCAGTCCCTGTGTGGAGACACAAGTGTGGTTTGTTGTTGGAGTGCCATGTCACCATCCAGCTAGAAGAGCTCAAACAAAGAGCTCAAACAAAGCCTGAGGAACATGAAATCTCTGATGCTTTTTGAGTGCAGTGTCTGGACCAAGCTCTCTGCTGACATAACTCCTTTGGCTTTAGTAGGAATTTGGCTCAGAGGAATTTTCTGGGCCAGAATTCAAAACAGGTTCACTTATCCTCTCTTAGTTTATTTACATCTTCTTGTATTTTGGGTTTGTGTTATAGTTCCCAAAAATCTTAAAGCGCTGGGGATGGGCAGCTGTAGTGTTTCAGTATGCCTTACAAAGCTTTAGACCAAAGGCTCTGTTCATTCTGATGTACAAATCTAGACTGCAGGTCTTGCTGTCAAGGACTACAGCCTTAGATGGAAATGTAAAGACAATACAGGATGCTTATATTGGAGGTTTGAATGCATGCTTTAATGTATCAGATATCTTTTAGTCATTACTGTTAGATGCATGACCAGCTTCACAGGGTTAGATAGCCCTGCTTTGAAATTGCAGTTTGCTAGATCTTTTAATCATGGTTATAATGTTTTTGTGCATCCATTGGTTTTGTTAAATATCTTGACAGAGTGGGGAGGATTTCCCCTAGCTGTAGTATAAGGTATCATCAAAAGCTGTGTGATCCATTCTTTATGGTTAACATACTTTAAGAAATTCATAGGCCATGTCATTTCTCTTAACCTGAAACAGGTTCTAAATTAACTCAGGGGAAGCCTGACTCTAGTGACTTTCTATGATGGTACAGAGGTTTAGAGTGACAACTTCTATAGTGTGCAGCTCTTAAGTTGACTTAGCACCTCATTGTGGTGCTAGCAGATGCATTTTTGTGATGATTCACATATATAAGTGCAATAAACTACAGCCTAGGAATAAAAAAAAAATAAATTAACCATGCAATAAAAATACCACAGCAGCAACCTATATATTTTAAAATAAACGTATTTTTGCATAAACAGATAAGTCATCATAAACAGATTAGTTGCCCCATCAGGCTATTCTGAAAACATAATAGTATAATATTTTTAATATTAATTAATTGCTAGCTAGATTCATGCATAATACCATGTCATTAGCTTACTTAACACTGATGTTCAAGGGCTATCACACTTTCCTAAAGTTCTTTTACTATAGGACAATACTAGGCCTGTTTTTGAAAAATGTGCTTTCTTACTCATGGAAATAATCCCACTGACTTTAGTGAGATTATTTGTAAGAAAAAGAAGTGAAAAATCTAACACTTAGTCACTAATTCATTATTTTTATTTTTAAGGGGACTTTTTTCAGGTTAATTTGGAAATAAACAACAGTTCCCTAACTGTTATAAATCACCCCAACACCTTTTGAAGCTGAAGTGGAAGCATTTTAATGGGGCAGCACTGGCGCATTAGTTTAATACTCTGATTTGTAGCTGCCAGTATTTTTTTTCCTGACTATTAGTGTCTTATTTTGTCCAGTACTGGGCACATTGCCCACATTTGAAATAATGCCTAATGGATGATACACAATGTTTATAGGACTGAAGCAAAAATCTGATTCAGCAACTGTTAAATCTAAAATGGTGAGATCAATTTTTTGGCAGGTATGTTAATGGGTTGAAATTAACCTAAAGTAATCTAGAAAATATCAGCAATGAAATCTGAAAATAGAAGTCGTACAAGTGAAATGTTTGTAGTAGTCTATTTCTAGGGGAAAAAATGTTCTTATGTAATAGTCATATAATTGCCCATGAGAGATTGTAATACAGTACATTTATAAGTGTGACCTCTCTAGTCCCCTAAGCAGCAATAAAGTAAGAAGCATTTTAAAAAGCAGTGTATCCATCTTGTGAATATTGTGTTTGTTTTGCTGTTAAAGTTATTTTTGAAAACAAAATTATTACTAAGGGATAGTTGAGGGTGCTGAATGAAGCTGAGAAAAGTCTTGAAAGGTTTACTGTGTTTCCAGGTGTGTCTCCTGTGCTGCTGCTGAGATAGCTGATTTAATTTACAGTTGTTTATCTGCAGATAAACATACTATATATATATATATGTATATATATACACATATACTATATGTAGATAGATAGATACTCCTGGTTGAGAGCAGTTCAGGCACTTTGCCTTTCACTGTATTGGCACCGTGTGTGGCAAACCTCTTGTCAAAAGCATTTCACTATCTCTTACATTAAACAGAGAGGTAAAAAACCACACATTCTAAAATACAATCCACTGTCAGATCACAGAAATGTTCCCTTTTGGATGTGAACTTGTCCGTGAGAGTCCAAGGAAACTTTTCCAAGTCATTTGGCCTACCCCTGAAAATTTTTATGTGGCATTGTACTAACATGTTTCAAAAGGCTTTTCATCCTTATAGTGCTTAATAATTCATATTGATATTAAATTTAAGATTAAGTAGTGGGGGTTTTTTTGGTAGACCACAGTACTTGTATGGACTGATGGCTGTGGTTTGAAAACAATTTGAGTTAGCAAGGGCAGTGAAATACTGGGTATGCTTTCATGATGATGATGTTAACATCTCCAGTAGTAGATGGGTGTTGCTTTGTGACATTAGGTAGGCTGTTCCTGACTATTATGGAGCTCCAGAGGTGTCCATGACTGCTACACAAGTGTGTATTGTAGGTGACATAGCTCTGTAACTTTTCAAATGTATTATTGCTTCTCTTTCACATCATGCATCAGTAACTTTTTGAAATATGAATTTGTAATTTCAGTTTGTAATCGATGCTGGGATCTACTGGAAAGGAAGGCTTTTGGTAATTTTCACCCGTTTCTCCAAAATTTGGGACCTTGCACAAACCCAGATACTTCTAGTTTTCAAAAGTCTCTGGAGGGCCCTAAATTAGGATCTTTAGAGAGAAAAACAAGTAGAAAGGGAAAACTACAGGTCATGCAATTTTGGAGGAATATAATGTTCCTATAGAGGCCTGACAGCGCAGTTGTGTGTACTCCTGTTTTCCGCTAAGTCTTTTTTATTTTTAGGCCTGCCTGTCATTTCCCAGCCAAATGTTGTACTCAACAAAGGGGTGGCTTACCAAGATGAGTTACAAAACCTGTTTAGCACTCTTGCAACACAGAGCAATAGTATCTAAGATTTTAAACACTGCAGATATGTTTACTTTGCACTCTGCGATAGTGCTTTTACTTTATTTCTTCTGTTGTAGGAAACACTTGGAATAATGCATGCATTTGAGGTGGGTAACTCTAACATTTCTGTGAAGTATCTGGAAGAGACAAGGGTACTCCTTGTCATCTAGACCAGATCATGGTCTATCCTGTGAAATACCTCAGTGGGACTTGAAATTGTCCAAACTTCTGTTAACACTTTGTATAGATACACTTTGTATGGGTCCACCAAACCATTATTTCTTGAAACAGACTGTTTGGATCACAGTGTCAGCCCTTTTCATGGTATGTAAAGAGTAATTCAAAGGAGCATCTTCTGTTGCATTTTATCTATCATTGTGTGTCTCAACCTCAGAGCAGAAAAGTCTTTGACTTAAAGAGTAATTTCATTCTTAGAAAGATTTAATTTCAACAAGTTCTTTTGTGTTCATCTATAGATGACAGCTAAGCTAAATGACAGCAGTAGGCCTGAGTTGTGATTTTGAATGACTAGCCCTGTAGAAGTTGATCTTGCCCATCTAGACAGAGACGATGGGAAATGTGATCTAAGCAGAAATGATCAGATTACAAAATAAGTGATGCCATCTTTGCAGGAAAATGATGGCTTTTTAATTCCCTTACAAAAGTAAAAGTCTAAGTGCTCATAGGGTATTTCCTCAGACCTGTTCCACAAATGAACCAAATGACTTTCTGCCATGAAAGTCATACCAGATTAGAGGGGGTAGTATTTTGCTTGAAATGTCACAGATTTGTGAGCAGACTTTGTACTTGTCACCTACACTTTATTTTTTAAATTAACATTTAATGTCTGAATTAGCTTAATAAACTAGTATTAGGATAATCAGACTTTATCCATGATTCTTTAGAGTAATTAACTATTTTGGAGAAATAGAGTGGAAGCTTCTGTCAAGGGACAGCTAGGTGAAATCAGTATTTCATACATAATGCATAAAATAGTGTTGGAGCAGAGAAACAGCTTTTCTCTTGCATAGTTACAGAGAGGTTGAAACAAATTTTCATCAGTTACATTTGTACTTCTTTTGTGTGCTGTTTCTAAGAATATTTGAGCATCAAATCAAGCTTTGCTCATAAAATCTCACTAAAAACAGATTTCAAAGCTTCCTGTATGAAGAGTGGATGATGAAAATGGATGTTAGTTTTGCAATGCTGGAGAATCTCGTGTCCTCCTCCATTCAGAACATAGAAGCACTGCTCCATGACTTAGGTTCCTGGCCATAATAATATACAAGAAAGCTTTTTCAAGGTTCATTTTAGCCAATGTGTCCTATTATGTAGTATGACTTTGAAGTACCTTGGGCCACCCATGTAAAAGAGTTGGGTGGTTATAGATTGATTTAGTGGTATTAGACTTTAAATGAGGAAGTAATGTCCCATGGACTTGGAAACTGCAATGAAGCTTATCAAAGTAGCCCCATGAGTAAAATAAGATAAAATTGCTTCAGAAACCCAAGACTGAAGGACTTGAGAGATTTACCTTTCTAGGTCTCCATTCATTGTCCATTTGCATTAAGTGAATCATTTAACTATGTGTTTAACTTTAAACAGGTGCCTAAATCCCATAAGAGATATAGTACTTAAAGCAAAACACACATTTAACTGCTTTACTTAGCCATAGCCTTAATTCTTACCTACTATTCCAATAATTTTTTGTTTATGTGAAGTGGAGACTTGGATATGAACCAAACCACAATTTTAACCCTTCTGCCAGGTACTTTCAGACACATTCATCCTTTTTATGCCCAAATTTGCTGATCAGTGTGGTGGAAAATTATGGCTCTGAATGTTTGCCTGGATTAAAAAGGGTGTTATTTAAAAAGTGTGGCTAATGTAATGTGGCGAGCGTGATCTAGCTAATACATTCACAAGGCTGATGATGTATACTTTAACTTGTGTTAAGCTGGTCAAGTTAAAAACCATAGACTTTTGGAACACATTAGTGGGGAACACAAGCTGCTAATGCCTAGTGTGCATTCAGATTTCAGATGAGAGCAAACCTGAATTATTACTGAATAGCTGTCTCTAACAAGCTGTATGAATTTGAATCTTTCAGGATATGAACCAGTATAATGGTTGCTTGGTTGTGTTTTTCCATAACAGTAAGTAGGTGCTGTCAGATGATAAGTGGCAGTTTCTTTTGTGATACACTTCTCCTGACTTGCCAGCTGGCTTATATGCTTTCCCTCAGTTGGGTGGAAATGTTTTTCACTGACTGAATTGTCAGTGCTTCAAGATTTTCAGATCTGACGATGGAGATCTTTACAACTCATAATTTTACTAATGGGTTGTGTTAATGTACCAATTTTTAAATTCATGGGAGAAATTTATGTCACTCTTGTAGCATTTGTAAAATGATGACTTTGTTAAATGGATGTGCAATTAATCAGCTAAAAACTAATTGTTAGAAAGACTCTTTTGGCCAGAGTATGTCACAAAACTCTCAGCTCATTTATCACCAGCTGCATCCATTAATTCAGCTCTGCTTGGCACTGCCTAACGGGCTTCTGAAACATCACATTTTAAATTTAATAAAATACAAAGAGCTTTAGAGCAGAAATAGGCTGGTTTAAGACACTTAGCTGTTTTTCAGAAATACAGTTTACATTTTCTTAGTTTCTCCCTGTTCCTAGTTTAAGTTTCTTTCTGCTGAATGTGGCTATATATAAGGAGTATTATCCAGCTGTAAATTGTAAAGAACTTAAAGATTGTTATTGGTGATATAGTCTGGCCACTAAGAGTGCCAAGATGTTGCAGCTCTCTTGCTTCTTCCACACAATTTTGGTAAAATAGTTGTATCCTGTAAGTCCAATAATTTATCCCAAGAAATCACTGCTATAGCTTTGCTGTACCATTTTCTAAAGAGTGTCAGTTTGGTCAGGTTACTATCTTACAAGGTATTCCTAACTATTCAACAGATGGATTTCATTCACAATAACTTACATGCTGTTTTCCATGATCATCAGGTAAGGACTGGTAATCAAACCTATTTTGATCCACATGATATATAATGTATATGCAAAATAGAATTAGCGTTTCATTTGTTGACAAGGCAAGTGATAAGAGAAGGGGAAAGGAGAATCTTTGTTAGCCAACTTTGTTAGCCAACTTTGTTAGCCAACTAAAAAGCATTGTACTCTTTTTCTTCCTTCTTCCTTTTCTCTAGTTTATCGAGGTTTCTGGACAGTTCTTATGCTCCTGGGAGTGCTCACTGTTGTGGCGGCCAGTTTCCTCATCATCTGTGCAGCTCCTTTTGCCAGTCACATTCTATACAAAGCAGGAGGAGGCTTTTTCATCATTGCTGGTGGGTATACTGTTTGCTCAGTTAATTACAGAGTAGAAAGGATGAGCTATTTCTTCCATTTTCCTTAACCAAAAATTATATCAGTCATGGTTAAGAGAAAGATAAAGCATATGCTTCTATCCTTTGGCTTGTGGAGTGCCTATCTTGGACTTTGCACAGTTACTCAGTCATGAAGCTATTATAAAAGCTATTTCTGGGTTAAGGTTAAAAAAACCAGGACAAATAATGGAATTACACTGCAATTTAGATCTACTTTTTTAACAGGAAAAATAATGCATATTTAAGGGTGTTGCCTTATAGGATTCTTAAGGGCTTTAGCTAAGGAGAGGGTTTCGTCCTTAATCAGTGATGCAAAAGATGATTACAGTGGACTCTGAAGAAGTTGGAAGACAGAACACATTTACATGACCAGTACAGGAAAATGCTTTGGATGTGATAGGACTAAACAAAAGAGTTGTCATGTATGAGTAAGTAGGAGCTCTAAACCTCTGTGAATGAAAGATAACAAATAACTGAATTCCCTCCTTCCTCATAACCCACACGTACGGTGGAGGATGCATCCTCCCAGGATTCAGCTGATAGGGACAGCTCACTGGCACACTTTGCTTAACCTTGACAAGTCTGTGAAGATGTCACACTGCTGTGTAAGATAGAGTAATATAGGATGTAAATGATAGTATGTGCTCCATTGCTGCTCTCCTTGGTTTAAAGCCTGGTGAGAGGCAGCCCTGTGAGAACATATTGTGTTACAGGGCAGAGCCACCTGTGTCAGGGCCACAAGGCCTGGGCTCTCTTTTTGCTTCTCATACTGACCCCCTGACCTTGCCTACCCACTGCACCTCTAAGCTCTCCATATGCAGCTAGTGATCATTATTCCCCTCCAAAGGACTCTCAGTGAAGTGTCGGAAGTATTTTATAATATTTTAGTTGAAGAAAATCCTGCATACTTAGATTTTATCTCTTGAGAATTGCTCCTCCACACTTTTAAAAGACATATGAAAAATATTCATAGTCTGACGGAGATTCTAAGGTATTTCAATGCTTTTTGTCGCTAATTTGCAGGGCAAGAGCCCGTATGAGTCTTGCTCTTTTTCTGCATTTGTAATGCATGAAAAACCTCAGCTGTCACTAGAAAGTAGCAGAAGCTGTTTGAGAGGAAAAGGGCACTTGAAAGATGTGGAACTGACAGGCAGAGGTGCAAAGCAATGCTTGTGTTCTCCACTCTGGGTCAGTTCATCTGCCCTCATTTAGGTAGGGGAAAGTTAGATCCCCAAGCCTGTGCTAGCCTCCCTTGGCTTCCCTAGGAGGCCTGCAAGAGGCAATAACATTCACTGGCAGTAAAAACAGTAGGTATGTAAGAAGTTCCCCCAGCTGGGGATTCATTTCGTACTGAAAGAGGGGCCTAATTGGATCAGATGAATGTGCTATGGAGGAACCCTACACTTCTCTTCCTTTTACTAAGAGAATCTATAGAGACTATTTCTTTGGGTATGTGAAGTTAAGTGAGCTTTATTATCCCAGTGTGTGACCTTGGGTCTGTGTCTTTGCCCCTTTCACCCTTTGTCCCCATAGAGCAAATGTTCTTCAAGGCAAATCCTGGTTTTTTACTCTCTCTGTATGTAGCATGTTTCAAGTTCAGGACTGTTCTCAATCAGGGCTTTAGAAAAAAGCTATGTTATTTTTAATATTACCATTACTGTTGTTGAAAAGCAAAGATCTTTAGCAAAATCCTGCTATAATTTGTCAAAAAGTAGTGGTGGCAGGAGAAAATAAGACCCATTCAGCTTGCTGAAGACAGAGCAAGATAATATAGAATCTGATGCAGAAGAGGGTGATGTGCTCTACTGTGTCCCTGCTGCCCTGATCCCTTCCTTTGCTTCAGGATTAGGGAGTCTGTTCATTTACTGCCCGCCAAATCAAAGCAGGGCGTGGAAGGGGAGAGTGATGAGAAGTGGTGCATGTTTATCACTTCTCAAACATGTGATCAGGATGCAGCCAGGGTGTGCATCTATTTAAACACAGACCTAATGGGAAAATGAGAAGATGTAATGTGACTTAGATTAATGTGACTTGGATTTGGTGAAGTTAGTTCTTCTAAGACAGAAACCGGCAGGTTGTTTTGAAGAAAAAAAAAAAAAAGGAATTATACACATTGTTTTGAAAGAGCCTGGTTGCTGTCTTACCACAAAATTCAAGTATGTGTTATATTGTAGAGAACAGTCTTCTGAGAAGGAAGTTAGATTGGATGATTGTTCTTTGGAATTTAGGAAGAAGATAGGGAGATCACTCATTTTCCTACTTACATGTCTTAAAAATAAGTTAGATTAAATAATTTTAATACCTATTATTGGATGTATCATTATTCTTCTGCAACCTTAACTTACAAATTAGCAGCAGATAAAAGCTCTCCCTCAACTGAAGGGTACAGCTTGTAGCATGATCTGCTGTGACGTCTTAGGGTTCAGGAAGTAGCTGAAGATATTATAGGGAATGAGATTCATGCCAACTGTTCAGCCATCTGAAAGCTGTTTTGTATGAACCAACTGCTTAAATTTCTATTGTCAACAGTAAGAAACACTCAGATGGACACCCTACCTTCTCTGTGATAAGGCAGATAGACCTGCCTTTTGGAGGGACCCATTCAAGAAGCCTGAACACAGATCCCAAGTGACACAAATAAATTTACGTTGAAAAGGTCCTCTTGTGGCAATCAAATCTGACATCCCATTTAAAGCAGGGTTGTCTTCAAAGTTAGATCAGGCAGCTCAGAGCCTTATCCAAACAAGTTTTTAAAATCTTCAATTACTGATGATTTGCAGCATCTTTGGGTGCTTGTCCCAGTTTGACCAACTTCATTGTGAGAAATGTTTTCTTTTTCTCTTGTTTTCACCTGATATGGTGAAAACATATGATTGTACTTTAATTCGAGATTCTAGATGAGGACAAAAATCTGTTTTCAGAGACATGCACTCCCATAACTTTTGCATGGGATCCTCTGCATGTACTTCAGCAGACAATGCCAACCATTATTTTTAAATAAAGGTCAGAAGAGGCCAAGGTAGGTGGTAGAATCTGAAATAAGGACAAGAACAGAAAAATGCATTTAATAAAAAAGTACATACACACACACACACATAGAAGTATTCCTCAAGTGAGATAAAGAGTTCTAAACTTCCAGGCATAAGTAAAAAGCTCACATCATTCTTTCCTGCACCTGTTGTCTTCGTGTCTGCATAGTAAAAGATTCATGCCATAAACAGCCATTCACCATTGACAAGTGAAAGGCATTTCTACGTGGGAAGAATCAGTACTAAAGGCCAGCAAACTGCTTCTTGAATTCACAGACATTTCTAAAGGTTCTGTATTCTTTCTCCTCTACAATATGCACAAGTATTTGTTTGAAAGAAATTCAAAAGAATGAATGTGAAAGACAGAAAAGAGTGACCTCAGAAAAGTCCGTGTCTTATCACACTGCACAGAGCTGTGTTTCAAACATATGTGTTTATAAAAAAAAGGCAAAATGGAAAAAAAGAAAGAAAAAGGAGTAGAAGCGAAGTATTTATTTGTCTTAATCTCTCTCAGACATATTTCCTGTTCTAGGAATAATTTCCCTCATCATTACTGATTCATGCAACTGCTGTTCTGTTTTTTATTCACTAAAAGGCAAAGGCAAAAGGATGCCTGCACTCTATGAAAAAGGTCTAAATGCCAAAAACGTAGAAATATATCGTAGCACACACTGTTCTTAAAAATATTTGCTTCAACAAATTGTGGATTTTTTTTTCAATCTTAGAAATTTTGTGTTGGAGCTTGCCTTTGGGAGTTCTTGACATTCACAATAGTCAGTACTGCAAGACTGCAGGAGCAGATTTCTCAGGATATACATTCAGTAAACTGTCTAAGCGCTTAACTCCCGTGAAATCATAACTCTGTGACAATTAGACAAAAGGAGTGCTAATGAATGAAATACTGATGGTGGCAACAGGACATGGTCAGTTTTTACTTAGCCTGATTCTATTGTTCAAGTTATTTATTGAACATGCTAAGTAATACACCTATTAATTAGTCTCCATTAGCAGATGGTGAGAACCTTTAAATACTCCTTTAGTGCCTTAATTAACTAAGAGGGTTTACATACTCTTCCTTTCTTTTTCTTCCCTTTTAAGGAAGGACATTTATCTCTGCTTGACATACATTTCTTCTGCAAATTTCTATACCTGACAATGTGCCACTCTCAGGTGTAACAGCTTGCTGTGAAATCACACCCGATGAACCATAGATTCCCTGAAGTTGTTTTACCACTGGAAGCACTGGCTTGCTATTTTGCACCCACGTGGTGTTGATTCTGGTTTAACCACCTAGGTGTTACTTCAGAGTGCCTGAAAACCAAGAGGTGCCCATTTCTAGATTAAAGCACCTGTGAGGCAGTTTTGTTTTGATGACAGATGTTTTTGACTAACTGCTCTACATAACTTTGCTTCTACGCAGGATGCCAGAGCACTTTCCAGATGTGCAAGGCCTGGTTATACTTACCTGCTGCTATAGTAAGGGAATATACATCACTGCTTTTTGTAATTAGTATTGTTTTGCACTAAGTTTTCCCCAATGTAGAGGTTAAATAGAGGGCTAGTTTGAAAATGCATAGGCACAGACTATGAAGTTGTCTTCCTGTATGAAGTTCCAATGTCCTTATGGATTTTGCCAGTTTATTAATGTATCTTTCCAAATCTTAGGGCTGTATTTTTTTTTGTTCAAGTTTTGAAACCTTGAACAAAATCCATATATCTAATAACTCAATTTATTAACTTTTCCCTGAATCTTTCTACTTTTTTAATCAAAAGTTACTAGCTCTGTTTTGTTTCTAATTTTTGTTGCCTACATTATCTGTTATCATTAGATGTTCTGTTCTAGGCATCTTCTGCTCAATTTGAATTATATTTGAAGAGTCTTCAATTTAATTTCTCATTCTTCATGTCCGGCCCTAAGGCGATCCTTCTCTCTGATTGTTTCAGTGGTTTTATGTTTAATACAAGCACAGTACTAAATTCCATCAAAATTGAGTTTTACTTAGGTAAAATACTTTCAAAATTGAATTTATGCCTCTTAGAGTTGAGTGTTGGGTTTTTTCAAACTTTGTTAGGAATTTGAACCTTAGGAAAAAATGTAATCCTGGAAGTGTATTTCACAGACATGAAATGTGTCTGCCTCCTTCTTTATTTAGTTTTTCTGCTATTATTTCAGCTTCCTAGAAATTGCAGATCCTTTGGGAATGTTTTGATTATGCCTCAGGTTAACTACTTCAGCCCTCTTTTTGTTGGTCTTCAAAAGATAGTGTTTTATAAGGATTGAGTCATGAGCTCTCACCTGTCAGATGTTCAGGATGTATGTTAAGATACTACATTTTTTCCATTAAGCAGTAACAGGAAGACCACCAGATCACCAAGTTAACCTCCCTGGTTTTGTCTGCATCAAGTGAGGGAGTGAGGACAAAGCTGCTCCCTGGGAAATGGGCAGAAAGGAGGGTGGGGAAAGGAGGTGGTGAGGCAGCATCTCAGGCTGGGGGTGGGGAAGGGTAATCTTCAGAGGTTACCAGGACATGTGGATATGGAAACAAATGCCTGGCCATGGGTACTTACAAAGTGCACTTGTGGGTTTTGCCACAAATGTCACATTTGTTCAAGGCTGCATTGTGAGTATTTAGCAGGATAGAGAAGAGACCACAAATACCTTTGACTTACAGCCTGTAACCTGAGTTTGTCAGTGAAGTGTTCCCAGGACTGTGCACTGACTTGTGTTTTAATGAGGCATCTACACATTCTGATGTGGTGGTGTCCCTCAATTATTTGATTGTTGGAATAGATGGTCCTGCTGCTGTAACTCTGCTGTGACAGCTGGAGCTCAGGGAGCAAATGGGTACAGGCTGAAGCATGCAAAAAATTTAGACTCGTGCCCTCGGTCCTCCAGCAAATCTTCTTCTGGAGCATCTGTTCTGCAGGCCTGCATTTCTCAAGTGTCCACATTCCTCTAAAGTGAAATGAAATATTAGGAATGCAACTGATACTTTGGAAAGAACTTTCTTCTTGTAGCTCCTTCTGGTGTATAGTAACAAGGAGATTATCAAAGTTTGTAAGGACATGTGCTCCTATTACTATAATGTATAAACAATTCAAAGGCCTTACAGAGGAATGGTTGGGAGAAGGCTGTGAATTGTGTGATGGATTAATTTCAGGAAACTGTTGTATCCAATTTGAGGTTATTACTAATAGGCCTCTTCATAGTTGTTATTTAATTATTGTTGGGTTTTGTTCCTCTACCAAGAGCTTCTTTTCTAAAGGTGGATGATTTTGAATTAAATATATTTCAATTTTTATGCAAAATATTTGAGTAGAATACTCTGAAGTTTTGTGTTCCAAACACAACCCTTTTCATAAGAATAAAGAAGTAAATGCAAAGAGATGAAGTTAACAGAAAGATTTCCCACTACTTTCTGTGTTTCATCCATAAGACTGATAAAAACAATGCCAGAGTTTGGGAAGGAAAAGTACATTTTTTCTCCCCAGATTGTCCCATTCCACTCTCCCTCCTTCCCCCACCTTGACCCCTGAATTCAAAACAGTAAATACCTGCATGAATTTTTTCATCAAAGTCTGCCTACCAAAACCAGACCTCTCCTTTGTCATGGGAGTGTGCCTTTCAGTGCAAACCAGGGTCAAGATGGAGGGAGTGCTAGTTAAAGGAAGCCAAAGGCAAAAATCGTCCCGTGGTGGCTGACTGTGCCATGCAGACGGGACCTCAAGCATTGATGGATTTTGAGGTAATTCAGTAAATGCACCCAGCATCTGTCTCACACTCTGTTGTTAAAACCTGGTGTTTCTTTTCCAGGTGTCGTGTTTTCACTGGTGGTCGTGATGTATGTCATCTGGGTCCAGGCCATGGCTGATCTGGAAAACTACACAAACATGAAGAAAATGGATTGCCCAGACTTTGCTGTTTATGTACGTTATGGCTGGTCGTTTATGCTGGCTCCTATAGGAGTATTTTTTGCTTTATTAGCAGGAATGCTGTTCTTATTGGTGGGGCGTGCCATTTATTTACATTCAGACTAGTCAGACGCTGCTAAAGGGAATACAGCAACACTTGTGAAACTTTGTGACAAGTGTGAACTGGAAAACAATTTTGTACATTATTACCATTATGGCAATCCTAAGTGTGCAGGAGGACTTCTGGAAGTTCTTCTATTACTTGTTTAAGGGCAAAGGACACAAAACTCAATACAGGAAGAAACTACCTTTAGTCCCAACTAGTTGTTTTTAATTCTTTAGAAAGTACACTTGTGGTTCTTCACATTGTACTATTAGCAGCGTTTTTTTAGGTTAACAAACAGAAGACAAAAATTTTCTGCAAATAAAACATGAACATGAATCAGCTCAAATCAAGATTTTATACATTTATCTTTTAGCATTTACACTGTACATCTGTTTGTAGAGAATGGCACAAGGTAGAGGAGAAGGCAAACGTTCAAACACAGTAATTCAATCTATCTCCTCTCCTGTTTTCCACTACTTGCCTTAGCTTTAATGGCAGCAAGCATATCTGCACTTTATAAAAATAGAGTGCAGTTGTTCATGCAGCATCCATAGGAAGAGGACGAGAAAAAAGACAATTGCCATGAATGTGTAAAAGCTTAACTGTTCTATCACACATTTCTCTTTTCTGTATGCATTTGAAAGCTGTATACTTCTGTATTCTGAAATCCATGTGTTGCATGATTCTGTAAGCCAAAATGCCATAGTAGAATCACTATCTGAAGTTATGCCAAAATTGTATTTTGAATTATAGCATTAATGTTTTAATTAAGTTTTAACCCTTTTATTTTTCAGTGGAACAATTGGCTCCTCTAAAAAATATTTTCATGGTTGTGTAAAATTAATTTTTTATTAAAAAAGGTTTATTATCAAGACAATATCTAGGACATGAAAATGTGTGTCTTGTGCAGCCTTCATTTTCCCACATATTGAAAATCTGCATTATAGACCATATCCAACTTGCCTACCAGGCTTGCTAGGGAAAGCAAAGACAGCCAGGGAGATGGATTTGGTACTGCATTGTAGGAGTGGCTGGTTCTGTGTGTGTGTGTGTGTGTGCACATCTGTGTGGAAGATGGGGTAAAGATGAGACTGTATGCATAGTATGGAAAAGATGGGGTTGAGTTTTAACAATGGGGAAACTTTGTCTGGCATTGGGCCCAAACAGAAATTAAATCCATCTGAGGGTGTGCTGGTTTTCACTTTGTAACTCAATGCAGAATAGTTTGGGGCTGATGGGGAAAAGTAAAGGCTGCATGTCGGTTTGTTCTTGTTCATAATGCTTAATTCCACAGCTGTTATGAATACTGAAAGCATTGCTAAAAGGCAGGAAAGGAATGCCCACAGAGAAGATGTGGTGAGCCAGATTGGATGTTACTTCCATTTTGGGAAGTTTTGCGATTGGAAGCTTTCCAGCCTTTCCTGCTACTTATTTATTTTTCCCTCATCAAGATTAGTGTTATACATTATAGAACAGGAAGACAACAAGAGTGGGAGGTAGGGAAGCTGGGACTGTGAGGTTTAGAATAATTACCAATTCACAAAAATATTTTTATTGGCAAATAACACGGTGTTTTTAATTACTGTGTCAGAGAGTATGATGGGTGAATTTTAACCAAACATTCATATGCATATATATATATATATATACATATATATATATATATATATATGAACCCCACATAAATTATTACCATCAGGAGAACATTAGGGTTACACCATAATGCCATTGGTTAGTCAGGAAATGCTGAAATAAACCCTGCTCGTTGTGCATATGGTATTATATTCCTGCCCTTAATTACACAATCACATACTGTTTCTCAAATAATACATTCTGTTGGTATTTGCCCTCTTTACAGTCTTGGACACTCATTGGTAATTGTGAAGGTAAACTCAATAATCAAAAGTTATTGACTAGGCACCCCCTCCCAAACCTTGTCTGATTCTCTGTAGGGGAGAGTCCTTCTCCCCAAGAGCTTAGAGGGGGCAATATGCTTGAGCCACTTTCTTGCAGCTTTTGGAAGCTAGAGGAATTGAGAGGTGCCTCAGAGCTGGACCTCTTCCAGGAAACCCAACCATGTGTGCAGCAGCAAACTAATAAACTCTGCAAGGATTGAGCCAAAGGCTCCCGTGGCGCCCTTAATTCAGCCCATGTGCATCTTCAGAACTCTCTCCATTATGCAGCTAAATTAGTTACACTTTTGTGTGCAAGACATCCTCTCTTGGAGGCAATCCTTTGGGTCAAACTGTGGATGTAATGGCCATTGAGATTCAAGGTGTTTCTGAGGATTCCCTTGGAAATATCTGGAAGCCTTTCCAACACCAGTAGAAATTTCTTGAGTCCTCATAAATTTTTCACTCAAACTCATACTTTGGCAGCAGTCTGTAGGTCTATCAATTTGCTTTAATTGAGTTCCCTCTTAGTGGCAGAACCAAAAGTCAGGCTCCTTCTAAAATGATGGGGTTTGTTTGCTCCCTCCAAAAAATGTATGTAGGTAGGCATGAGATATGTAATAAGTAGCTGCTGCAGGCCAAGGAATGGTGTTAAGGGTGGTGGGGAGGCCCTTCTGGATGGATATTGTCTAAAAGCACAGTTTAACTCTTGTTCTTCTGACTTCATTGAAGAGCTATGTGCAGGGAAATGGGTTTGTAAGAACTTGGGGAAGACAGGCCAGCAAAGGAGACTTGCTTTGTGGCATTCTTCCAGATTACTTTTGTCTAAAGAATCCTTGGCAGAGATGCAGGGATTTTCATGAGAGCTGAATAAAATATTGTAAAGAGGATTAAATACGCGAATCAAAATATTCTGTGAAATTGGTCAAAGAACTGTGTTCCTCACAAATCCATAGGAGTTTGGGAATTTGGTTGTTTTTTTTTTCCCTAATAATTTCCTAGCTGGCTTAATAGCCTGTGATCATACTGGAAGAAAAGAGATTTATTTTTTAAGAAACGTGCTTGGAAGAGTGAGGAAGAAGAGTAAATAAGAAGCATTTTCTGATTACTTTCAATGTGTAAAGCATCCATTTGTCCAGTGCAAACACAGCAAGGACCATGACTGCCCACAAAGGAGGCAGTGTGGAAATAAGGAGAAGGAGGTGAGAAAGGAGGGAGAAAATGACAGGTGAGTGTCCCTCTGTTGATGCCATCTGCCAGCCCTCTGTGCAGCTGTTGTTGATCCCTGGGGGATGCACCAACACAGTGTGGCAAAGGCAGCTGTGGACAAGACCAGTCAGAAAAGGATTTGCCCCAGTTTATTCCTTTTACTCATTTGGATGGCTGCTGTAGGTTTCGCTGGAGCTGACCTTCGTGAAATTTGTGGCTGTTTATTGGCATTTACATTAATGAGGTAAAAGTGTTCTCCTCTGAGGAAATGCAAAAAAAGGCCTGCTTTATTTCTCCACAGTGTGCCTACCTGCTGCCACTAAGATGGTACTCTGTAGTGTGCTAGTAAACTGCTAGTAGGGCAGTTGTAAGTAGTGTCTCTAGCTGTCTTCATTCTTGCAAAATCCTGGCTGTGAAGTATGTTGTGCTTATTATCTTTTAAGAAGTCATATTGAACATCTTAAATGAGCAATTTACCTTCTTATGCAGCAGCTGGCTCTCCTCTGGCTCTCCTCTTCCTATTTGTCCTTTTGGCAGTGTGATTCCCAGTGAAGGCTAGATAAAGTATGTTCACATGAAATTCTGCTGTTAACTTACAGTAAGTCTGAACGGATGCAGCTGAAGTTGGGAGAGACACTGCAATTGAAAACAGAAGTCAGTCATCTATAATCAAAAGTGACAGAAGGGATGAAGAATCACAAGTACTTAGAGCACCATTTTTCCCTCCGTGTCTCTCACTCACATTACCAGTTTAAGACCAAAACTGGTCTGTCTTTCCAGTCCTTATGTGCCTTGTCTACCCAGAAGATATATTTACAACAGTGGTCAGGAGAGTAATTTGACTTGAAGGTAAGAAGGAATGGAGGGCTGGCAGCAACTCCTATATTAGACATCTCCAAACTGCACCTGATTTTCCCCTATGTCCTAAAGAGCCCAGAAGGCCCTCAAGGAGTGCTGTGAGGCTCCACATTTTGCTGTGAGAATATGGAGAGGGCTTGGAGTACAAATCACCCCATGTTACTTGCTGTAGATCTGTTCCTTATCTGTTCCTAAAATCTGGCAGGGATGCATTTGGTACAAACTAGGGAGGTGGGGGATGGTAGTGGGGTGGGGGGTGGGAGGTGGAGAGAGGCTCTGTGCAGGGAAGGTGCCTTTCACACTGAGAGGCAGCCACCCTGTACTAGGTTAAATCAAGGGAACAGTCTCAGTGGTGTTACTTCACATTTGTCACACTGTTACTCCCCACCTTGTACCCGGGTTCCTTAGGAGATGTTATCTGAAATGACCTGGACATGGTTCAGGTTTTAAACCAGTTAAGAGAAAGAGCTTAAATTAATCCATCGTTGAGTTGGAAGACGTTTAAACCAGAAAGAAACCAGAAGGATAATGAAAAACGTTCCCCCCTCCTCTCCTATACCACATCAGATTGACTAATCCTCTGTTATGTGGCTTTACTTTGAAACAGATCATTCTCGTTGCAACACGTTTAATGCTGCCAGCCACCACATGGTTATTTGGCAGCTATTTAAAGCTCAGATCATATTACTCTGTCGCAGCGCTAGGCACCCATGTTCCAACTGGTACACAACTGATCTAAAGAGAAATCAGCTTCAGGTTTTGTTCTCTGAAATTAAATGTGACGGCATGATCTCTATGATCCTTCCCCCCCCCTTTTCTCTCTTTTTTTTTTTTCTTTTTTTGTATGCATTATTACTTTTTGGAACAGCATTTTGCTAGCACCACAGGGGAAATTCAGTTAGGTTGTCAGCCTGATATAGTGTATTATCAGACAAGTTAGCTTTTCCTCCCTCTTACATTTGCTTAAGAGCTTATAAACCACAGAGAATAAAAAGTGCTAAATAGAATGAAATGACCTGTCAAGGGCAGATATAGTATTTGTGAATGACTTAAAAAAATTCCAGCAGCTTTAAGCACTCCAGTCTCACTGACTGTCTGCGTTATCTTGAAATTTGGCCTCTTTCTTTATTCCTCCAAGTGAAGCTCTTTGATGGTCATTGATCTTTGATGGTTCTGTCTTGAAAAGGACTAATTTTGTCTTCCCATATGCAGTCCAGGGTGAGATTTTGTAGCAGGAGATGATATCTTTATGGGATTTGAAATAGATTTGAAACCTGCTCTTAGTATCATAAGACTAATCTCAAATTTTACAAAACATTGAACAAAGTCAAGAAAAGCTAGTCCCAAGAAGAATTAACCAATAAATATGCTGAATTTAGTAGGGAATTTAGTTATTTTATTAATGGAGAACAGGAGAATTTTCCATGGAAAACAAAGTGACTGATCCCATGCCTATTGTGAACTCTGATAGATGTATTGAATTCAGGAGCTGGAGTGATCAGCTTGCATTTAACCTCCTTCAGGAAATACGGGATAGTGCTTTCAAAGAAGCTCCAGTGAGTTTTGATGAGGAAACAGACATTTTTTATGTAATCCCTTTTTTACTCCTATTTTCTGACATCCTGCCCATTTGTACGTCATCATCCTCCCCCTCCCCTCCCCTCCCCCCTGCAATTATGAAAAAACCTTTTCAGGGTTTAAATCTTTGCCCTGAACTTTAAATAACAAGTTGCTAGTCAAAGCAATATGTACAGCATATTCCTGTATGTTCTGGGACTAGCGTTAAGTAGCTTGGTTCTTTGGCATGTACATCACATAATGCAGTACAAGAGCACCCTTTTAGCCTTCCCTGAGAAGCAGGCTTTAGGGAGGGAAGTGTTAAGCTTCCCTTGAAGCACCTCATCCTTCGAAGCACTGGTGTGCTGTGCCATGCACTCAAGAGTCCTGCACGTGCCTGGTGCTGAGAGGAGCCTGAGGAGCTTTGTGAGCTGCTCCAGGACCCACACGTGGGACAGCTTAGAATGCGGTCTCCAAGACATGTCTGTGTAGCAGCTCGAAAAAGTTAGCTTAAGTACCGTACTCTGCCAGCTGATGGTGGCTGTGCCTGAGGTGTGCAAGGCAAAGAGAAGGCCAAAGAGAGAGGATAAACCATAACCTGGATTATGCTCTCTGCCTTCCCCACAGAAACAAGGCCCGGTGTACCAGTGATGAGGTCCTATCACTGTAGCTCCAAATGCCTACAATGTTTTTGAAGTTGCACAATACACCATTAATTTGTGGGTTTCCCCAGAGTTAGTTGTGCCTGGGGAAAATGAGACTGGTGGGATTCAGAACAAAACGTGGTATGTGTAAATTGTACCTCTTTAGCTGGATTGATACACTCTTATAGAAAAGCTGTGCAGAGTTTCATATTTCCTTGGAAGATTTTTCTGGCTACTCTCTGTATCTACAGAGAATGCAATCCATGGGAAGCACTTGCTTCTAGTATCTATCAGAAAATAAAAGTTCCAGCCTGATTAAAAAAAAAAAAAAAAGCTAACTCTTCTCAGCTTAGTTTTTCTAGCATTAATGAAAACCTAGGAGCACCTTATTGTAAAAATGATCCTGTAGAAATCTGTCACAAGGCAGTGACATACACACTTGAAGACAGGATGGTGACAGTTGGTTCTATTGCGTAAGACCTTCTTAGAAATCTAACCTGTGACTCACACAGTGAATATTTCGATAACCTTTCTGCAATAAGAAGCATTACTTGTAATTCAGATGTATGTGAATATTAAGTAATTATATTCCAATTATGAAGTACTGTAAAAAAACATGTCTGACATTTTTTTCTATGCAGAAAAGAACCCAAACAAATTCTATGCATATTTCAATGGCAGTGAAAAGCTCTTCAGATTGCCCTTGGTAATCTGTGTCCATATCTCCGCTGCTCCAGTGAAATGAGCACATCCATTGAGGACTCTGCATGAATCAGCTACGGGCTCTTTAATTTAATTGAGAGCTTCTGCAGTCAGAGTAGGAAGAAATTATTGAACTAGAGAGTCCAAAGTAGAAGCCCCAGTTAGGAGCTAAGGCCCTACATCTTGGTATGTGAAACTCCTTGATCAGCCATTTGCTTGGGTTATTTGGTCAGGTCCTTATTCCAGCACAAACTGCCTGTTCAGCTGTTGCCTGTATGCCTACGTGCAGGAATACCAGCAGATGCAAGAATTGTCTGAAAACTGCTCAATAACAGAAAAAGGTAGGGCTTTGAGAGAGCAATTCAACAAAAAGCATTTGGCCCACACCAGCTTTTCGGTGCACTTGGATCCTGCCGGTGAAGAATACCAAAGGTGTGGCTTTTAAGTTTGGAAAGAACACTTGTACTGTATCAGCGTCTGAACTACTCCAGCATTAAGACAAATGGTTGGCAAAACCAAACTCTCCCCTCACAAGACTGGGACACCCGCCAGTTTCTTCCTCTGTGAAAGGGAGAATCTGCGTCTTGTTTGCCGAGATTTGTATTTGTTGTTTACCTTTGAGGAACACGGGTGACATTCACGTCCCCCTGTGCAGCCTGCTGCAGACAGGACGGAAACCCCCTCGGCTGAGNGCGCGGTGCGGGCGCGGTGCGGGCGCGGTGCGGGCGCGGTGTGCAAGGCGTCCGGCGGCCACCGGGGGGCTTCATTTCCCCTCGAAAGGAGCTCTGCCGGGAGGCGCTTCCCGGGAAAGCGGCTTGTTAGCGCTAATGAGAGCCCGGGTGTTCTGCTCCCGCGGCTCAGCGTTTACTGTTCGCTCACGGTTTAGCCATTTAAAGGTATCTCGGCCTCCCTGTTTATTTTGAGGGTCTCACGTCTGTCAGCCTGCAGCGAGTAGAGGCTAACACGCTCAAGCACGTTTTACCCTTCGCGGGAGCCTTAATAACAACAAAGGCCATTAGTGGGGCAGAACGGCCCCAAATGATGGGCTAAATGTTCTTTCCAGCCTGCTAGGCTCCTGTGACTGTGGTGCTGCTCTACTTTTTGCGGTAAATGGGTGCTTCAATAATTTGTTGCTTAAAGAATTATCCATGAGAGTAATATATATTAATAACTATAATACATTGGGGTTTTTTTAAACACTTATATTCATTCATAAAGTCTCAAAGTGCTTTATAAATGAGGTCAGTGCAATTAACCCTACTGAAACACTGCTGTGAAGAAATTCCAGATGTGCCCATAAACTGATCCTGTCACTTGGCATCAGCCGGACAAATGGGCCTGTTTCTAGCACCTTTAATCCAATCTGGAATCAAAACCAAAACAGCGGAAACCCTCCATATTAGATAAGGTTTTTGGTCAGAGAAGCTGCCATTGCCCTGAAGGGAGGAAGGAAATAGCCTGGAAGAATTTGGAAACTGCCCTGCTGTGCTTAAAATGGTTGGGGATCACTGAGGAACTGAAATAAGGAGAAGCAGCAGTTGGCAAAAACTGGAAGAGGTAGCAGTGAGGAGAGTGAAGTTTCTTAAGTAACACGTAGCTTAGAGAGCTGTCACAGTTTTTGAGAGAGACTCCTGCCCTTCCTTGGAGGAAAACGTTCCCAGTGATCTGAAAGAGTGAGGGGGCTAAAGCCCCAAAAGGAGGTCTCCAATTTTAGAAATGTCTCTCCTCACCATAATCCCTCCACTTTTATAACATTTTCTACGTATGACATTGTACGAACTGCGTAACTGACAAATCCTTCATTTGCATTAGATTTAAGTGGCTTCCCTCCCATCACTCCTCACGGTTAAAAATACATTACAGAAATTACTATCCTGCCTAGGAAAATGTGTGATGACTCTGGTGTCTGTCGTTTATTTCTAAAACATTTTGGCACTTTTCCTCCTGAGTTGTCTTTCCCCTTCAGCTTCAAGAGGGGGGAAAGCAAAGTGCAGGGTTAGGGCAAGATTTTTCCATTTCCCTGGTTATTGCATGCATGCATTGCAGCCCACATGCCAGGCATGACAGAATCTAAATGCTGGGCAGGAACAGTGAAATCCTCAGGAGGAAAGGAGGATAGAAAGCACAGAGAAGCCACAGTTTGGGCTGCCATCACCATGACCGTATCGAATCACACCAAAGGTACTGGCCCAAGATCTTTTCTTCCTGCACTGCCCAATATTTACAGAAAGACTGCCAGCAAACAGCAAGTGGAGCATGACCTTTCCTTTCATATGACCTTTCAGCTCCTGCAAAGGGGAAAAATTCAACCCTGCTTTCACCTCCTTGCTAAGGAGGGCTAATTTGGCCCTCTGTGTGCAAACAGCCCTCTGATGTTCTTCACTCCTTTCTCCTGCAGGCCTACAGCTGATGCTCCAGTGTCTTGTCTCAGGGGCTGCTCATGTGGGGTGTTTCTGAGCATTAATCATGCTGCAGATATTCGTTTTCCCTCTGATAAGAGCCTGGCTCAATCTGTAAGGAAGGGAGGGGAATCAATCTGCCTGATTGCCGTAGACCCTTCATTTTGCACTGCTCAGCCCCTTGCCAAGCAGAGCAGCAGGGGAGTCTCCGCTCAGTTGCTCCCAGCAGGTGTCACTATGGAATGGGAAAATGCAATTCCAGGGCTGGGAAAGAAGTCTGGCAAGAGGCGGGGAGCATCCTCTGACACTGCCACCGAGGTAGCACGCCACTGTGTCCCGGAAACTTTCATAATTAGATCTGAAGCAGACACGCTGCCACCCTCTGCTTTCCCTCCTTTCCCCCCACCTCCATCGCAGCAACCATAATAGCAGGTCAGGGGAGATTTTGATTTTTTTAAGGCATTGCTTAGCAATGAGTGCAGAGACACCCATCTTCATGGATCACTACCCTGTGTTGTAACACAGCACAATAACGTGTAAAGTTTCCAGAACTGTTGGTAATTACTGATAAGCCCAGTTCAGCACTCAGTTACATACAAAGCTGGGTAAACAATGGGAGGAAAAAATTAATTAGAGGCAATGTTTGCTAAAGCTAGCTAGTGATTCCATCTGATCACGTTCCTGCTCCTTTTATTCCCTTTGCACAAACATTTGGGTGGTCAGGTTTTTCTAGCACCTAGGTGTGCAGGGGCAGCTTTAGTCTGTGCAAATAAAATGTTTCTCTCTAAGGGCATGGACCCATCTGGCAAGTCCTTACCCATGCTCTGCCCTTGTGTTTGCAGCTGGGAAGGTGTTTGGAGCCCTGGGAAGGTAGAAGTCGAATGGTCACCTCTCCCAAGCAACACTGGGAGTCTTTAACTCAGCAAAAGCAATGGGGGAAGAGAGAAGAGAGGAAAAGAATGAATGGGGGACAGTGGGAAGGACACTCATCTGGAGATGTTTCACACGTGCCTTGACCCCGGAGTACCTTTATGCAGTATGTCTTCTGTGACAGCAAACACAGACTCTGTGAAGAGGCAGAGGGGAATTTGCCATCTCACAGAAAGTTCTTCTTAGACATGCTCTGAACACACTGGTGATGTAAGCATTGGGTGTGGCTTGGATTGCCTCACTTGCTGGGGAAAGTAGACCCAGTTCTTAAGAGTTTTATCCCAGTGGGAAGGCTCAGTAAGTGCTATGCAGCACCTCGAACGCTGCATGGGCCCTTTGTCTCTCTCTGGCTCCTCATCAGGGACTCAGACAACTTCTGTGTGTTCAGGGGGACTGAGGGTGTCAGAAGATGCTGCCAGGGCTCTAAAATCTGTGTTGTTCTTGATGACCGGTTGAACCCCCTCACTACAGTAGGTCTGACTTACTAACGTCAGAGCAAGAGCAGTCTTGAGAAGGTAATCAGAGCAGATGACCTCCAAATGTCCCTTCCAGGTAAAATAACTCCATAATTCCCTTAATGTGGGGTCATATTTACTTATCAATATTTTTGAACAGTGCCCTCATTTTTCCTGCATACCATTTACCAGTTTTATGCGGAAACAGTGCCTGTTCTTCTGCTCTGCCATTCTCAGAGATCAGGAATGTGATCAGGATGAATGTGACATCTCCTCAACTGATTATAAATGTTGTGTACATCTTTCCCTCTTCTGCATCCTCAGAGAAACTCAGATACCTCTGCTGGTGAGGACCATGTTTGGTCAGGGATAAACAGGACTTGAGTGCCCTCAGCATCATCTCCTCACATCTCCATTCCCTGAAGTACTCCCTCAGAGTCAGTGCATCAGTGATTTCTTCAGGTTCATCTCCAACATGTAGCAACCAGATCAGGCAATTATAGGTGTGGCTTGATGTTTTGCTGTCAAAGAGCAGTTTGGTGAGACCTGGCATCTGCTTAGACTCATAATGTGTTTCTCCTCTTGTGAAAAAATGCTTGGCAGATGGATCCATAAAACCCTACACTTAAGTGCACCCCTTTTATTGCTGTTGTTCATGCCCTGGTGTGCAAAGATGTGTTTTATGGGGTGTTGGGAAAGGCTCAGATCAAAGCTAATGTCATTTACCCATCATACCTTCAACAAGAAGAGGAGTTCAAAAGATAGAAAATCATCTATGAAGACAATTAGATTTCACATATCTTTTCCTGTTGGGACACAATAAAAAAAGGGTTCTAGGCAGAGGCCTAATATTAGTCTCTCCTTTTCCCACTAGCACACTGGACAACAAGAACCCCAACTTAGCCTGCAGGGTCTCCCCTTGGCCTCCAGCTGCAAGTATTTGCCCTGGCAGTATGCTTCTAAAACAAACTCACAGTGTGTAAATGTAAATAAATTTTTCCCTCTCCCTATTTTGAGATACTTTCGGGAAAGAAAAGGTTCCTATGTTCTAGTTTTTGCTTATTCTGAATACAGTTGCTGGATGTAAGCCATTCTAATTAAACTGCAAACTTCTTTTGTAGAGAGCTCAGATGTTGAAGAGATCGATGTCAAGCATTACACAAGTCTGTGTCATTTGTACTCATCTTTTTAAATTCCACTGGCATAGAAGAGTAGCAAAAAACCACACCAAACTCCAAAACAATGCCCCAGATCTGTTTGCTCTTGCACTTTGGCTGTCCCTGGGGTCTTCATGGAATTTACAAAACCTGGAGCAGAGCCTGACGCAGGGTGTCAGCTGGCAAATGTGGGTGGCACTTGGGTGTCAGATAAAGATGCATTTAGAAATGCAGCCGAGGAGAAGGAAGCCTCCTTCTGTACCCGGGTCAGCCCCTGGAAATCAGGTGTCAAATTTGCTATCACGTAGCGAGCAAGTGCTTGGCTTGTTCCTCACGCACAGGTTACAGAGGCGGTGCTGTTTGCACACACAGCGCTGTGCGGGGGTCTGGCAGAAGAGCCGCGACGCTTTGCTCGCCGTGCGGTCGAGCCTGGGCCATCGGCCAGCCGAGCTGCGTGCGCTCGCTCCTGCTCAATTAGCAGGTTCAGGCTGTGTGTGCCATCCACGCTGGCTGCAGTGCCAAGGCACCATTGCCCCCAGCAGCTCACTATACAGAACTGCAAAGTACAGTTAATTGCGTAGGTACAATTTATTCATTCCATAGGATGTTCCCTACATGCAAAGTGGTGTGTGGTTTTCTGCTAGCGGTGTGGGTTGGTGCTCCCAGAGTTGTCCCCTGGGGTCCTGTTGGCAGGTGCTGATTCCTTCCCTCTGCTCTGTGCCAGACTGTGGCTTGCACCTGGGGTTCAGGAGGCCACGGCTAACACTAAACTCGTAAAGTCTTCTTTAGAACCAAACCCTTGGGGGGTCTGGACTTTGGTTGGTTTCTCTTTGGCCATCTTTTGCCTTCTAAGGTAGGATCCCAAAGATCTAAATAGCAGTTCTCTGCTGCTGGAAAACTGGCTAGTGTCAGGATTTCTGCAAAAGCTTCCTGCTGATCACTCGCTGTCATCCCCACCAGTGTTTTTTCAGTGCACTGAAACACACAGCAGCCTAATGCGGAGATTCTTGCTTGGCTTCAGTCACTCACAGAGGCAGAGAGCTGTGACTTATATGTCCAGAGGATATATGGGAAACACTTTAGAAATAGAAAGCTTTTGTTTTATAAGTTTCCAGTGAGTCTCCTTTCAGAGAGAAATGTTTTCCAGACTGTGCATCATTTTTGAAGGAAGATTTGTTACAATTGCATTTTTAGTTTGGGGTGAAGAGAGATGCACTGGTGACACTGAAAATCATTAAAGAAAAAACAAAATCAAAACAACATAGGAGTAATTTATGAATGATTGATAGTCATCTGAGGCCAGTATGTGAGCAAATCTTGCTTTTTCCTCTGTCTCTGCTTGCTACAGTAAGTGATAGCATCTGTATTTGGCTGGGTCAAGGTGAAATATCCATTTTGTTTTGAGGAGGAATTAAGCATTTTTACAGAGCATCTCAGTTAAAATTTTCTTCTTAGAAGAAAATTAAGAAACCTTTACTGCCACACTGTAAACAAGGTGTAAGTCCACTGAAATAAACTCTGACTGGTTTAAGCAGAGACCAGAAAACACCACTACGTGTTTCTTTTAAAAAGAAAGAAAATAAAAAATCAACTAATAAACCAAACAACAAAAAACCTGGGAAAGACAGTGAAAGATAAAGATATATTTGAATGATCTGGTAGTTATATCTACACCAAGAGCCACTCATTCATTAGTCTATTCTTGCTTTGCCAACATTGTTGAGCAGACAGAAACCAGACTCTTCCAACCTTCTCCATCATTTGCTGCTTCTCATCTGCTTTCCAGTTTGGAAATCAAACAGTTAATTCTCCCTCTGCTATGGACATTTGAAAGGCTTCTGTTGTGTTCCCTTCCTTGAGTTGGTTTCCAGTTCAAATGGCAGTGGACAGGCCAGATAGGAAAGGTTAAATGGTTAATTTGTAGAACAGAATTATTAATTTCAGGAGAAGATAGAAGACCATTAATCCTGTGTACTGGGGATGTCACTTGGGATGACAAGGAAGGCATCCAGGTGCCAGTGAGAGCTGATGGACGTGTGAAGGACACAGCCCTGTGCTGCTTATGTACCACTGGCACAGGAATAATTGCCCTGCACGCATATCTCAGATGTCAGGAAGGCAAAATGTCTGACTGCAACAATCTGTGGTCTGACATAGAACCAAACACAGCAAAGCCAGGCGGGAAAAGAGCAAGAATTAGGAGAGCAGTAATAAGATCACACAGTAAGAAGCTGCCTACATGCACAATTAGACGGTTCCAAGCCATTTTAAAGAGGAGTTGTGTGAATAATTGATTTTTCAGTTCACTGGTCAAACTGAAGGAAAAAACCATTCATTTTGGATTGACCTGAAGCATAAAATTTTATTGGCTTTCTCGGAAAAATTTAAAAAATAAAAGGTTAGGAAAAATGATCTGGGATTGAAGTCAAAGTTAATGATTCATTTATTTGGAGGAATTGAAATACTCATTAAGTGCGTCTTAAATTTAGAAAAGTTTAGAAATAACTTTTGGACAAAAAAATTATTTTTTGAAAATATGCGAAAAATATTGTGAAAATACAAAAATAATTTTTGGTTTTTTTTGAAATCATGATCCTTTGCAGTCAAAATTATTAGCCAAATCAAGCCAATTTCAGAAACAATTTTGACCTGACTTATTTGCCTAGTACCTAACAACATTGCTTCCTCTGTCCTTCAAGCCTTCTTTCATAGGACAGTGCATTTGTTGGAAGACAGGTTGTAAACAAATTCTGAGGGAAATGATGGCTTGATTTTCAGATGAGGATTTTAAACTTACTTTTGTTGGACATGAACAACATAATTCTGAATCTGTTTCTCTATTATGAAGTTAAGATTAGGGAGAAAATATTCAAGTGAAGAAATAATTTAGTTTTTTTTTTTAATTAATGAATAAATAATGTAAATAAGGCTTTACAAATGAAGAAACTTTTACTTAAGCATTCCATTACACCCACTACTGGCAAAATCACCAGTCCTGAGGAAAAAAAAAAAGAATAAAACAGCCTGTGGTGTCAGAATATTCAGATAAGCATCACAGGTTTTCCCTCTGGTTCCAAAGTCATCATTCCTGTGGCAAGCTGGTGGTTACCCGAGGTGCAGAGGGCAGTTTGGGGGTCCTGTGTGGAGCTGAGGGTGGGCGAGATCATTGTCTGGTCATGCTGACTGCCCAAGTGTCAGCTCCCAAGGCTGGATCTCTTTCTCACTTCCTAAGGAAAAGCTGGCATGCCTCCTGTGGGCTGTGCTTTCAAGCTTGCTCTTCTTCCTGCAACAGTTCAAAGATCAAAGAAGGAGCAGAGGCTGTTTCCCAGGAGCCAAAAGACACCCATCACACAGACCCTGTGGGAGATGCCTGGCAAGGGATCAGAATTTAGTGATCATTTTGTTTAGTAGCCAGTTTCTTCCAGTCCTTTAATATTCATTACATTGAAAATATTTTCTTTCTTATAAATGCCGTCTACTCTTTATTGGTTGTCTCTCTTAAGTGTGCTTTGTTTCTGCACATTATACTTTATATATACACTTAAAAGTTCCTGAATGAATCACTTCTTCTTACATTAGCTGAGTGACTTTGAGCAGGAAAAGGAAAGAAGCTGTCTAGCATGACCACCCTTCTCACATCCACCTCTCAGAATCACTGACCTGGTATATTTGGTGCCCAGGGCCTGTGTCTGGGGTGAGATCTTTGCTCACAGGGACTGTATCAACCCCTCCTCACATGGGCTCAGCAGAAGAGCACAGGCAGTTTTTTATGGCTCTGAAGCCTAAGCAGCTCTCCGAAATGAAGACACCGTGATCTAGTTAGGTTACAGAAAATAATGGGCACTATACATGTGCTTTGATACATTTGCTTTTCTTTTGATTTGTCTGAAAGCCTCTCGTTCTCTGTCTTTCTTCTCCCTACTGTCATTTTCCTTTTTTCTCTTCCCATTTGTCTATTCCCAGTTCAAACCTGACTTAAAGAGTTTATGAGGGAGAACCAGACCCCAGAAGAGCCATTGATCTTAAGGGGATCAGGTTTCTACCTATATCACTCTGTCCTTTGGGTGCTGCTGAAGCAATTTATTTTATATTAAAAGTTTATTAGGGGCAACCAGTCTTGTATTTTGTTATATGTTTATATATTTTTTTCCCCCCAAAAAATGAAAATAAGCAGTCACACAGAGATGGATTAGTAAAACAATTAATAATGATAAAAATAGTATTCTCATTGTCATTAGTGACCACACTCTGATATTCCTTTTAAGGCAACCCTACCATGACTTCTGTGTCTCTCTGTGCAAAAGGAAAAAAACCAACCAGCTTCTCATGGTGTATAAAGAAATTGAAACCTGTTTATTTATGACTGGATAAGAATGAGCTGCCTCATTAATGTGGTATAAAATGGGTATAATTCAGCATCCTGTACAATCCTCCATGACGTGTTGACAGGTGCTGTCATGCACTATCACTTTTAGGTTATTGCACTCTAATAGACTACAATTATAGCTCATTTAATATGATATGACAGTGGGGAAGCACGTGCAAGGTTACAAGCAGTTACACTTACAAAACAAGCTGGTGGCAATGCTTACAGCTACAGGTAAATATTGCAGGGGGCAAATCCCCTTGCCAGTGTCACAGAGCCCAAATGTCTGTGCCTCCACGTCTTATGCATATAGTTCTTGCAATGAAACATTTGTGCCTCACATTTTCTCTTATTTTCCCCACAAATGCCAATATTACTGCTTTCAGTTGTGCCTCCTAATGTTGCTCCAACAGTCGAAACCACAGCAGGGGGTGGAGTAGACTTGAAGAAAAGCCGAAGCTGTAAGTAGCACAAGATTTATAACAGTTGGCAGCCCAACATCTCATCTCATACAAACAACTCGGTTTCCTTTTGGCGGCCTGCTGTGCCACTAACAAGTCAGGCTACAAAATTCACCCACTGGGTGATGGGGGAAGGCAGCACAAAGCACACACCAGCATCATTTTCATATGGTAGGAGAGCAGCAAAAAAGTTGGGCCCTGTGCATTGATTTCAGTCATTAGAGGGGGAAACTGCAGAACTGGACAGAAATGCTGGATAGAAATATTTTAAACTGGTTAAAAACGAAAGTCCCCTCAGGGGACTTGAAGATTTCTCAACAACATTTCCAACCCGACCATTGCAGGGTTTCAACAGGGCAAGTTTCACATTTTGGCCGTATAGGTGGTATTATAAGCCAAAAAGACGCCACCAGTCTGTGTTTTTGTCTTAGCCATGTACTGATACTGAAGTGAGCGATTTTGCTACTTTCTTTCCTAAAATATTGTTTTTTTCTTGCCTCAGATATTGTTTTAGATGCTGAGGTTGTAGCTATTCTTGCACACTGAGCAACTGTATGATATATTCCTTCTGGGAGTGGCCACACACCTAAATTCAAGGGTTTCAATGTAAAAACTTAGACGCTGACTCTGTGCAGTATTTTGCACAGAAAACCAGCTTCCTGGCCCGTGCAGCCGTGGTGCCTCGACAGCTGGGTCACGCCATCTGGGTGGGGATGCCGCCTCTCCGTGTCACGTTTCACGCACCCGCAGAGCCGGAGGAGCGACGCTCCTCAGCCGGTTCGAAATGAAACATCTCCTTTGCATCACAAAGAATGTGCTTGTTCGCCGAAACTCCCATCAGCAGCAATCATATGCTTGGCATACCTCCTGGAAGAGCACACACGCAGCCTCCTCTGCTCCTCTTGTGCAGCACGGAAGGCTCAGCCTGGTGAGCTGTTGCCTTCCTCCCTCCCTTCCTGAGCAGCCTCGCGTCTCCTTCAGAATTCATTTTCCCCTGCCATTCCTTGCAAATCTCCAGCTCCCACCATGTTCTCTGTGCGTCTGCTTTGGCTCCTGCCATGGGGCTCAGTGAAGGAGAAGGGAGGTAAATCTCAGGTCAGGTCCATGATGAGGCTACTGCTTCTCTGCCAGCGGTAAATGAATCCCAGCCAGCCCTGTGTGCCTGAGAAAGTGGGCTTTTCTGGCCACAGCTACTTTTCAGGGGAGATGTCTATGTGCATTTCAGCTTGATCATCCCAGCTGGTTGCTGTGTCCTGCGGACTTGCCCAAAGGATGCATACTGGAGCCATTGTCTCATACAAACCCTGTTAAACTAACTGTGCCCTTTGGCTCTTCAGGAGATTGCAGTCCTAAAGAAAACATCACAAATAAGTCCCCTTCTAAAAATGGTGGCATGTTATTTTGCATTTTTTCATGCTATTTTCTGCCTCCAACTCAGGGGAAATATTGAATTAATTCAGTATACTGGGGCGCTGGAGAGAAAATACAAGAAGTGCTGATATAATCATGCACCACTTGCTGTTTAATATTATTGCCAATTTGATGCAGGACTCTGAAAAATTCCTGTTACTTTTCAGAGAAGAACCTCTTCTGCAGACCAGTGACACAAATTCTATGGTTGTCTCTGACAATCTCCCATGCAGTGTTACTGTTGTTTTCAAATTCTCCTACAATAAAATGTAAGTTGTGAATATTAATCTAATATTAAGATAAACCAAATAATATCTAAAAAATTCTACTATATTCATTAAAAATGTATGCTTGCAAAATAAAATTGATCTCTTGTAACAGCCATCAGCCCTTTTGTTTGTGACCAATCTCAAATCTGATAGCATTTTTTTCAGTTATAAAACTACTAAAATATCAAAGCTTGCAAAGCTTGCAGTATACCAGTAATGTCACATGGCTAAGGTCTACTAAGAAAATGTGAGTGTTAACTTTGTCTTTACAAAGAAAACTCTGCAGGATAAAAGCTATAAAGAGTAGCATCTATTATGCTCCAAATAATATTGCTACAAACAGGGAAAAAAATCCCCAAACCAAAAAGAAAGCAGACTGGGGCTAAAGGGGCACAAAGCAGAAACCTTCACTCCTGAATTTTCTATTCTTTTTCTTGTTTGGCATGAAAAGTTGTCTCTGTAAATTGAGGCACAGTTGGGCTCAAAGCTTCTGCCTCTGATCAGTATTTGGTTGGCAGGAACTGTATTATTTTTGTTTGTTTGTTTTGTGTTTCTGTTTGTTTGTTTTTGTTTTGGGTTTTTTGTTTGTTTGTTTGTTTTAAATTTGTCTCTACCTGAATAAAGATTTTTTCACTGAGTTGGAAGGTTAGGAAGGGGACTAAGGGTTAATGCTGCTTGAAATAAGAATCCAAGTGAATTTCTACAATTATCTACTGAGGTCTCCTGAGGGTTGTCACAGATGGCATGTGATCCTCCTGCCTTGGATGGCACTCAGCACCTGTGGATGGGGCTGAGGGGTGAAAGGAGCAGTGCCAGGAAGAGCATTAGACATGGAGGTTTTCTGCAAACTTGTTATAAAACCAGCAGCAGAGACCCTGTTACGAACTTTTGTGATTATATAACTTATTTTAATACTTCATGCTTGTAAAAAGCACCCTTCTTCCCCCTTCTCACTGTTACTTTCATAGTCCTGGGAAAGCAATTTATTTAGTGCCCTTTGCTATGTATAGAAATTTGGTTGTGGCTGTGTGCTTTTAGTCAAGTTTTCAGGAGTGAAACAATGTGTTTCACCCTGCTACTGTAGAGTGATTTCTAACACATTTCATAAATTTCATTATGAAAGAAAATGTCAAGTAGAGAATTCAAAGTCCTCTTTTTAGTGTCTGTCTTCATGAACTGCTCACAGTGGATAATGCCATAACCTCTGCTGGTATAATGGAGCATTTTCAAAGGCAGACATTTGCAAATCAACAGGGAGGGAGAGACCTGGAAGGCTTTTTGTTTTGTTTTTAGTTTTGACGAAGGATGATCAGCTCTTTGCAAGAACCACTAGGTTTTAGGCTTTGTACTCGACTTGATAAAACCATGATGAAGTGGCGAGCATTATCTTTTCCCTCTTTGTTCCTAAGAGCTAAGACCTGTAGTTTTTGTATGAATGAAATATCTGGACCTATGTATGTGTGACAAAAAGAAAGTCTGGTACATTAGTGGGGATATTTTTGACTACATGCAGTATTCTTCTTTTATTCCTTGTCATATTCCCCAAAATATTTGGAATCATATTAAAATTTGTTTAGTTAGACAGATTTCTTTTTCTGTCTCTTAATTTTTTTCCATTTGCCTTATTTCTTTCCCTCCCTCTGTTCCTTACGCACTTCCTTACGCACTTCCTTCCTTCCGTTTTCCTCTCCCCTTTCCCTTTCCCTTTCCCTTTCCCTTTCCCTTTCCCTTTCCCTTTCCCTTTC